>JARQOD010000006.1:72049864-72087044 GCA_033576555.1 Oophaga sylvatica | reverse complement strand
ATTTTCCATTTGGGATAGATATGACATTTTAATAGCTTATTACAGCATAAAAAAATGCAATTTTGGCGGTTTTAATTTTTTTCTTTTTACAGTGTTTACCAATTGGGCTAATTATTTTTTCCATTTTGATAGATCAGACTATTCTGAATGCCATACCATATCTTTATTATACCATTATCTTTTTTTTTAATGAGGAAAAGGAGGGTGATTTAAACCTTTATGTTTTTTTATTTTTTTAAACATTATTTTTACTTTTCAATATATTTATTAGTCCCCTTAGGGGACTCGAACTTGAGATCAAGTGATTGCTGTACTATACTCAGCAATACTAGAGAACTGCTGCATATAATAAAAATCATGGTCTCCTTTGAAGCCCCACCACAGGATAGTTTTCAAGGAGCACCGTAATGACAAGAACCATGGAGGTCTTCAACAGATCCCCGGCTATCATTGCAACCCATTTGTGCCCCGAGATCACATCAGGCCCCAATGTTGGTGTACTGTTAATGCTGCTGTCGGAGTTTGATAGCGGCATTTAGCATGTTAACAATTGCTGTGGTGCTTCGCGACACCCGCACTGTTGGAGACAGATCCTGGTTGTAACACACAGGCATCACCTGCTGAGTATGGGCGGGCTCACACCCTTCAGCCCTCTCCTTACACCAAATACCGACTTGCACCTTACATTCACGACAGATGTTGGTACGGTGTTTAATAGTGTAGAGGGACTTGACTGGCTTTCTTTAAATGTTCTGGTTTTTAGTAAATAACTAAATATCCCGTAAAATAACAATGCTGGCGCATCTTGCCTTACAAGTTTGGGTTGTGCCTTTTCTATGT
This sequence comes from Oophaga sylvatica, assembly GCA_033576555.1. Classification (NCBI taxonomy): domain Eukaryota; kingdom Metazoa; phylum Chordata; class Amphibia; order Anura; family Dendrobatidae; genus Oophaga; species Oophaga sylvatica. The sequence continues at coordinate 72,086,204 of JARQOD010000006.1, read as the reverse complement.
ATTCTTCTTGAAAATGTATGTATAATCTGGGCGTTAATAGTCCCCTTGTCTATAGGGTATGTTTTTTGCAAAGTTTGAGACTTTCAGCACTGATTGGACAATTGCAGACTGTGTAGGCTAGTTTCACACTAGCATTCATTGGTCCGCGCACGGCCGCCGCTAATCCTCCGCCCCCAGCCGCGCCCTCCCGGCCGCTCCGCCTATGGGCGCATGACGCTGCATGCGACCTGCGTACCCTATCTTAGCATTGGTACGCAGGCCGTGTGCAGGTATGCATTTGCCGACGCATGCGTCCTTTTGACAGTGCGCCCGACCTGCGCCCAATGCACTGTGTTGCATTTTGGTGCGATCGCGCACCGTCAAAAGGACGCATGCGCCAACAAACGCATACCTGCGCACAGCCTGCGTACCCAATGCTAAAGATAGGGTACGCAGGTCGCATGCAGTGTCATGCGCCCATAGGCTTTGCTGCCGGGAGGAGGCGCGGCCGGGGGCGGAGCTTAGCAGCGGCCGTGCACAGACCAACGAAACGCTAGTGTGAAACTAGCCTAAAAATTTTCAGGAGAAATGAAAGAGGAATGCAACATTCAGTCTAATAAAATGTGCCATATTGTTACTTCATAAAGAACTCAAATATTTACTAAATTAGGAGAGGTGACAACTTTTTTTTTAGGCCATGCTGTTTACTACTACATTTGCTAACTGACAATCAATAGCATTATAAACCCCATGCATCTTTACTAGTGATGAGCGAGTATGCTCGTTGCTCGGGTGGTCGCCGATTATTTGGAAGTGCTCGAAGATTTATTTTTATGTCACTGCAGCTGCATGATTTGCGACTGCTAGACAGCCTGAATACTGGTGGGATTCCCTAACAAACAGGCAATCCCCACACGCAACTGCGGCAACAGAAACTAAATCTCTGAGCACTTACAAATACTCGGAGAGCACCCTAGCATGCTCGGGAAAACCCGAGCAACGAGCATACTGGCTCATCACTAATCTTTACATCTTTCCCTTACCCTAATCCTGGGCTGCTGTTTTTGAAGTTACTTTTACTAGGAATATTGACCAAAAATTATAAGCAGCTTTTTATCACTATTTCATTTTATTTTTGTTTCCATAGAACAGTGATGGAAAAATTGATAAGGATGATTTAAAAAAGACTTGTGACCAATTTGGCCTTGATTTGGACCCTGTTCTCTCTGGACTTCTTATTAGAATACTGTGATGTTGACAAAGATGGATTGATTAACTTCGTAGAGTTTGCCAACTTTCTGAACTGGAAAGGTAAACTGTCAATTGGAAACCAAGGTGAGAGTAAAGTCCTCAATATTTATTTGTTCACATGTTGATGATGATGTGATCAAAACTTGATCAAGTTAGGTGTGAATGTTAGAGCCGGGCAAAAAGATTTCCAGGATCCTGGTATAGCGGCCTTGTCTGTGTAATCCATGGCCACCAGACCAGAGCATTGTAAGCTTTCTACTACCGTGGCATTCCCAATGCCTATTATCAGTTGACCCCTCAAAGTCCTTAAGTTTCAGCTGGATGTACACATGATGTCACAGAGCCTGCTAAGCAGAAGAGTCATTGGGGATGCTGCAGATAGTAGAAGATTCACAGTGATCTGGACCAAAGTCCTGCTAAAATTTTTGCTCAACTCTAGTCAATATACATAACGTAAGAAATGTGATTGAGCTGGAGCAATGATTTTGAGTTGTCGTTGTGGTGAACATACAGGTGCACTATGCAAATAGTGTGAAGTGCTGTGGTGTGCTCCACTATTTACTTACAGTGTGACAGCTGTCATGTTGGTGGCAGCTACATCTCCATGCATGAATACAGCACTTTGCTACCTCCAGCAGTCCCATAGAGAATGAATGGAGCAGTATTGAGCTTGTGCACTGTTGCTCTATTTAGAAGAAAGACAAAAGTGCTTTGTCAGGGACCAGAGGCGTAGCTAGGGTTTCGGTTTAGGGGGGGGGCAAAACTTCTGAGTGGGCCCCTAACCAGAGAACCTCAGCAAATGACTGCGCTGTTGCCAAAAATAATCTATATATAAAAAGAACAATATTAATATCACCGCCATATGGTCAGTGGTAAATAATACCAGTCCTACAGAACATATAAGAGATCATAGCAGAGTTACAGATAATGACTTACCGCTGATGTTCTTTCTGATGGAATCGTTCACTTTTCATGTCTTCTCCATCTGGCCCAGACCGACATGACGACTCCTCCAGCCAGGACTTGACTGCAGAGAATACAACAAAGACACGTTTCACTTCTCATATTTTCAGCACTGTCACAGTCACCAATTGGACTATTCTCAACCTGCACAAACTCCTCATCCTGCTGATACCCCAATGCTGAGCCGCTGCTGCCATATGTGTCCCTATTACTGCTCCTGATACTCCAATGCTGAGCCGCTGCTGCCATATGTGTCCCTATTACTGCACCTGATACCCCAATACTGAGCTGCTGCTGCCGTATGTGTCCCTATTACTGCACCTAATACCCCAATACTGAGCCACTGCTGCCATATGTGTCCCTATTACTGCACCTACTGTGTGGTTCTGTGTGACCTCTAAATTCTAAAGCAACCCTCTATAATATAGTAATGCCAGGTGCCTCTGTTAGGAGGCAGAATAAATGTAAGACTTATTTCTTCACCACGGTCTGGGGCGCTGTCTCTTTTTTTCTCTATCCATAGAACCAGTCATTAATATGAGATTGGTGTGGGTCTAACAACCAACACCCCTTATATATAAGCAATGTACAGGACTGAACATAAAAGTAGAGTATTGCAATTTATATCCCATTCGTTTGGTGACCAGTTGTCAGACTCCAACCCATTTCATAATGATGACCCACCTTTAATTGTTAAGTCTGAGACAACCCTTTTAGATTAGAAAGTGAAAGTATAAAGTTTATACTTAGTAGTTACTTAAAGGGATTTTCTGGTAACAATAATTTATTACCTATCTACAGGATAGGTAATCAGACTGTGGGATCTGACTGATGAGTCCCTGACAGTAGCGTAGCTACCAGGGGGGCAGAGGGGGCAGTGGCCCTGGGCCCCGCGCTCTGAGGGGACCCACCCGAGCTACGCTACTAAACTGTATCGGCGTGCACAGCGCGCCCATACAGTTACATTCTGCAGCAGAGCAGGGAGAATCTCTCTCCCTGCTCTGCCGCCCGGCCGCTATGGGGCCTGAACAGGCGGAGGGGGCCCCGGTGCCAGCAGTGGGCCCCCCGCCCATCATCGGAGGGTCAGCTGTATTGGCATCTAGCCAATACAGCTGACCGCATTGTGAGAGAAGGAGCGAGCGCTCCTTCTCTCCCATAATCCCCCTCTCAGCATCTGACAGCGGGCGCGATGACATCACTGCCCGGCGCCCGCTGTCAGGAGAGGGAGAGCAGTGAGCAGCGCAGGAGCCGGGAGCAAGAGAGGCGAGTACTGGATTTGTTATTTTTGTAATGGGGGTGCATTATACTACAGAGGCTCCATATGGGGGTGCATTATATTACAGAGGCTGCCTATGGGGGTGCATTATAATACAGAGGCTGCCTATGGGGTACATTATAAATAAGGCTCCCTATGGGGGTGCATTTTTAATAAGGCTGCCTATGGGGGTCATTATAAATAAGACTGCTTATTATTCTGCCTGTTAGGAGGCAGAATAAATGTAAGACTTATTTCTTCACCACGGTCTGGGCGCTGTCTCTTTTTTTTTATTGTGAAAATATACCGTCGCACTACCGTGATGGTGCACAAGTAGGTTTTCCAACCAGTGTATAGTGAAGTAGATAAACTTGGCACTCAACTTGTGGATGATAATTCCAATTTTTTTATTGCAGTCACAGAACAGTTAGAAGACGTTTCGGTCCAACAAGGGCCTTCCTCAATCTGACAGCAATATAAAGGATATTACAAAGAAGGAAAATAACAAAAACAATAAAAAGAATACTATATACATATATACATGTCCAATGAACCTATCTAGAAAGAAATAACAAGGAGGTGGACACCTATGGTGGATTCATTCTATTAGGTGAAAAATATAATTTCGTGCTGTGATAGGAAGTTCCAATACTTACCCGACTGCTCGTGGCAAAGTAATAGTGTGAATGAGAGGCAGCTTGCCTGAAAGGAAGACATAATGCTATGTCATATCTATAATTTTTATGTAGTCCTAGATAAGACATAATAGGGTCTATCACTGGTCATATATATACATATTTTCTTTCCCATTATCACCTATTTTTCTTTATACTTAATACTACAATAAACATGTGATATTCACCATTACTTTTCTTATTTTCTTGTCTTCCATCACGCGGCACACTGGCACATCATATAGTTCTATGTATATTATACCACAATTTCTTTAGTTTATTAAGTTCTCAATAGCAGACCAATATATTAATATTCTCCGCACTTACAGCTCAGGACCTTATTTCAATAAGAGCACAAAGCCTTACACCAGTTACACACAGTGTAACGCCTGCCTGACACACATTTATGACGCTCAGCCAGCGCCAAACCCTCTGAAACGCATGGTGGAACGCAAGACGTCACTTCCTGTGACGTCACACGCCACCTCCACACCCTCCTCTTCCTTTTAAGGTACAGTACAGCGCGGTCTCTCCAGCTGACAAGCGGTGGATACCGCATCAGATAAGAGAGACCTGCGCCCCTACCTGACGCTCTAATAGTAAGTACTGCCACCAATGTCTTCTATTTTTGCATATTGAACTATCCACATTAGTTGCACACTGCCACTAATGTTTACAGCATCTAGACCAATGTCCTCTATCCTGACATATTTACCTATCCATAATATTTTTGCACACTGCCACTAATGTTTACAGTACCTAGACCATATTAACAGTACTAAGGATCCCCATATAGCATCTTTATAGCCTGCTGCTCTGCCCTCCATTTATACTTCTTAACATACTAATGATATAATGTGCACACCATGCTTTATACGGGCTTACTATTTGGACCACAGTGGCCCCTATGGTCCACATTAGGCTATTTGTGGTAGATTATATTATATGCAGATTTTTGCTATATATCCTCAATACTATACATTTTCTAATATTTTAGGATATTTGAGGAGCCATCCTGGCCCAGAGCACCTGATCTCTATTAGGATAATGTGAGTCTTACATATCCCCATACTCTTTCTTTATCTTTTCCATATAAGACAAAAGTCTTTGTTACTCTATATCCTAGATCCTGACTAGAGATCATCTTATAAGAGACTTACACCACAATTTAACCATAAGAGGGACTCTCTTCCACTAAGGTATACAACGTCCAGTTTCTATATATGACCAGTGATAGACCCTATTATGTCTTATCTAGGACTACATAAAATTATAGATATGACATAGCATTATGTCTTCCTTTCAGGCAAGCTGCCTCTCATTCACACTATTACTTTGCCACGAGCAGTCGGGTAAGTATTGGAACTTCCTATCACAGCACGAAATTATATTTTCACCTAATAGAATGAATCCACCATAGGTGTCCACCTCCTTGTTATTTCTTTCTAGATAGGTTCATTGGACATGTATATATGTATATAGTATTCTTTTTATTGTTTTTGTTATTTTCCTTCTTTGTAATATCCTTTATATTGCTGTCAGATTGAGGAAGGCCCTTGTTGGACCGAAACGTCTTCTAACTGTTCTGTGACTGCAATAAAAAAATTGGAATTATCATCCACAAGTTGAGTGCCAAGTTTATCTACTTCTCTTTTTTTTTATTGTCATGGAATTTTTCCAGGTTGGACTCCCTGGTATTTGACGTGCGCCTCAGGAACTTTGTCTATAGGATTTTGACATTTGAGAGGTGCGGTTTAACTTTTTGGTCCTATGGATAGGTCATCAATTGTTAAATTGATATTCCCATCTCCAAGATCCTATCCCGATACGTAGTAGGTATAATAATAATAATAATAATAATAATAATAATTTTATTTCTATAGCGCCAACATGATGAGCCACAGTGTCAAAGGCTGCAGAGAGATCCAGGAGAATTAGCATGGAGTAGTGACCATTAGATTTAGCTGTTAGTAGATCATTTGAGACTTTAGTGGGGGCAGTTTCAGTAGAGTGTAAAGAGCGGAAACTGGATGTAGAAGGTGGAGAAGAGAGTTATTTGAGAGATAGCGGATAAGACGGGAGTGGACCAGGCGTCCAAGGAGTTTAAAGATGAAGGGAAGATTAGAGACAGGTTTATAGTTAGGGCCCCCGTCTCGCATAGAGACATCCCGACAACGATCAGGATCGCTGGTGTGTCGCTACATGATTGCTGCTGAGCTGCCAAACAGCTCAGGCAGCGATCAGGACAGCGACACTGCGTGTAACGTCGCCTAGTTACCCGCAGTGTACGTTCGATACCAGCGCGCTGATGCAGGGAGCTGGTAACCAAGGTACACTTCGGGTTTCCAGGCGCTGCGCGGTGCCTGGAAACCCGATGTGTACCTTGGTTACCAGGTCCCCTGCAGCAGCGCGCTGGTATCCAACGTACACATCGGGTTTCCAGGCACAGCCCGCGCCTGGAAACCCAAAGTGTACCTTGGTTACCAGCTGATCGCTGGTTTCCTGCCTGCCACACGCAGCGATGCATGCTGGCCAGTGGGAGACCTGCGATCAAAAAAAAGTCCAGGCATTTCTGACACGACCAGCGATTCACAGCAGGGGCCTGATCGCTGATACGTGTCAGACATAGCGAGATCGCTGCTGAGATTGCTGTTTAGCAGCGATCTCGCTAGCGATCTCGCTATGTGAGATGGGGCCTTTAGAAGCACAGTTTTGATTGAGGGATGTTTTTTTAAGTAATGGATGTATGATGTCATGCTTAAATGAGGAGGGAAAGATACAGAAAGAGAGAGGTTGAATATTTTTTTAGGTAAGCGGTGACAGCAGGTGAAAGGGACTGGACAAGATGTGACGGAATGGGGTCACTGGTGCAAGTAGTAGGGTGAGAAGATGCAAGGAGCCTAATTACTACTTCTTCTTCTGTAACTGGTTCAAAAGCAGAGAGTGAGCTAGATGCAGTGGGGGAGGGAGGACAGTGCATGGTATGAGGGGATCGGGAGAAAATATCCTATCGGATATGGTCAATTTTATCTTTGAAGTAATTGGCCAGATCGTCAGCGCTGAGATCCGTGATTGGGGCCTGCACTCTTGGGTTGAGGGAATGAAAAGTGTCAAAGAGACGTTTAGGGTTTTTGGATAGTGAGGTGATAAGTGTGTTGAAATAGGTTTGTTTGGAGAGGTGAAGGGCAGTGTTGTATGTTTTAAGCATAAGCTTATAATGGATGAAATCTTCGGGTAGATTGGATTTTCTCCACAGTCATTGGCCTCACCTGTAGGAAACGTGTTTGCAGCGTGTGCCAGGGTTGCCGCCGTCAGATACCTAAGATCCTGCATTGCCTGAACATGAGGAAAGAGACATAGCAAATCAGAAGAACTATACTACATTTCTAATTGGAGGTATTTGCTATTATTATTATTATTATTACACCTACTACATATTGGGATAGGATCTTGGAGATTGGAATACCCCTTTAAGTCCCGGACAAACTCTTTAATTTATTTTTTCTTTTTGTACTCTACTATGTGCTCTTGCTAGACTTTAACAGCATAAGTGGTAGTTGGTTTCTATACAGTTACATACCAGCTTTTTACAGCATTGATTACTTTTCCCACCTTTTGTACATGGTTTGTTTTGACGCTTCTTTTCAATAAGTGTTTAGGAATTTTTTTGCAATTAATATTTAACTTATTTTTTCTAATTTTTGTGCGTTGGTTTAATGGTTTATCTAAATGTGCTATACAGCATATGTACTATGTTCTGTGTTCTGTAAGACCCAGTCACTTTTTGAGTAGCAAATATCCATAGGTACATTCAAAAGGTGCACTAGCGCTGCCACTGTGTGTCAGTCAGTGCATATACTGACGCACCTTAGTCTCCTCATGAGTCATAAACTCTAATGTTAAAATGCACACTGTCGATATGCACTAATTACACTCAATGACATTGTCAGGTTGCTGGATGCCTCCCTGTGTGGCATGACGTACTGAAAGGAGTAGTGTTCATAGCATTTTGGCATCTACGCTAATTCTGACATCTGCTTGAAAGGAAAAAAAGCTCCCACCAAGTGTCAGCGTGTTGTCGCTACACTATGGGCTCTCTTCTGTGGCAGAAAAGAAGAGTGCTGCTGCTATCCAATGCATTTCTGAGGGCGATACTTCAGAAACGTGTTGTAAATATCCATAGGTGTCAAGTTAGATTTGAACAGAATTCGTTAGTTATGGATCCCATCAAGGGATGGAGACAACTTGGGAATTTTTTGCTTCTTGGTTTGTTGATATCTACTGATTTTTTCCTAGATTAAAAAAATAAATAAATAATAATTCTGTTCAAATAGGACCCATTAAATCTCAGCATAAAGTCACAAATATGGGTCTATCAGAGAATGCACAGGGCATTGTTTGCCCTATTAAAGGGGCTAACTGGTGTAAACAAGTAATCACCAATTCATATGATTGGTATGTGCATTGTGAGCATTAAACATTTAGATAACTGTATAGATTTTTCTTTAGTGTCACTTGAAGGTCATCTTAAACCTGAAGATTTCATTTTGGAGGAAGGGGCATCAGAGAAGACACTCAGAACTTTTTCAAAGGGAAACGAAACTCCCGAATTCTACCAAACCTCATCTTCTAGGATCAATGCCACCATTGGAGGACCAAGTTCTTCTTGTAAGTACGGTCTAATATACTATCACACAGGGTACAATAATAGATGCCAGAAAAATGTCATTATTGACTGTTTATTGGGTTTGAAGACATGAACACAAACAGGAATGAAGGTTTAGTAATATGTTGGCTTATTTTACTTATAAAATGATTTATGTTTTGTTACTCAGGCTTTCAGACTCTTGGCATACCTTCTATTCGAACAGATCTTGCTCCACCTAGATTTCGCAAGATCAGTGACAGAACTAACTATGGGATGAGTCAAATGCTTTTGGCTTGTTGTGTCCCTCCATCTTTACCCAACACATGGTCTACGAACGTGATATTTTTAAACCCCGGACAAAAGAAGAGGTAATAGATGTTTGTTGTACTGCAGTTTTGTTGCCACTGATCACTGATTGTCATTTGCACCACTGTACACATTAGGCCTTGTGCACACAAGTGAAAATTATCAACATTTACCATCTTGATTTCTAATAAAGCTACCTCAGATTAGGAAAAAATCTGGCCTCTCCATTATGCCTTTAAGGCCGTGGTCACACTTGCGAGAAACTTGCACAATCTTGCACCTCAATACCCAGCACTGTCGCCGGCACTCGGACCGGAGCGCTCAGCTGCACAGAAATACATGCAGACAGTGCCGGGTATTGGGGTGCGAGACTCGTGTGAGTGTCTCGCAACTTTGACCCGGCCTAATGCTCTTTCTAAGGGTGAGAGCGCATGTGGCAGCTGGCCGCCGCCTCAATAGTCTCTGTCTGTAGATAACTGGTTACTGTTTCTAATTGCATCCCGAGGATATTTAAATACAGGTTTCATTTGTGGATTTTGCACCAAATGTCTGCAGAAATGTACAATATGCGTAATACGCTATTCCAACAAAACACTCTGAGTCCTGGTTGGCTTCCATGTGTGCTGCAATAGTGATGCAGAATGCAAAGCCCTGTGACGTGTGTATGCTGCTTTACAGGCTCAATTATTATAAGATGTTGCTTCAAACTGTGGGCCCTAAAAAGGAAAGTATTTAAAGTGAATTTCAACTGTAATTATAGTCACTGAAAAGTTTTTGTACAGTATTTTTGGATATTGGATTGTGTATTGTATTATGGGATTTGGCTTGATTAAATGTAAAATATTAAGTAAAAAAAAAAGGGTGACATCACTTGGTCACCATGCTTTTTTTTAGACTTTTTTCATGGCAATCCCCATTATTTTATACCAACCTTCATCTAGTCTGGACTAGAGTTGAGCGAAACAGGTCGGTCAGATTCATAAGTCGCCGACTTTCGCTAAAGTCGAGTCTCGCCGAGCGAAACCCGACCATAGCGTGAAGTCGGCCATGCGGTCGTCGACCTGAGCGCCAAAGTCGGTTTTCCCAGAATGCTTGCAGGCGCCTTTTTCAACCAATGAGCAAGGACGTACACTGTGGGCAACGAGATGACACAGACAGCGTCCACCACCATCTTAGAGAAGTGCATTGCAGTGATTGGCTTGCTTTGTGTGGCCTCACAGTGGCTATAAAAGCCCTGACTGCCGACCGCCATTATACTTCTGCCGATCTTAACAGTAGGGAGAGGTTGCTGACGCTGTTTATCAGTAGGGAGAGAGTTAGGGCAGGAAAGAGAAGTTATTTTGTGCTTCTGCTGATAGCAATTGTGCGGTACAGTTAGTGTGCAGTGACAGGGGAGGATTTTCTTGTGTGCAGCAGCGCTGGTTATTAGACTGCCTGCTAGTGACAGGGGAGGTTTTTCTTGTGTGCAGCAGCGCTGGTACTTAGGCTGCCCTGCTAGCTGTATTGCGTGTGTACACTGCTTGCAGACTGCTTTTTATACAGCACTAATACTTTTTTCTTGTTTCTCTGCTCATTAACCGAGCGTTCATTTTTTCCCACCCTATAGAGCGTACGCTCCTCACACACTACCGTTTACCGGCTGGTATCACGGAAAAAACCCATGCTGACTATCTGTGGTGTGAAATATATACGGAGATTAACAATTTCTCCTACACTTTACAGCTTTTTGCTTCTGATACAGTACCCTTTTCTGCTTTTTATATTCTGGTCTAATCCATACTGAGGAGCGTCTGTATTTTCTCGGCAATATATGCGGAGATTTAAAATTTACCCCAACACTGTATACAGCTTCCGCTTCTGATAAAATTACCGTTTTTTTGCTTTTTATATCTGGCTAATCCATACTGAGCCTGTGGGGCGTCTGTGTGTGACTCCAGCAATATATAGCATCCTCCGGCTGTCCCAAAGGGCCCGTCTAGGACCACCGTAGGAATGCTCCACTGCTGCTTCTAGTTGTGGGGTTATTTTTAGGGGGTTGCAACCTATTAGTTTCCAACCTCTCTGGGGGTTAGGCTGCCTATGCGTTTTTTTTTGCTGCTGCTTCCTCACTCCATAACATAACAGAATCACCGGCCTACTGAAAATTTCTATGATACTCAATAAAGGGAAAAATAGTAAAGAAAAAAAAAAAGTTGTCAGAGTTGTCAGTAATTTTTTTTTTCCTGTTTGTTGCTTTTTTTTTCCCTCTTTTTCTCGGGGGGCTGGAGGAGGAAATTTTTTCCCCCCAATGGGGTCAAGCATTTTTTCGATCTGGGAGCAGCTTGCTACTGAAGTTTGCAGTATTGCTATCTATCTTCTGGGTTGCCTCTGTGGAACCTAGGATCCCTCTCCCGGATTTATTTTTGGGGATCGGTCTAAGTTTTTGAATTTTTAAAAATAACTGTAGTTTTTTTGCATGAGGCCTAAATCCTCAGGGAAAACAATGCAGCAGGTTTTCAAATTGTCATCTCCCTGTTGCGCTTTTGACCCTCAGGATTGGGCCTTTTCCCTGACCCTGGGGATCCCGTTTTAAATGATGTTGATTTTGTTTTTCTGGCTCTGGGGTTATTTACATGAACCTATGTTACTGATCAAGCTGGAAAAACCTTGTTGGCATTGAATCGGGTCATGAAGCCGCTGAGCTGTATTGTCAGAAATTCAGAAATTTGGGCAGCCCTTTAAACAAAATGGAATGATGATGCTCGGCGGCTTTTTTTTGGAGGGCTGGCAGAGACTGTAAAGGATGTTATGGTGGGATTCCTGTCCCCTCTGGTCCAATGACTTTATTCATTAGCTATTCAAGTTGACAGACATCTGCGCGAGCGTTAAATATGCGTGAGATTGTGATCCCTTTGGGCGGCCGCCCCCTGAGCCATGCAGTTGATGGAATGACTTCTGGGGCACAGCGTCATGAATTTCGTAAGCGTAATAATTTTTGTCCTATTGTGGTGGACGCTTCTCATGCTATTTCCGTCTGCCCGAAGCGGCAAAGACATTTGCGCGCTCATTTTTTTGGTTGTGTTTAGACTAAATTTTGTTGACTGTTACCTTGATTTGCCCATGTCCCATTTTCGTCTCAGGCTTTGTTTGATTCAGGTCAGCTATAAAACTGATGGATTTTGATTTTGCCAAACGTTTGGTTTTCCTATGATACCCCTGTGGAAGTCTATTCCTTTTCTGGGCATTATTTTTACCCCCTGGCGGAGAAAAAAACCCCAGTTTTCTACGAAGGTGAAAATGAGGGTTACCCGGAATTGCAAATTTTTTGTGTTACATAATTTACAATGACATTTTTGTACTGGGGTTCCTTGGTTTACAGACCCACAATCCTGTTTTGGTTGGAAGTCGTGTCTGTGACCAGTTGGGGTTGTCCAAGTGTTCGTACTGACACTCCCTTTTTTCTGCCCCCCCGTCTCAAGATGTTTTTTCTGCCTCACCCCCCGTCTCAGGATGTTCCTGACTATTTGACTGATTTTTGTTGTGTTTAGTGAGAGTAAAATCTGCATCCTTACCTCCTCATAGGAGTTATGATTGCGCTATTGACTTTATACCCGTTGTAAATTTCCCAAGGGGTCGGCTCATTAATTTATCTGTACCGAGCAGATTCCATGCTCTTTATATCAAAGTCTTTAGAGAAAAGGGTCATATCAGACCATCCTCTTCACCTTTGGGCGCCGGGTTTTTCTTTGTTGGCCAAGAAGGATGGCTCGTTGAGTCCGTGATTGATTATCGTCTCCTGAAAAGATCCTGTTAAATATCAATATCCGTTCCCATGATTTCTGCCTATTTTTCCAGAGTGAAGGGTGCTTGTTGGTTTACCAAGTTGACCTCAGGGGGGTTTATAATCTTATTCGCATCAAACATGGAGATGAATGGAAGATGGCGTTTTAATACCCCCGAGGGGCATTTTGAGTAGCTAGTGATGCCTTTGGCTCACAATGCCCCTTCCGTCTTCCAATCCTTTATGAACGATATTTTCTGTGATTTCGTGGATAAATTTCTGATTGTTTATTTGACGATATCCAAATTTTTTTTCCAATGACTGCGATTCTCATGTGAACATGTCGGACTGTATTCCGGATTTTGAGAGAAAATGCATTGTATAGAAGGGATCAAAATGTTTTTTTGGCATACGAAAGGTGTCATTTCTGGGATTCATTTTGTCTCTGTCTGTTATTAAAATGGGACCCGTCAAAGTTCAGGCCATTTGTGATTGGGTTCAACCCACACATTGAAGGCTCTTCAGAGATTTTTTGGTTTTGCTAATTTTATTGTAAATTTATAGCTAATTTCTCTGGTATTGTGAAGCCACTGACTAATTTGACCAAGAAGGGTCTGATGTAGTGAATTGGTCTCCTGAGGCATTTCTGCATTTTCAGGAGCTTAAGCGGACATTCACTTCTGCTCCTGTTTCTGCGCCAACCTGATGTTTCTCTACCATTTCAGGTGGAGGTTGATGCTTCTGAGATTGGTGCAGGAGCCGTTTTGTCCTAAAGGCATCCGGAGATCTCTAAGATTAACTCTTGTGCCTTTTTTCTCGAAATTTTCCCCAGCGGAACGTAATTATGATGTGGGTAATCGGAGTTATTGGCCATGAAGTGGGCTTTTGAGGAGTGGAGACATTGGCTGGAAGGACCAAGCATCAGGTGGTGGTCCTCACGGATCATAAGAACCTGGTTTATCTTGAATCAGCCAAGCGACTTAATCCTAGATAGGCCAGGTGGCCTTGTTTTTCACACGTTTTAATTTTGTGGTCTCTTTCCCCCGGGCACTAGAAATGTTAAGCAGATGTTAGGGGTCGAGTTTCCCGCTTCTGCACAAGGGGAATCTCGAACCATCCCTGCTGCGGTCTCTCCATCCGTCTCCGGCCGCAGTGGACTCTGCTCAGCAGAGACGTCGTCCCAGCGTCTCGCCCAGTCTAACATTGTGCAGAGGATTACTGCTGCCTCTCCAGTTTTGCTATTGTACCAGTACTGGTCAGCGGCGAGCAGACGTCTTTAGGACTAAGTCCTACGTTTCCCCTTCTGAGCATGCCCAGGGTAAGATCTCTCATTGGAGATCAGGGGTCACATGCTCAGTACTGCAGCAGCTCCTATTGGTCCCCAGGAAGGTCCTGAAACTACATGTGTTGGAACAGTTTCTCATTGGTCCTTTTCTGGCAGGTCCTGTAGTTGCTACTATAAAAGGGTTGCATGGCCCTGCGGCCATGCGCTAGTATACAATTGCATTATGAGCTTTGCGCCAGTGTGATCATGCATGCATGTGGTTAGGGCTCGGCTGAAATAAGCCCCTAGAATACCGCACCTCCGGTGAGGAGATTTGTATGCATGTGTTCGGGCTGCTGAAATAACGCCTAAATACCGGCTTTCCCGGTGAGGAGTTGCTTGTTTGCGTTTGTTGAATGCATGATCACGGACTGCTATCCACACAGCAGTTATTGTGTATCCCTGTGGTGTTAACAGGACACAGTCTCTATTTCTGCGTCTCTACCTCAGCAACTCTGGTGAACAGAGTCGCTTATACTGCCATATAGTGCTACAGCATCTATGTCTGCGACTCTGTGAAGTAACAGAGTTCGCTTATACGCCATCTTACTAGCAGCAGGCTCTGCCTGCACGGTGGAACCCCCGGCTGCGAACGCACCATTATTTATATTTATTTTGTGCATTCCGCCAGCCCTAACAGCGGATGCCCCTCCGAGGAGTTTCTTTCTGGATTCTCCTGAGGTAACTGAGCCTGCTGTTATTCTGAAGGAGGGTGTGGTTCTTTCTGCATCTTGCCCAATTTGAGACTGGCTTTGGAGAAATTTCAGGAGGATAAACCTGAACGTTGCCCTGCTGGGAGATTGTTTGTCCCAACCATGGAGGAAGAATGTGATGTCCGAGATTCATTGCTCCACGTTGGTCGACCACTGGTATTTTTGGTACCAAGATTTGGTGAGTCGGTCCTTTGTGGCCCACTTTGTCTCGTGACTCAGGGACTTTGGCAGTCCTGTGGAACTTGTTCTCTGTCCAAACCTTGCTCTCGCTCTAGTGGTTTGTTAATGCCATTGCCTTTGCCCCAAAGGCCCGGACCCATATCTCTATGGATTTTATTTCCGACCTCCCTGTCTCTCAGAGAATGACCGTTTTTGGGTAATCTGTGATAGTTTTCCAAGATGATACATCTTGCCACTACCAAGTTCCTCCCCCCGAGTTAGGCCCTTTTTTTTTCAACAGGTGGTTCGGTTGCACGGCGTTCCAGAGAACATTGTGTCTGACAGAGGAAATCCATTTGTTTCCAGATTTTGGAGGCATTTTGTTCCAAACTGGGAGTTCACTGTCTTTTTCCTCTCGTTCCACTTCCAGACCAATGGCCCCAAAATGAGAGAAAAACCAAAAACCCTTAGAGACTTTTTTGAGATTTTTGGTTTGTGACAAGATGACTGGCTCTTTTTTTTTTTGGCATTTGCTTTGAAAAAAAGGGCTAGTTCGCCCCCTTTAGTCCCCCCTTTTTTTTGCAATTTGGGGGTTTTACCTCGATTTCTTCGGGTGGGGGGCTCTGTCGTCCTGGTTTACTCTTGGGAAGAATGAGCGAGGGAAAAAAGGGGTAAGGGTCCTCTCTCGGGGGAAAAAGGCCCAGGGGTTTCCAACCCCACATAGGACTGGGCCTCGTTTAAAGTGGGGACTTGGGGTTTTGGGCCCTAGAGGGTGGCCCCTCCAAAATTTAAGCCAATTTCTTGGACCTTATAAATTGGGAGTTATAACCCCGTTTTTTTCCGTTTGCTTCTTCCAAAAACCAAATTCACAAAATTTCCAAAATTTTTTTTAAATTTTTGAAGGGTTTTTGTTGAGCCATGGTTCCAGCGGGCCCTCCTACCCTTTTTTTGGTTTGGGGGCAATTTGGATATGGGGTTAGAAGATTTTGGGATTCTTTTTGGGCCGGGGGAAGCCAAGTACTTGGGAAGGGAAAGGTTTGGGTTTGGGGGAAAATTTTGGGTTTTGTTTTTGCATCATGCAAAAGTTTGGTCCGGCCAAACCACCGGCTCACCCGATCGTCCTGGTGGCACAAATGGGGGTTGGGACCCTCCCCAAGGGGGGGGGGCTGTTGCTTTTGGAGACACTTTGGAGTAACTTCCCTCTGGGGGGTTTTGAGGGATTAACCTATCTTGAATACCAAAAGTACACCGCAGATAACAGTGGTTTCAGGTGGAGACGGCCGAAAATTGCTGATCCCCATGATCCTCCCCGGTGATAAAATTTGTTTTGGTTTTTTTGGAAAATTCATTGTTTTCCCGCGTTTCCCCTTGGTTAGATAATTTTTTTATTTTTTTTTATTTGGGGTTTAATTTCCTTGCTTTTTTTGCATTCTTTTTGTCTTAGGGGCCCCCAATGGGGGGCTTTGGTGGTTCCGTTCTTTTTTTTGTTTTTTTATTTGTAGTTCTTGTGAATTTTTCTGGGGGGACTAAAATCATAAATCAAGAATGGTAGTGGAAGGGACCCCCGGGGTTCGGCCCAAACCCCCCTCCAAAGAGGATTCTCTAAAACCCAGACAGATGTTTTCCCCAGCCTTGTTTGAAAAACCCTTTGAAAGGAAACCACCCCCCTTCCGTGGCACCTTTTTCCACTCATTGACCCCCAAGTAAAAAGTTTTTCAATTTTAATCTGGTCCCCCTTCAGTTTCCCCCTTGCTTTGTCTTTCCTTGTGAAAAGAAATAAAGTTTCCCCCAAATTGAACCCTTGAGATTTTGAACAGTTTTAAAGTTCCTTCAGTTTTTTTTTTGCAAGCAAAACTTTCCCCCAAACTGCAACCTTTCCCATGGGGCAGGTTTGCGACCGGTCACCTTCTGGGGCCCTTCTCTGAATTTCTCCGTTTTTTGAGTCTTTTTTAAAGTGGGGCCCCCAAAAAAGGAACGGTATTCCGTGAGGGGGCCCAAAAGGAGTGGGGCAAAATGACCCACGGATCTAGTTTTCTTTGTTGATAACCCTAGAATTGTTTTCCCTTTTTCGCGATCACATTTATCTTTTTAATCTGTGAAAAATTAGATCCCCAAGTCTTTTCCATGGTGTTATTACCCCTTCCCCCCTTTTTTGTATATTTTTTCTTTTTAAAATTGCCCGTGTAGTACTTTGTTTTTTTTCCCGTTAAAATCCATTTTTTTATTGCGCCCACTCTCCAGTTTATTTATATCTTTTTGAATCCTCTCTCTTTTCTCGTATTAGACCCCCCTGCTTTTGTTCTCAGAATTTTTGATCTTTTTCCCCCAAATTTCCCTTTTATCTAAATCATTGTAAAGATTTAAAAATACGGGCCCCAAAACAGGCCTTGTGTCCCCTATTGAAATTCTCCAATGGAGTGCAGTTTTTCGACCCCTTTTCTTTTCCTTGTCCTTTCCAATTAGTTTTTTTTTCAATAAGGATTGTGTGAGAAATTGAAAATGCTTTGCTGAAGTCAAAAACTATATCACGCTTTTCCCCTGATCCCCCCAGTCTGATTTGTCATAAAGAAATTAAGTTAGCCCGACTGATTTTATTAAAACCCCTGCGACTCTTTTAATCACTTCATTTTTTCCCCCGGGATTGAACATTTCTTTAATAATTTTTAAAGATTTTTCCCCGTATAAATCAGACTAGGGCCCGTATTCCGGGTCCCCCCTTTTCCCCCCTTTTTTAAGATAGGGGGAAAAACATTTTGGTTTTTCCATCTTTGGACTTTCCTGTTCCCCAAAATTTTCAAAAATTAGGCAGGGTTCAAGAATTTTTTTGTATTTCCCCCATCTCTGGGGGTAATTTTGGACCGGGATTAATTTTTTTTAGGTTCAAGTGTTTTTCCCACTGTCTTTCTGTTTTTAATATCCGGATTCTTTATTCCTTTTAATGTAAATCATTATTTACTTTCCTTTTGAGAGAAAACAGACAAAATAGAATTTTTAAAAAATTTTCCCTTTTCACACCGACTTTTTATTTCATATTTCTCCGTAAAAATCCTTAGAACTTTGACTTTTCTTTTATACTTTCCCAAACCGAATTGATTTGGGGGGCGAGACCCTGGATCTCATGTTTTTGGGTTTTGGAATTTTTAGTTTTCCCAGGGTTTTTTTGGGTTGCAGAAAATATCCCCTGTGCTGTCCTTTAGACAGTTTTTGGGCCCCCCCGTTTTCTAAATTATTTTCGCTGTGTTCGTATTTTTTTTGTCTAACGCCATTAACAGTATGTTTGGGGGTTATTTTTGGGTCCCATTGGGCAAAAATTTGTTTTTCCCTTTCCTTTCAGGATGCTATTCCCGTTTTTCCCAGGGTCTTTGGGCCACCCTAGTGCTCCCCGGGGCTTTATTGACGGTTAGTTTAGGGGTCTGCAACCTATTTGTTTCCCAATCTTGGTGTTGGTGCCTAGCGTTTTTTGCTCCCCTCCTCACACCCTAAATAACATATACACCCGGTTTTTTTGTACCCTTTTTTTTTTTCCTTTTTCTATTCGGTCTAATCCCAAATGAGCCGGGGGAACTTTGTGGATCCGCAAAATTCGGGTTTTTTAATTTTCCCCCATAATATATCCCCTGGTATTTTTACTACAGTACCTTTTTCTGCTTTTTTTATTTGGTTTAAACCTACTGAGCTGAGAGCGTCTGCTGAAATTCCATATATATTTCGGGTCACAATTTTTCCCACCGTTTTAAAGTTTTTTTCTGTACGTAACCTTTTTGCTTTTTTTTAAATTTGGGGTTTAAACCTATGGGACGCTGTGTGTTACCCCGGAAAAATACGGAGATTTTTAAAATTACCCCCAAAAGTATAACCCATAGCTTCAATCAGTACCCTTTTTTGCTTTTTTATTTTTAAACAAATTTATGCTGACCTGGAGGTTTTTTGTGACCTTGCCAATATTGAGATTTAAATTCCCCAAACGTATACAGCTTACCTTTTTTAATCCTTTTTTGCTTTTTTTTTTCGGTTTCCATAGAGCCCTGGACGTCTGTGTGTGGGCTGGCAAATATACAGAGATTTTTAAAATTTCCCCAAACTGTATCAGCTGACCTTTTTGAACAGTACCCCTTTTCCCCCTTTTTTTTTCTGGTCAATCCATCTGAGCCGAAGGTTGTGGTGACTCCGCAAATAAAACGGAGTATAAAATTTTTTTCCCCCTATAAACACCGGTTCTTAGAAATACCCTTTTTTTGCTTTTTAATTCTTGTCAAACCCATACTGAGTGAGAGAGCCCCTGTGTGATCCGCAAATAATCGGGATTTAAATTTTTCCCCCTATAATATATACTTAGGCCTTTGGTCCCGCTATGACCTCCCCCATTTCTTTTCTAAAAAAACCCCCGCCCTCCACCTAGGAAAACCAAATTGTCCCCCTCAAAAAATCAGTGAGAGAAAGGTGCACCTCACAAAGATGCATGGGCCTAGGATGGCCGGGCCCTTTTCTTCCATCCCTATGCCGGGTTTAATGGGGGATGCAGGGCCACGGGGGCAGCGGTGTGGGACAGTCTGCCCCCACGTATGGGGAACATTTGTAGGCGTTGGCCTCCCCCCCCAAAGCAAAAGTTCGTCGAAGACACGTCGACGGCCTCCTTGCAGTGCCGTGTTGCACACGAGGGCCCCACATCAAAAGTAGTGGTAAGCGTCAGCGGCTGTTTTAAAAAGGGTTCTTTGGGCGACAAGAAAACCACCAGGGGGTACGGCCAACACTTCACAGAAATGATCTGCGGGCAGTCACATCTGGCCCGGGGAAGGTGTCGTGATAGGCCAAAAATTTTTTGGCGGTACCCCGGAAAAACTCAGAACTACTTCCCTGGCTCACACCCTTTAACCTGGGGGTGGGGGGTTCCCTAAATAATTTCGGGTTAACGCCGCCCCCATAAGGTGCAAAGATGTCCCGCACTTGTCGTCGCCCGAACCCCACCCCATGCAAAGGCGCAGCGACGATCCACCTCCCTAAGCACCCCTAATCATAGATTTTCAACAAGGGGAAACTCCCCCCATGCACATGGTTGAGGGCTGTGCGAACGAGGCGGGGTGTAACCCTTTGGGGAGGATACCGGCAGGCGTTTGAGGAGACAGGGTTTTGTGGGGTGTGCTTTGGTATAGCTAAAAGCCCTCAAAAGCCTTCGTGTTTTGGAATGCACAGCTGGAAGGCAATGACGCCTCAAAAATGGGGCCCCCTTATAGTCTGCTCAGCAAACTTTGATCACATTAAGGATAGGCTTTTTCAGTGGGGGAGGGGGGGAAAACCCTTTATGCATCAGCCTTTCCCCCAGGGAATTTTCCGGAGAGGGGGGGGGAAGAGGGGAAAGGGGGAGGGGGATGATTATTTTGGGGGGGGAGTTCCGGGGGAAGAGAAAAATTTGGGTTTTCCCAATCAGGGAAGGGTTTTTCAGACGGGGGAGTGGTTTTGGGAAAAATGTCCTCTACCCCCCCCGGATGCACATTGACACGGAAAAATTGGCCCACGTGGTGATTAGTCTTTGGGGTCCCCAAAAAGGGGGCCCCGCTTCCAAAATTTGAAAGGGTGCGACTAGGTTGGCCGCATCCGATCCCCGCTTTAAAACAAAAAACAAAATAGCCCCCAAAAGAACCTTTGATATGGGCCTGTAAATGGCACCTGGCCGAATTGGCACAGTATGCCCTTTAAAGGGGTTCGCTTCCCCGCTGGGGGTGTGATCAAAAGAGTCTTCAGGCCGGGATCAATCCGACAGAAAAAAGCCCCCCGTCGACCCCCCAAAAGTTGGGACCCCTTCTTAAAAGTTATGCCGGGTTTAAAGGTTTTGTACTACCCTTCCCCCCATGACACAAGGTTGCCACAAAAGGCTGTATTCCCCCTCTTCCTCCCCTTTTTCCCTTCCCCCTTTCATGCGAACGTTTCCCAACCCCAAATATCCCCTTTTTCCCCCTCCCAATGGGTGTACCCCCCCCCCGGGGCCAGCGTCAGACCGGACCCGGGAATGCCGGTGCCTGGCGGGGGGGGCCCCCTTGGCGAGCACTGGCAAGGGGCCCCCCCTAGTACGCCCGGGGCTCGAGGTAAGGTAAGGGGGTCCACCCACAGAGACACCGGTTCCACGGGGCCCCTGTCCTGCCGTCGCCCTATGGGCCCCCCGCTTCTCGGGCCCCCACTTGCAATACTTCCCCCCCCCGCCCACCCCTTGACGTCTTCCGCGTTTTTGCAGGAATTCAGGTCAGAGAGGCGGATTCCGTCGTACGCCCTCTGCCCGAAAAGCCAAGGCAGAGAGCTGGAAGATGGGGGGGCTGATCCCCGAGTAAGCAGGCCCAACTAGGGGAGGTATTTCTTTTTTTAAGTTTGGGAATATAAGGGGGCATTTACACGGGAATTTTTGGGGCCCCTCATAATGGAGCATCATAGGGGGCCCTTTTTTTGGAGCATTTTTTGGCCCCTTTCACTGGGCAATCCATGGAGCCCCCCTACATGGGAGCATCATCCATGGGCCCCCAACATGGAGCATTAAATGGGGCCCTCATACACTGAGCACATTATGGGGATTAACAATGGAGCTATAGGGGCCTTTTAAAATGGAGCATTATATGGCCCCAAAAACCCGGAGCACATGCGGGGACATACACTGGGGGGATTGTAAAGGGGCCCCTCAACACTGAGTCATATACTGGGGCCCCTTATAACGGAGCTCAATGGGGCCCTTATAATGAAAGCTTTATGCCCCTATACACGGGCATCACCCGGGGCCCCCAGACACGGAGCATTAAAAAGGGGCCCCTAACATGAGCATATTTAAAGGGCCCTTATACATGGAGCATCATAGGGCCCATTATATATGGATCATTATATAGGCCCATCATACACTGGAGCATCATCTATGGGGCCCATCATATACTGGAGCATCATATGGGGCCCATTAAATATGGAGCATTATATAGGCTCATCATACACAGGAGCATCATCCATGGGGGCCCATCATACACTGGAGCATTATAAATGGGGCCCATCATACACTGGAGCATCATATACGGGGCCCATTATACACTGGAGCATTATAAATGGGGCCCATTATAATATGGAGCATTATATAGGCCCATCATACACTGGAGCATCATGCATGGGGCCCATCATACACTGGAGCATTATAAATGGGGCCCATCATACACTGGAGCATCATATACGGGGCCCATTATACATTGAAGCATCATATGGGGCCCATTATATATGGAGCATTATATAGGCCCATCATACACTCGATCATCATGCATGGGGTCCATCATACACTGGAGCATTATAAATGGGGCCCATCATACACTGGAGCATCATATACGGGGCCCATTATACACTGGAGCATCATATGGGGCCCATTATATTTGGAGCATTATATAGGCCCATCATACACTGGAGCATCATCCATGGGGCCATCATACACTAGAGCATTATAAATGGGGCCCATCATACACTGGAGCATCATATGGGGCCCATTATACACTGGAGCATCAATGGGGCCCATTATATATGGAGCATTATATAGGCCCATCATACATGGAGCATCATCCATGGGGCCCATCATATCTGGAGCATTATAAATGGGGCCCATCATACCTGGGGCATCATATGGGGCCCATTATACACTGGAGCATCAAATGGGGCCCATTATATATGGAGCATTATATAGGCCCATCATACACTGGAGCATCAGCCATGGGGCCATCATATCCTGGAGCATCATATGGGTTCATTATTTATGGGCATCATATACGGTATGGAGCATCATATGGATCTCATATGGGGCCTATTCTGTATGGAGCAATATATGGGGCTCATTATTCTGTATGGGGACCGTCCTATAATGTATGGCACATTATATGGGGACCATCATATACTGTAGCATTATGTGGAGCTCATCATATACTGTATGGAGCTTTATATGCGACTCATTATACTGTATGGAGCAATATGTGGGGCTCATTATACTCTATGGGGACCGTCCTATACTGTATGGCACATTATATGGGGACCATCATATACTGTAGCATTATGTGGAGCTCATCATATACTGTATGGAACATTATATGGGACCAATTATGTATGGAGCAATATATGGGGCTCATTATTCTGTATGGCGCACTATGTGGTGGCCATAATACTGTATGGTGGAATATACTGTCCGGTTTTTGAGCTATTGTAGAATTTAAAATAGATATCAGTCATGTAATGTAAGAAGTGAAGTATTTGGCATTGAACTATACCTATATTTCTGTGCCATATCGGAGATCATGAATTGTGGTATGTGTTAAAGGGGCCCACTAAGACTCTTTGGCCCGGGGCCCACGAAAACCTGGAGCCAGCCCTGCCCCCCCACAACTTTAGCCAAATAACCCCCAGTTTTCAATGCGTAACTATTATTGTAAAGTAAATTAACCCCTTAATGTCCACTGACGTGCAGAGTCCGTCATGGCAAGGTGTCAGTTCCGGCACCAGGACGGACTCTGCACGTCATGGCTTTGATCTACCACTGCGTGTAAACACGCAGTGGTAGATCAGTGCCGACAGCTGTCACAGACAGCTGACAGGCACGGCAAGCGGTGCGGGGACCTTTGCCGTCGGTCCCCGCACCTACAGCGCTGTGATTGGTCAGTCAATCTGACTGACCAAACACAGCAGCGATCGTGCAGGAGAAGCTGAAATTTCAGCTTCCCCAGCGCGATCAGTGCAGGAGCCGGCGCTGCAGTGGCCAGGCTTCCTGCACTGACAGCCAGGAGCGGAGCCCCCACCGCCCCTGTCTGTTAACCCCCTGACTGCTGCGATCTAGCACGATCGCAGAGCTCAGGGGGGGAGGCAGAGGGTCGGGAGCTCCCTCTGCCTCAGATCGGCACCCTGCAATGTATTTGCTGGGGCCGATCTCTGCCCTGATGACCCGGGGGTTGTCATGACAACCTCCGGGTCATCTAGCTACGGAAAGCTGCTGTGATCATTGTCACAGCAGCTTCCACTATAGTTGCAATGCATTGCAATGCCAGAGCATTGCAATGCATTGTAACTGCAATAAAAAGTAAAAAAAGTGAAAGTCCCATAAAGGGACAAGTTAAAAAAAATCATTTTTTAAAAAAATTGTAAAAAAAAATATTAAAAAATAATTTTAAAAAAATCCCCTAAAAAATACACATTTTTATGTAATAAAAAAATAAAAAACAAAAAACATACACATGTTAGGTATCGCCACGTCCATAAAAATCCCATCTATAAAAGCGTAAACCTAGTTAACCCCTTCAGTGAAAGCCGTAAAAAAAAACCACAAAAAAGTAGTAAATTATACTTTTTCCAAGCGGTATCATTATACCGCTTGGAAAAAGTGCAATAACACGCGATCAAAAAGTCAGATATAAATAATCATGGTACCGCTGAAAACGTCATCTTGTCCCGCAAAAAACAAGCCGCTATACAGCATCATCAGCGAAAAAATAAAAAAGTTATAGCTCGCGGAATAAACTGATGCAAAAATAATTATTTTTTCTATAAAATTTTTTATTGTGTAAAAAATGCCAAAACATAAAAAAAATATATAAATGAGGAATCGCCGTAACCGTAGTGACCCGAAGAATAAAGCTGCTTTATCAATTTTACCACACACGGAACGGAGGAAAAAAAAAAAAAAAAAAAAAAACAATTCCTGAATTGCTGGTTTTTGTTCATTCTGATTCCACAAAAATCGGAATAGGAAACGATCAAAAAACGTTATGTGCCTGAATATGGTACCAATAAAAACGTCAGCTCGTCCCGCAAAAAATAAGCCCACAGATAACTCTGTCGGCCGAAATATGGAAAAATTATAGCTCTCAAAATACGGCGATGCAAAAATTTCTTACAAAAAATTATTCCAAGAAAAAGCATCTTTTAGTGTGTGACAGAAGCTAAACATGAAAAAAGAGTTAAATCTGGTATCGCTGTAATCGCACCGATCCGAGGAATAAAGTCGCATAATCACTAATACCGCACGAGGAACGGCGTAAAAAAGAAAACCAATTCTTCACCTTTTGTGGATTTGTTCATTGTGCCTCCCAAAGATCGCAGTAAGGCGATCACAGTGGTTCCCCTCCCACATATGGGGTATCAGCATACTCAGGACAAAATGCACAATAGCTTTTGGGGTCCTATTTCTCCTGTTACCCTTAGAAAAATAAAAATTTGGGGCAAAAAGGTCATTTTTGTGGAAAAAAATATGATTTTTTTATTTTCACGGCTCTACATTATAAACTTCTGTGAAGCCCTTGGGGGTTCAAAGTGCTGACCACACATCTAGATAAGTTCCTTGGGGGGTCTAGTTTGCAAAATGGGGTCATTTGTGGGGGGTTTCTACTGTTTAGGCACATCAGGGGCTCTCCAAGCGCGACATGACACCCGCAGACCATTCCATCAAAGTCTGCATTTAAAAACCGTGCTCCTTCCCTTCCGAGCTCTGCCATGCGTCAAAATAGTGGTTCCCCCCCCACATATGGGATATCAGCGTACTCAGGACAAATTGCACAATAGCTTTTGGGGTCCTATTTCTCCTGTTACCCTTATAAAAAAAAAATTTGGGGGCAAAAAGATTATTTTTGTGGAAAAAAATATGATTTTTTTATTTTCACGGCTCTACGTTATAAACTTCTGTCAAGCACTTGGGGTTCAAAGTGCTCACCACACATCTAGATAAGTTCCTTGGGGGGTCTAGTTTCCAAAATGGAGTCACTTGTGGGGGGTTTCTACTGTTTAGGCACATCAGGGGCTCTCCAAACGTGACATGACACCCGCAGACCATTCCATCAAAATCTGCATTTGAAAAAGGCGCTCCTTCCCTTTCCAGCTCTGCCATGCGTCAAAATAGTGGTTTACCCCCACATATGGGGTATCAGCATACTCAGGACAAATTGCACAATAACTTTTGGGGTCCTGTTACCCTTTGGAAAATAACAATTGGGGGGGAAAGATCATTTTTGTGGAAAAAATATGATTTTTTAATTTTACGGCTCTACGTTATAACCTTCTGTGAAGCCCTTGGGGGTTCAAAGCTCTCACTACACATTTAGATAAGTTACTTGGGGGGTCTAGTTTCCAAAATGGGGTCACTTGTGGGGGGTTTCCACTGTTTAGGCACACAGGGACTCTCCAAATGCGACATGGCGTCCAATCTCAATTCCAGCCAAAAAAGTCAAATGGCGCTGCTTCCCTTCCGAGCTCTGCCATGCACCCAAATAGTGGTTTACCCCCACATATGGGGTATCAGCGTACTCTAGACTAATTGCACAATAACTTTTGGGGTCCTTTTATCCTTTGGAAAATAAAAATTGGGATGAAAAGATCATTTTTGTGGAAAAAACATGATTTTTTAATTTTATGGCTCTACGTTATAACCTTCTGTGAAGCCCTTGGGGGTTAAAAGCTCTCACAACACATTTAGATAAGTTACTTGGGGGGTCTAGTTTCCAAAATGGGGTCACTTGTTGGGGGTTTCCACTGTTTAGGCACACAGGACTCTCCAAATGCGACATGGCGTCCAATCTCAATTCCAGCCAAAAAAGTCAAATGGCGCTGCTTCCCTTCCGAGCTCTGCCATGCGCCCAAATAATGGTTTACCCCCACACATGGGGTATCGATGTACTCAGGAGAAATTGTACAACAAATATTGTGGTTCATTTTCTACTGATACCCTTGACAAAATTTTAAAAAATTGTGTCGAAAGAAAAATTTTGGGAAAAAAAGTTAAATGTTAATTTTTTCCTTCCACATTGCTTCAATTCTTGTGAAGTACCTAAAGGGTTAATAAACTTCTTGAATGTGGCTTTGAACACATTGATGGGTGCAGTTTTTAGAATGGTGTCACTTTTGGGTATTTTCTGTCATATTG
Source organism: Oophaga sylvatica (assembly GCA_033576555.1). Lineage (NCBI taxonomy): Eukaryota > Metazoa > Chordata > Amphibia > Anura > Dendrobatidae > Oophaga > Oophaga sylvatica. Next base: position 72,059,273 of record JARQOD010000006.1, on the reverse strand, counting down.
ACCCTCAAATTCACTTCAAATGTGAGGTAGCCCCTAAAAAAAATGATTTTGTAAATTTTGTTGGAAAAATGAGAAATTGCTGGTCAACTTTTAACACTTATAACTTCCTAACAAAAAAAAATTTTGGTTCCAAAATTGTGCTGATGTAAAGTAGATATGTGGGAAATGTTATTTATTAACTAATTTTTGTGACATATCTCTCTGATTTAATGGCATAAAAATTAAAAGTTTGAAAATTGCAAAATTTTCAAATTTTTGCCATATTTCCGTTTTTTTCATAAATAAACGCAAGTTATATTGAAGAAATTTTACCACTATCATGAAGTACAATATGTCACGAGAAAACATTCTCAGAATCGCCAAGATCCGTTGAAGCGTTCCAGAGTTATAACCTCATAAAGAGACAGTGGTCAGAAATGTAAAAATTGGCCTGGTCTTTAACCTACAAAATGGCTTGGTCGTTAAGGGGTTAAGGTTGACAAGCTTAAGTAATAAGAATTGATGTAGTTGGCATTGAAATGGGCACTGTAGTTGTGTTTACTGTCCTCCTCTCCCTGCCAACTTTGCTTCCCTATTGACTTGCTTTGGGTTTCGTGTTTCAGTCGGACCTTCGACTTTTTCCGATAGTCGGCCGATTTCGTTCGACTTGACTTTTGTGAAAGTCGGGTGGTCCGAAACCCGACTCGACCCTCCGGAGGCAAAATCGCTCATCTCTAGTCTGGACCTTTCCATTGCAGTACATTCCAAGTGGCGAAGCTTCTCAAAGTACCTTTTGGTAAACATTTTAAGTTGGTGTACAGTTACAAAACTCAAAAAGGAAGAGCTCTGTGTCTGTTATTTTTCTCACAGTTGATTATTAATAAAGGGCTGGTGATAAACATTGACATCGGCTACTAGCCCTCAACTCAACTTTCACAAAGGAACACAGTTATTTTTTTTTATTTTTAGAAATTGTATGTGAGCATTTTTTTTTAACTTGATCATTAGGGCAGTACCCCAATACTCATGGATAGAGTTGAGCGAATATGTTCGGAATCGGTCGCCAAATGTGAATTTTCCATATTCGTGCCATATTTGTGCACGATCAATTCCGAACATATTCGGTCATTTCTATTCTTATTGACTCCAATGACGTTCGGCTGTGTTTAGCGAATATTGTAAATACGATATTCACCGCCAATCGTAATTGGAACTGAATTTTGAACAATATTCTTGTTCATATTTTCTGATAGGGTACATAAACAGAACTTGTGTTTATCAGAAAAGCCCTTTAACCCCTTAGTGACAGAGCCATTTTGCAGCTTAATGACAGGGCCAATTTTTACAATTCTGACCACTGTCACTTTATGAGGTTATAACTCTGGAATGCTTTAACGAATCCAGCTGATTCTGAGATTGTTTTTTCGTGACATATTGTACTTCACGTTAGTGGTAAAATTTCTTTGATATGACTTGTGTTTATTTATGAAAAAAATGGAAATATGGCAAAAATTTTGAAAATTTAACAATTTTCAAACTTTAAATTTTTATGCCCTAAAATCAGAGAGATATGTCACACAAATTTCTTAATAAATAACATTTCCCACATGTCTACTTTACATCAGCACAATTTTGAAATTTTTTTTTGTTATGAAGTTATAAGGGTTAAAAGTTGACCAGCGATTTCTCATTTTTACAACACCATATTTTTTTTTAGGGGACCACATCACATTTGAAGTCACTTTGAGGGGTCTATATGATAGAAAATACCCCAAAGTGACACCATTCTAAAAACTGCACCCCTCAAGGTGCTCAAAACCACATTCAAGAAGTTTATTAACCCTTTACGTGCTTCACAGGAACTGAAGCAATGTGGAAGGAAAAAATTAACATTTAACTTTTTTTGCAAAAACTTTACTTCGGAACCAATTTTTTTTATTTTCACAACTGTTAAAAGAAAAAAAGAACCACAAATTTGTTGTGCAATTTCTCCTGAATAAGCCAATACCCCATATGTGGGGGTAAACCACTTTTTGGGCGCACGGCAGAGGTCGCAAGGGAAGGAGCGACATTTGACTTTTTCAACGCAGAATTGGCTGGACGCCATGTCGTGTTTGTAGAGGCCTGATGTGTCTAAACAGTGGAAACCCATCACAAGTGACCCCATTTTGGAAACTAGACCCCCTAAGGAACTTAACTAGATGTGTGGTGAGCACTTTGAACCTCCAAGTGCTTCACAGAAGTTTATAACATAGAACAGTGAAAATAAAAAATCATATTTTTTCCACAAAAACAATCTTTTGACCCCAATTTTTATTTTCCCAAGGGTAACAAGACCCCAAAAGTTTTTGTGCAATTTGTCCTGAGCATGCTGATACCCCATATGTAGAGGTAAACCACTGTTTGGGTGCATGGCAGAGCTTGGAAGGGAAGGAGCGCCGTTTGACTTTTTCAACGCAGAAATGGCTGGATGTCATGTCGTGTTTGTAGAGGCCCTGATGTGTCTAAACAGTGGAAACCCCCCACAAGTGACCCCATTTTGGACACTAGACCCCCTAAGGAATTTATCTAGATGTGTGGTGAGCACTTTGAACCTCCAAGTGCTTCACAGAAGTTTATAACATAGAACCGTGAAAATAAAAAATCATATTTTTTCCACAAAAACGATCTGTTCACCCCAATTTTTATTTTCCCAAGGGTAACAAGACCCCAAAAGTTTTTGTGCAATTTGTCCTGAGCATGCTGATACCCCATATGTGGGGGTAAACCACTGTTTGGGTGCATGGCAGAGCTTGGAAGGGAAGGAGCGCCGTTTGACTTTTTCAACGCAGAATTGGCTGGATGCCATGTCGCGTTTGTAGAGGCCCTAATGTGTCTAAACAGTGGAAACCCCCCACAAGTGACACCATTTTGGAAACTAGACCCCCTAAGGAACTTATATAGATGTGTGGTGAGCACTTTGAACCCCCAAGTGCTTCACAGAAGTTTATAACTCCCGGGCATGAAAATAAAAAGTCATATTTTTACCACAAACCTGATCGTTTAGTCCCCAATTTTTTAGTTTCCCAAGGGTAACAGGAGAAATTAGACCACAAAAGTTGTTGTCCAATTTGTCCTGAGTACGCTGATACCCCATATGTGGGGATGGACCACTGTTTGGGCGCACGGCAGGGCTTGATAGGGAAGGAGTGCCTTTTGACTTTTTCAAACCAAAATTGGCTGGAATTGAAATTGGATGCCATGTGCGTTTGGAGAGCCCCTGATACGCCTAAACAGTGGAAACCCCCACAAATGACACCATTTTGGAAACTAGACCCCTTAAGGAACTTATCTAGATGTGTGGTGAGCACTTTGAACCCCCAAGTGCTTCACAGAAATTTATAAACGTAGAGCCGTGAAAATAAAAAAATCATTTTTTTCCTCAAAAATGATTCTTTAGCCCGCTATTTTTTTATTTTCCCAAGGGTTACAGGAGAAATTGGACCCCAAAAGTTGTTGTGCAATTTTTCCTGAGTACGCTGATACCCCATATGTGGGGTGAAACCACTGTTTGGGCACATGGGAGTGCTTGGAAGGGAAGGAGCACCATTTTGTAATGCAGACTTTGATGGAATGTTCTGCGGGCGTATGTTGTGTTTGCAGAGCCCTTGATGTGCCTAAACAGTAGAAACCCCCTGCAAGTGACACCATTTTGGAAACTAGACCCCCCAAGGAGCTTATCTAGATGTGTGGTGAGCACTTTGAACCCCCAAGTGCTTCACAGAAATTTATAAACGCAGAGCCGTGAAAATGAAAAATTATTTTTTTCCTCAAAAATGATTGTTTTAGCCAGCTATTTTTTATTTTTCCAAGGGTAACAGGAGAAATTAGAACCCTAAAATTGGTGTGCAATTTGTCCTGAGTACGCTGATACCCCATATGTTGGGGTAAACCACTGTTTGGGCGCACGGCAGGGCTCGGAAGGGAGGGAGCGCCATTTGACTTTTTGAACGCCACGTCGTGTTTGGAGACCCCCTGATGTGTCTAAACAGTGGAAACCCCCCACAAGTGACCCAATTTTGGAAACTAGACCCCTTAAGGAACTTATCTAGATGTGTGGTGAGCACTTTGAACCCCCAAGTGTTTCACAGAAATTTATAAACGCAGAGCTGTGAAAAAAAAAAATCATTTTTTTCCTCAAAAATGTTTCTTTAGCCCGCTATTTTTTTTATTTTCCCAAGGGTAACAGGAGAAATTGGACCCCAAAAGTTGTTGTGCAATTTTTCCTGAGTACGCTGATACCCCATATGTGGGGTGAAACCACTGTTTGGGCGCATGGGAGTGCTTGGAAGGGAAGGAGCACCATTTTGTAATGCAGACTTTGATGGAATGTTCTGCGGGCGTCATGTTGTGTTTGCAGAGCCCTTGATGTGCCTAAACAGTAGAAACCCCCTGCAAGTGACGCCATTTTGGAAACTAGACCCCCAAGGAGCTTATCTAGATGTGTGGTGAGCACTTTGAACCCCCAAGTGCTTCACAGAAATTTATAAACGCAGAGCCGTGAAAATAAAAAATATTTTTTTTCCTCAAAAATGATTGTTTTAGCCAGCTATTTTTTATTTTTCCAAGGGTAACAGGAGAAATTAGAACCCTAAAATTGGTGTGCAATTTGTCCTGAGTACGCTGATACCCCATATGTTGGGGTAAACCACTGTTTGGGCGCACGGCAGGGCTCGGAAGGGAGGGAGCGCCATTTGACTTTTTGAACGCCACGTCGTGTTTGGAGACCCCCTGATGTGTCTAAACAGTGGAAACCCCCACAAGTGACCCCATTTTGGAAACTAGACCCCTTAAGGAACTTATCTAGATGTGTGGTGAGCACTTTGAACCCCCAAGTGTTTCACAGAAATGTATAAACCAGAGCTGTGAAAATAAAAAATAATTTTTTTCTCAAAAATGATTTTTTTTAGCCAGCTATTTTTTATTTTCCCAAGGGTAACAGGAGAAATTAGATCCCCAAAATTGGTGTGCAATTTGTCCTGAGTACGCTGATACCCATATGTTGGGGTAAACCACTGTTTGGGCGCACGGCAGGGCTCGGAAGGGAGGGAGCGCCATTTGACTTTTTGAACGCCACGTCGTGTTTGGAGACCCCTGATGTGCCTAAATAGTGGAAACCCCTCAATTCTAGCTCCAACCCTAACCCCAACACACCCCTAACCCTAATCCCAACTAGATATGTCCGTCTAACGGACTGCCATAACGCAGTATGAACCCAGCCTAACCCTAACCCTAATTATAACCCTAACCCTAATCCTAACCCTAACCCCAATGCTAACCCTAACCCTAATTATAACCCTAACCCTAATTATAACCCTAACCCTAACGGAAAAATGAAAATAAATATAATTTCTATTTTTTATTATATGTCCCTAACTAAGGGGGTGATAAATGGGGGTGTAGGGTCTATGTATATATTCCTGAAACTCAGTTTGTTCGTCAGCCATTTTACTTTCTGTCTTGCTGCAGCTATCTTGCCCTCAGTCAAAATGGAGTTTCCAGCTTGCATGTTCCCGCCCTGATTCTCTCCTTTGCTTCTTAAGCAGCCACAGCTGAGCAATCAGTGCTTCAGAATCTAGCCTGCAGTGAACCTGTGACTTGACTCCTGTAAGCCTTGGACCTTGTACTCCAGCTATTCCTACTGAGGAACTCTGAAGCACTTGTGGACTCTGAACCCTGCTCTTTGAAAGACCCACGTTTGCATGGACTTACGGTAACAGAGAAGAAGATCCTGAATCTGTATTGGAGAGTGATTGCTGAGCTTGGATTACTCTGGCCTGCTGTGTCTCCTGTTTCTGTGTCTGCAAACTGTGTGACTATTTCTGCCAACTTGTATGAAGTAATACAGGACTTTTCTATATCAAACCTGTGACTCCTGTGTTTTCATCGCACCCAAGCACAAGACGCTATATGAACTGTACTACATACATTACAAGATTCTGAAGCCAAAACGTTAGTGTCTGCTGGGTCTGGAAGGCTGTGTCTGCTGTACTGTGGATATCAGACGTCCGGTTGTACTTTCTGTGATGACAGTGGTTGTGACTTCTCACAACCATTCCAGACGTCCGGTTGTACTTTCTGTGATGACAGTGGTTGTGACTTCTCACAACCATTCCAGGTGAGCAGTTCCCTTAATTTTTTTTTCTCTCTGCAGTGTTGCCACAGGTGAACACTATTGTTTTTTTTTTCTCTCCTCTTCTTCCAGTAATCCTGTCTTAAAAGATCTGGAAAATGGAGGCCCGCATAAAGGAACTTTGCGGAGTGACTGATAATATCCTTGCAGATTTGCAGAATATAAAGACCCGTTTTACAAATCTACAGGACCTCAATAATCACAATTTGCAAGTGGTTGGACAGACTACCCAGGATTTGCGAGCCAGGATTGAGGTTCTAGAGGGGCGAGTCCAGGCTCCTGCCGTAGCCCCGAGTGCTGGGATTCCCAAGTTGCCCCCTTTTCGTTTTGGCGGTGAACGTGAGAAATTCAGGGGATTTATTAATCAATGCAATCTTTTTTTTTCTGCACATGCTTCACAATTTCCCACTGAACGATCTAAGGTGCTTACTATAATTATGTTGCTTACCAACAGAGGCAAACCCTCTGATTGAGACTGAGGATGATTGTTTGAATCACCTTGATGATTTTATTTCAGCCATGGGGCAGGTGTTTGATGACCCCAATCGAGGTGCAACAGCTGAAGCAGCCATGTTAGCTTTGCGCCAAGGTAAGCACTCGGTAGCTGAATATGCCTTGGATTTCAGGAGATGGGCCCTTGATACCACCTGGGACAGTTCCGCCAAAAAATCTATTTTTCGAAAGGGGTTATCTCCACTGATTAAGGATGAACTTGCTCGTGCCGACCCTCCCACTGCGTTAGGTGACTTTATTAACTACTGCATCCGTATTGATACTCGTCTGACTGAACGCAGGCAAGAGAGATGGTTCGAAAGCAATCGTACTAACCTTTTCCTACCTTCCTCTCCAGCTAAGGAACCTTTGAGTAGGATTACACGGGAACCTGAACCTGAACCCATGCAGGTAGACTCTTTACAACGACGGGTTAGTGATGACGCAAGGAACATCGTTTTAAGGAGAATCTATGTTTCTATTGTGGTAAGTCAGGGCACTTCATTATAAACTGCCCCAGCCGTTCTCGTAAGACTACTGCAGCACTCATTCATTGTGAGTGTTGCGAGAGGGGATCTGTCAGGTCCGAGCCTCAGGCTCCAGAGAGATCTGCAGCAACAGATCTTGATTTCTCGGACTTAAACTCCGTTACCTCTGAGGACGTTGACTGTGTAAACGCTGCCATTTTTCAAGTTTCCTCAGCGGTGTCCCAGCTGAGTTGTAAGAAAAACAATTCTCATTGCTTTCTTTCCATCAAACTCTGGGTTGACTCAGCTTGGGTGTCTAGCTCTGCTATGATCGACTCAGGGGCAAGTGGAAATTTTATGGATGTCTCCTTTGCTCTGAAACAGGGAATACGTTCAGTGAAGAAGGCTACTCCAGTACAGATGGAAACTGTGGATGGCTCCCTGCTGACCTCTGGACCAGTGGATCAGGAAACAGAGCCTTTGAGGGTTCTTATGGGTAAAGATCATCAAGAGAAACTGTCCTTTATGCTTATCTCTTCTCCCCACTTTCCCATTATTCTAGGGCTACCATGGCTGCAGGCTCAGAATCCTACCATTAACTGGGAGACCAAGGAATTACACTTTCCAGAGAAACAGATGAGTCCAAAAGTTTCAGCTTGCTCTGTTCCTAAAGGAATCATGTCAGTCCCTGAACTACCAGCTGTATACCAGGACTATGTGGATTTATGTGACAAGAAGAACGCTGACCAGCTTCCTCCTCACCGTCCATATGATTGTCCAATTGAATTATTGCCTGGAGCAGAGATACCTTTTGGTAAGATCTACCCCCTGGCGGGGCCCGAGCTAAAGGCTTTAAAGGATTACATAGATGAAAATCTAGCCAAGGGCTTCATACGCCCCTCTTCATCTCCTGCAGGTGCACCATCTTCTTTGTAAAGAAGAAATATGGATCTCTGAGACCATGCGTAGACTATAGGGAACTCAATAAGGTTACTATTAGAAACCGTTATCCATTGCCTTTAATCCCTGAGTTATTGGAGAGAGTGCGACATGCCAAAATTTTTTCTAAACTAGATCTTGTGGGGCCTATAACTTAGTCGTATTAGACCTGGGGATGAATGGAAGACTGCATTCAGGTCAGCTATGGACACTTTGAATATCTAGTTATGCCTTTTGGTCTGAGTACCGCCCCAGCCACTTTCCAACACTTGGTGAATGACATCTTCAGGGATCTCCTAGATACATTCGTGGTAATTTATTTGGATGATATTCTAATTTTTTCTAACTCCACAGAGGAACATCATGGACATGTGAGAATGGTCTTGGAACGTCTAAGACAAAATCATCTTTACATCAAACTTGAAAAGTGTGAATTCCATAGGACCGAAATTCAATTTCTGGGGTATGTACTGTCTACACAAGGAATTAGTATGGATGGAAGCAAAACCCAAGCCATCAAGGATTGGCCAAGTCCTAGAAATGTGAAGGAGGTACAGCGCTTCATCGGGTTTGCCAACTTCTATAGACGTTTCATTAGAAATTTCTCTGAGGTAGTGTCACCTATCACTCAACTTACCCGGAAAGAGTCTAGGTTTTCCTGGACTCCCCAAGCCCAGGAAGCATTTTCCCGTCTAAAAGATAAATTTACCACTGCACCTATCCTAGTACATCCCAACCCCGAGCTTGCCTTCATAATAGAGGTGGATGCTTCAGACTGTGCCGTTGGAGCTATACTCTCTCAGAGAACAGGTGAGAAGAATGTCTTGCATCCCTGTGCCTTCTTTTCCCAGCAGTTGTCTTCGGCTGAGAGGAACTACGATGTGGGCAATAGAGAGTTGTTGGCCATTATTGCCGCCTTCAAGAATGGAGACACCTTCTTCAGGGAGCTGCACAGCAAATAGTCGTCCTGACAGACCATCGTAACCTTGAGTTTATCAGGTCGGCTAAGTGCCTGACTCCTCGCCAGGCTCGCTGGAATCTTTTCTTAAACCAATTTAATTTTATCATCTCTTATAGACCAGGATCGCGCAATGGAAAGGCTGATGCACTCTCTAGGATTTACTCAGCAGAGACACGTCCAATTACTCCTCCTAAGACTATTCTTCCTGACTCTAGATTCCTAGGAGTAATTCATAATCAAGACCTACTTAAGGACATCAAGGAAGCATACCATGCGGATTCCTTTTTGGCACAACCCCCAAGGGACGTAAGTCTTGTCTTTAAGAATGGTGTGTGGATTCAGGGACAACGTCTGTATATTCCTGAAACAGTCAGATTAAGAGTATTGCAACTCATTCAC
>JARQOD010000006.1:71883684-72049764 GCA_033576555.1 Oophaga sylvatica | reverse complement strand
TCAACATATCCCCCCTCTTTCCAGACCGGAGGGCTGGTCTTCCAGACGGAGGGCTGGTCAACAACCCAAAAGAGCAGTGAATCTGGACCAGTCATGGCCCTCATCAGCTTCATTTTCATACTGTCATCTGTATTTCCTGATCCATAGACAACTTCAGCTTTCTCTTCATCTGAAGCATCCGCCTACCTGTACCCTCCCAGGCCTATGCTCTTGCGGGCCTCGGGTATCCTGCACGGTTTCATCTTGACTTAGGGCCGGGCTCAGTTTCGATATAGTGCCCTGGCCAGAGAAGTACGACCCGGCACATCAGAACCTTTCTGCTGACTCTTCCTAGAAACTCACGTCCCTTTCCTGCCCCTGGTGCATGACCATGTGTCACCAACTATCACAGAAGGGTATAGGGGTTTTTCACTTTTCTCTAGTCCCTTAAACCCCTCTTTAGCACATCTATTTCTTGAATATCGGTTGACTCATAAAGTCTATTTCACAGACCTTAAGCCCCTTTTGCATGGTCTCTGCCATTTTAAGCTCACTGTTCAAATGATTGGGATGTAGAAGGAGCTGATTCGTTTTTTTTTTGCAGTACACATAATTCATCGCTAAGTCTCCAGCTGAATTGTAATGTTCTCCCGTAACAACAGCATTCTTATATAGAGCCTTAGACTTATTGAGCAGCATTTGCTCTTGAAACGAAGAGATTCCTTTTCCCTTTCCCTTTTACTTCATTGCCTTCTCACGAAGATGCTCATTTTTTCATCACACTCCTTCATCACAGTTTGGAGTTTTTTCTGAGAAGTCATCAATTCATCTGGTACCTGTTGGACGTCTTTTATGTCTTCGGCCCCTTCTTCAGGCTCTTCTGGTAGAACATGCTCAGAAGCCCTACCGTCAGTCTTACATTCTACCTCTTCAGTCACATCATTATGGTCTCCAATATTTCCATTTATTCCGGCTTTCAAGTTCTCCTTGATAGCTGCATCTGTATACTCAGAACCCGCCGGATTCTTCTCTTCCACCACGTTCTGCATCCCATCTGAGCTCCCGTGTGTCTGCAGCGGCAACGGAGTGACACATCGCTTTTCCCATTTGTTGGGACGTGGCTCCGATGTAGACTCCATGAAAGTGCGCTTGAGCTCACCAACGCCAGCCTGATGTCTCAAAATCTCATCTTGTGACTTATCCAGATCCTTGGTGTCACTCGGGAACACCGCTGGGGCTCCGGGTGCCGAACTTCCAGCCTGAGCTTCACGAGTTGCAGCTACTGATCCGAACCGCAACCCGTCCACGCCGCTGTCTTCGGCAGAAACAGATTCCTGGACAGAGTCAGTCCCCATATCTTCAGTCTTGTTCCTCACAGCTTCACTTGAGACCTCAGCTTCTGATGAGGCATCTGGCTTGGTGACTACCACTTCTATGGCTTTTTCCACCTCTGCAGCATCTCCCTCAGAGTCCTTGGCACGATACAGATCCACACCATACCTTGGTAACTTCACATTTCCAACAGCATCTACTTGGGCTGTGTTCAGTTTCAGAGTCCTGCCTTTAAAGCTCAGCTCTCCTCCTTTCACCTTAGTCTTCGCCAGGGAACCGGCCAACTGTAAAACATCTTCAGATGCCATCTTCTGTCCGACTGCAAGGTCAGCATCAGCCTTCCTCTCAGGACTCTCAACCTCCTCTGCTACCATGCCTTCCTCATTTGCACTGGTTGCTTGATTGTCATCAGATGATTCACTATCACTACCACTATCCCTGTCTGACCCTTTTTCTCAGCCACATCTGGCTCACTTTCAGGGTTATACACTTCATTTTCATTCACATCCTGCTCACTGTCAGGGTTATACAATTCATTCTCATTCACATCCTGCTCACTTTCAGGGTTATACACTTCATTTTCATTCACATCCTGCTCACTGTCAGGGTTATACAATTCATTCTCATTCACATCTTGATCTGGAACCTTAGTTAACATGTCATCCACAACATTAACTTCACCATCTGGTCCCTGGTTTCCCTCAGGTGGTCCCTCAAGTATGTGACTATGTGACAACCCCAGCACTATACTTCCATATAGCTCAGGTACTAGGAGCTGGCTCACGACCTCTCCCTGGACTTCAATGTCCCTATACAACAGGTGAGTGTTTATGGCAACATGAGGAAACCTCTCCTCAGAGCCAGGCTCTTGGGAAACCTCATTTAGAACATTTATATTTTCCTGGGCCGTTTTAAAAGGGGGGTCTCGCCACTGCTTACTCTCAAAATTGTCACAGGACACAGGTAAGTCAGGGACACTCGGTTCCCGAGAACCACAATCCTCGTCTCCCAACATCACCTGCAAAGGAATTTCATCACTATCACAGTCATCATTATTATCAATATCATTATCATGATTATGATCAGTATCATCATCACTATTATGATCATCATCATCATTATCATTATCATCATCACATAAGTTTAACGGCCCACTAGCATTGTGTTCCGCCCCTCGGGACTGCGCACTCTCAATAGGAGCTTCATCACACTGTCCATCAGAAACATTTTTCCCCCAGAGATCCTTAGACCAGGGAAAGTCATTACCCAATATGACGGGGGGCACCAGGTTCTTCACTACCCCCACTTCACATGAAACCTCCCCGCGTTTGGGGATCAAGTCCACGACAGTCTCTGGGTAGACTTTGGTGTCTCCATGGACGCACACCACACTCAGGTGTTTATCAGGGATAAAGTCCCTATCAATCAGGCTGTCCCATACGGAAGTCACTGGACTCTCTGAGTCCAAGAGGGCCTGTGCTGGGCAGTCATTTACAACCACCGGGGACCCTGTGGTCCAGTCTCTTCGGCTGAGGTGGACACACACACAGGCTCTGCGCAGGGAGAGAGGGATCCGCCAACATCGGAACACATAGGCTCCCCCTCTATTGGACAGTTGGCTGCAATTTCACAACATCTCCAACACTGTCCATCACACTCTCCCACCCACACGACCCCAACAGCTGGAACGCTCTTACCGGGAGAGTTCGGCGTCCAGGAACTCTGAAGTGACGACCTCTCAGACGGCTGGTCACGGAGGCAGTCTTTGGTGGCGAAGGCCCTCTCCATCAGGCTGACCAGACGATTGGCGTCCTGGTGGTCTCCTTGTCCGACCTCTGGCTGTACCTCAGGAGGACGTGCTTGGGTGTAGCGGTCCACTATCACCTTTTCAACTCCATAATCAGGTTTGCTGACTGCAGACTCCCAACTGCATCTCCAGTCATGAACTCCCCTGGCACGGGCTGTCACCGTAACACCCAGCCGGGTAAGAATCTCCGCTTTCAGCTTGGCATAGTCTTGGCTGTCCTGCTCGCTCAGGTCAGCATAGGCCCTTTGGGGTTCTCCAATCAGATAGGGTGCGACCATCATGGCCCATTCAGATAGGGGCAGATTCTCCTTCTCTGCCAGTCCCTCAAACCTAGTGAGATATACCTCCACATCGTCACGAGGTGTCATCTTTTTCAGGGACCGTCTTACCGCCTTCTTTACAGCGGACAATGCAGGTGACTTTGCAACATTACTTTGGAACGATGCGCTGCAAGTCTTTTGTAGTGCTGCAACCTGCTCAAAAAACAACCGGTTATTTCCTGCTGCTGCTGCTGCAGGAATTGCTGCTGGGCCTGCTGCATGCGCTGCTGGTGCTGCAGGCGCTGCCGCTCCATGCTCTGCTGCATGCTCCGCTGGGCCTGGACCAGGTATCAACGAGCTCCTCCATACTGCCGGACTTATCTGTCTCAACCACGGCAGTCTTATGTTGCACATTAACTTGCGCCATTTGTTCAAACAGCGCCTCCATGCTGTCATCCATGCTGTCAGACTTCTCTGTCTCAACAACGGCAGTCTTCACTCAAGACATACACACTCCACAGTCTTTTTCACAGAAAATTCAGCTTTGCTGTGCAGACACTTTTTTTTTTTTCTTTGCAAAGTCTATTAGGGCTACTGTCTCTTTAAGACTGCTCCAATCAGACGTTTTTTGCTGACACACTTTTTTTTTCTCTGCTGCTGCTTCAACAGACTTCTCTCCTTTATTGCTGTCTCTAAGCCACTGTGCTGCCCGCATTCTCCACCAATTGTAAGCTTTTCAGGGGATATAGCTCTGGGATCGCCGTCCGGGTAGACGGAGTGGCACGGAAACAGTTCATTCACAGACAGCAGTTCTGGTAAAAACTGGCCGCAACCAGTTTTATTAAAGTCCACAGCAAACAGAACATAATCAAAACCAAATCATAAACATAAGCCCTGGGCTTGTCCAGCCACTTACTACACTTAGATAGATTTCCCTCTCTATCCGGGTCCAGACTCTAACAGCCTGTCCCCAAAACAACACATATGTTCAGCATTTACCAGCATGGAGTTTCACAGAGTCTCCTCTTTGTGACTGAAGGCACATTCAACGTCCAGACTTGAGAGAGCTCCCCTCCTATTCAGCAGCTATCCGCATGGATTCTCACAGAGACTACTCCTGTGTCCGGGGTACATCGAGCACCCAGACTGAGACAGCTCATACTCCTGGAGACTCCTTCTTGTGCCTGGACTCCTTGTCCAGACTAAGCGAGCCCTCTGTCTGTGTTCGCAGACACCTACTTCTGGTCTCCTAATTAACAGCTGAGTGGTTTCAGGCCTGAGCTGCAAGTGTGTACTGAATGTAAAGTGTAGTGACCTTTCTCTACCACTAGGTTTACAAAGCCATACATTTCCCTTATACCAGTCAGCAAAGTATCTAGGTGAAATGTACACCCCATTCAACACACATACTCTCACTGTCTCACATGGTACAGAAAGATCTTCCTGTACTGCAATAGATAAAATAGCTGCTGGCCAGCAGCTGACATCACTACCATGAGTCGGCGTGTCTGCAACACAAATGAAGCAAAAAGATTATGGGGCCCAGGATGGGAGACACATGTGGCTCAGGGTGAGAGATTATATGGGGCCCAGGATGGAACATTGTTACCCTTTGCTCATCAGTATAGTATATTGAGCCCCACATAGTCCTGTATACAGTATAATGGGCCTGCAATTGCCTTTCATGCATTAAAGGGAGCCATATAGTCCTCCATACAGTGTAAGGGCTCCACATAGTCCTCCATGTAGTATAATGCACCCCGCATAGTCCTCCTTGTAGTATAATGGGCCCCCATTGCATTCCATGCAGTATAATTGGCACCACATTGTTCTCCATACTGTATAATAGCTCCCTTAGTCCTCCATGTAATAAATTTCACGCCATATAGTCTTCCGTGTAGTATTATGGGCCCCAAATTGTTCTCATTGATTAAAAGATAAATAAATAAATGCTCACCTTTCCACGTTCCCCGCTGCTCCGAACTCTTCGGCATGTGGTCTGCAGCGCTGCACATCTCAGGGCAGTGGGCGCAATGTAGTGATGTCATCGCGCATGCTGCGCTGAGACATCAGATCTTAGACGCTGTGAGGCAGTGACAAGTGTTCTATGCGAGGGTCGCAATATGTCACCAAGGAAGTGCAAAGAAGCATATGGATGCTGTGGGAGTGCATTGCAGTCACAGGCATAGCTGTGAATAAAAGTGAGTATTTGCCTTGGGCATGCTATGTGTCAGGGCAGATATAAAGAAACCTGTTCTGGGCTTTTATTTTTGAAACAGACCACAGGATGGAGTGGGGCAGTCCGTTTCCTCCCCGGTCCCAGGTTTTCCATATGGCTGGCGGCCACAGGTTCCTTTGTAAAAGCCTCTGCAGCAGGGGGTTGGGTGTGTCAGGTTCAGTGTTTGTGTCAGTCTGGTGTTGGCAGGAGTACAGAGCAGGAGGCTCTGCAGAGCTCCATGTGTGTGAAGCAACACAGGCAAGCGGAGCCAAACAGCCAAGGTAGCTGAAAACTCTGGCACCCACAGTGTACACAGCGGTGTTCTCGCCCATGGCAAGTGGTCTCGGAGGTCGACTGTCTTGTTTCCCGGCTGCGATCCAGAGGATATCGTGTGCTGTTATGTTGTGAGTTAATCATTAAAGTGACTTTTGTTTTGAACTTTGCTGGGTCACTGCCTCATCACTGCACAGCAGCTACCGCAGCACTACAACGCCGAGGGAGAATGATGGAGGGAGCGGACGGTTCTCTCTTTCATCATTGCTTTCAACTGTATAGGCATCCATAATGTGCGATGACAGGCCAGACAACCCCAGTACCAACGCTAGCATTTGGCCCCCGGACTTCACAGGCCCCATAGCGGGCCATTAGCGGTACGTCATTGTCGTCATTGCTTACCTGCTGCCACTTCAGCTCTCCACTGCAGCGGTCACAACATTATGCGACCGCTGTAGCTAATCATTTGGCATAACAATGATGATGATACAGATGGCACTAAGCTGCTAAGTGTAGTGATTGAATGCAGTTGTCACATGATGCTGACATGACTTCAATACAGAATAGTGGCAGCAAACTAGAAGAAAAACGGAGAAAATTAGAAATCCACCAGAGGATAATACAAATTAAATAGATTTTATTGAGCTTCATATAGACACTATAACAAACAAACAATAAATACCAAACATAAAATAAACTATGGAGGAGACATGAAGTTAGGCAAAGGAGGGGAGGGAAGTCGAGATATGACTGAAAGGGGCAGGAAAAAAGAGTCACTAATGTACAGTATATGAACAAAGGCAGCAAACAACTGGTGACCAAAAGTCAGGTGGAATGTGTACCCTAACTACCAGAGAGATATGGAACCGTAGTGAATAATCCTGCCTACCCATGGTGAGTCAGACTCCCGCAGCCCTCCTTGCGGCCCTGACATGCGTTTCACGTACCTGATTTTTCAAAGAGGGTGTAGAATAGTGGCAACAGCAGAGAGACAGCCCTGAAGTGGCAGTGGGTAAGTATATCTGATTTTGTTATTTTCACATACAAGTAGCCTATACAGTAGTTTAAAAAAATGAATGACGGACAACTCTTTTAAACTATTATCTCTATACTTATCAAGTGAGATTGTGACAAGTATAAGGCATAGCCCAGATTAAAGCCTGATTTTTTTTTAAGGATTAGGTTCCTTTTAAATGATATTATGAGGCAGTGCATCCCAAGCAGCCAGTTCGTAAATTGAGTAGTGTTCTGTTCAAGGCTGAATTGGCAGTAATCAGGGGAGAGAAATGGTAAAGAGGCTTATCAGTATTCAGTCCAGACTTTTTTGATATAAAGGTTGATTTTTTTTAGAAGATGTTTTCTTGTTCCCTGTTTGTCAATTATTTGTGAATAGTACACTAGTTACTGACAGCTGTTACATTAACATTTCTGATGATCTTTATGAAGAGCAAGTCTAGGGTAACCATGCAAGATGAATTGGTATTGGTTTCTTCAAAATGTTTATATATCAAGAGGAAAACAAATCCAAGCAAACCTTTTCAGTTTTGTCATTTTGATTTTGCACACTGCTGTTTATAATTGTGTGAAGCTCATTCATCTATGCGGACATTGGCACATTCATTTATTTTCCTTCAGCCAAAATTCTCTTCCAAATTCCGCTGCTGGGAAAAATAACATTGTTCATACATTTTGTCTGAAAAAAATCAAAACGAGGACTAAATAAAAAGAGCTTCATTCCTTTCGCCAGTTTGTTATTGCTGAGTGAATAGAAGTTCCCTGTTGAAGTCAGATTTGAAGTGAACTTGAATCAATGCTTCTCCAGCCTTTTCATCTTTCTAAAACCCATTATGGGCAAGTCTCAGAACAGGCTATTGAATTCTGTCTTGCTTTGACTCACAATATGCGCTAAACATTTCTGTAAAATGCAATCACTCAGACACATTGATAAGAGAGCATTGTCAAAATGTAACAGACTTTATGAAATGAAAAGTGCTGTAAGAAATCTGGAATGCATAATGTATGCATCTAAATTGGAAGACTAAACTAATTTGTCATAAGCCTTTTTCTTCCTATTTCCAGATCCAAGAAAATTGTTTTATAATGGAAAACTCTGAAAAGTGGATTAGCTCTTCACAAATGTTGGAGTCAGGCGAGTTAATTAAGGAAAAATTCATTCAATGTAAATGAACCTTGGTTGTTAAGGCTGTCAAAAGGGGTATTATATTTTAAAGATAATTAGCACAAACTCCAAAACAGATTGCTCATTTTAAATGGTGATTGTAGTCTCAACAATGTTTGCATAAATCAATAGTACAAGCGATTATAAGAAAGTTTGTAATATATGTTATTAAAGAAGTACACATTTTTTTCTCCACTTATGAGCCACGTTTTCTTCTGTCTATTGAACTAATCATTCAACTCAAATTTGTCTTGGTCAAAACAGTATTTCAGCATTTTAAGGTGTCAAATTTCATTTACTATTAAAATATATGATTATCATTCTTGCCAGTCGGCGGTCATTTAATAGCCAATTTGCACACACCGACTCGGCTTCAGATACACACTAACCAATGGCCCCGTCGGGGCTTATGTTCGAATCCCCCACAAAACGGGATTCAGAAGTATGCGCCAACTGGGCCATAGATGGTGCCAACAGAGCGAAGGTGCGCTCTGCTGTGCATCACTTTCAGGCGTATGCGCCTATTGCACGCCCTTGTCATCTCCCGCCTCGACTACTGCAACCTCCTACTGTCTGGCCTCCCCTCTAGCACTCTGGCACCACTCCAGTCCATCCTACACTCTGCTGCACGACTAATCCACCTGTCTCCCCGCTATTCCCCAGCCTTCCCCCTATGCCAGGCCCTTCACTGGCTTCCTATTGCCCAGAGGCTCCAGTTCAAAACCTTAACCATGACATACAAAGCCATCCACAACCTTTCTCCTCCATACATCTGTGACATGGTCTCCCGCTACCTACCTACACGCAACCTTCGATCCTCTCAAGATCTCCTTCTCGACTCCCCCCTCATCTCTTCTTCCCACAACCGCATACAAGACTTCTCCTGGGCTTCCCCCATACTCTGGAACTCCCTGCGGCAAAACATCAGACTTTCACCAACAACGGAGACCTTCAAGAAAAACCTGAAGACCCACCTGTTCCCACAAGCCTACAACCTACAATGATCCTCAGTCTACTGAACCATCGCACGACCAGCTCTACCCTTTCCTAGTGTATTCTCACCCATCCCTGCAGACTGTGAGCCCTCGCGGGCAGGGTCCTCTCTCCTTCTGTACTTGTGTGTCCCTTGTCTAGCACATGTTTATTGTACCTGTCTATATTTTTCCCTTTTCATATGTAAAGCGCCATGGAATAAATGGCGCTATATAAATGTATAATAATAATAATAATAATATTGGAGGTAAACACCCAGACGCAGTCTACTACATCTGAGTGTCCCCCTCCAGTAGATGGAAGAGCCCAAAAATGATACACAGCAAAGTGCATGTTTGTTCTATCGGCACCATTATAATCTATAGCCCAATTGGCACATACTTCCGAATCCCGTTTTGCTGGGAATTTGGATGTAAATGGTGCCAATGAACGGGTGTCTAAAAAAGAAGTTACCTGTTTTTTTTTCCCCCATCTCTCCTTGGTTTCAAAAGTTAAGGTCACACATAAGCATGGCCACCTATTTCTTCCTCCTGTTTTTTGACAAGCAATAACTTGTTTATTTTTCATTGACATAGCCATATGAGGTTGGTATTTTGAAACAAATGGTTGTAGTTTTGAATGACACCATTTACTTTAAAAACTAATGTGCTGAAAAATGGACAAAAGTAATGTGTGTAGAAAATGGTGAAAAAACCCTACAATTCCACTTTTTTGAGTTTTGTTTTTACAGCGTTTATTGAGCTTTGACCTGGCAACATAATTTTTCTTGTCTGTATGATTATGTTGGCACCAAATTTTAAAAGTTATTTTAGCTGTTAAAAAAAAAAGTTCAAAACTTTGTAAAAAAAAAAAAATGTGTTGCCATTGTCTCGTGACTTTTTTATTTTCATCCCATGGAACTGTGTGATGATTTGATTTTTTTGTGTGGTAAGCTGTAGATGGCTCTTTATTTGATTTCTTTTTGGAAAGTGCTATGACAAAAAAATGGCAATTCTGGCATTTCAATTTTTGTTTTCTTTTCCGCATTTAAAATACAATTTGAATACATTTTTATATTTTGACAGATTTTTTAAACGTTTTTATTTTTATTATTTTAATATTTTTTTTATAATGTAAATTTTTTCATGTTTACTTTTTTTGTCCCCTTAGAGGGCTTGACCTTGCCAACATTTGATCACTCATACTATACACACAGCACTACAGGATTACACTATATACTGTAACTGATTTTTCTCTGTGAGGCCCAGCCCAAAGTTATTCCTCACAGAAGGACTAAAATGGCAGCCATGGGGGCCTCCACCTGGTATTGACTCACCTAGAGCACATTGGCAATCAGGTCATTTAAATGCACTGCGTGATATACAACAGCATATAAATAGTTAAAAAGCAGTGATTTGATCTATTTCCGGTTGCTGTAGTGAGAGGTTGACGCCGGCTGTGGAGCACAACTAGCGTCTGCCCTACATATAATTCAGTTTGTAAATCCGCTCTATACACTCAGCACGTGACTCATGACTAAAATCTACATAAGGAGGTTAAGCAGGACATTTCTGCTTACCTAATGTCTGATTTAGTAAATACTTTCCTAAAAATGTGACCATGAATACTTAGGGTCAGTCCGTATACTTTCCTGTAAGTATATTAGTGTGTAAAGGCAAAATACATTTACATGGGGAATGTTTCAATCGAGTTGTTAGTATATTTTTACATTTCCAAGAAGCATAACTTGGGAATGACATAATGCTGAGTTCTAAGAAAAGCTGCTTCAGCATATTAACCATTTCATCCCCATGACCACCTTTTTTCACCTTCTGACAAGTGTCACTTTATAACTTTGTAATAACTCTGGAATGGGTCAATATATCCCAGTGCTTTTTAGTTTGTTTTTGGTGACACGCTGTACCTCATGTTAATGGGAAATTTTGGTTGATATCATGTGCATTTATTTATGAAAATATAAAAAAGTTGACAAAAAAATCAGCAATTTTCAAACTTTTAATTTTTATGATCTTTAAACAGACAGGTATACCACACAAATTGATAATAAATAACATTTACCACCTGTGTACTTTACATCATTATAATTGTTTAAACTTTTTTTGTTAGGAAGTTAGAAGTGTTAAAAGTTTCTCAGCAACTTTTCATTTTTCCAACAAAATTTACAAAACTATTTTGTAGGGCCTTTGAGGGACCTATGTGACAGAAAATACCCCAAATTGACACTATTCTAAAAACTACCCCCCCTCAAATTCCTCAAAACCATATTCAACAAGTTTATTAACCCTTTAGGTACTTTGCAGGAATTAAAGTAATGTGAAAGGAATGAATTAATATTTTAATTTTTCCCACAAAAATGTTGCATTAGCCCCCAATTTTTCATTTTCACAAGGGTAAGAGGAGAAAATGGACAATAAAATTTGTTGTGCAATGTTTCCTAAATACATTGATGCCCTGTATGTGATGGAAAACTACTGTTTGGGTGCACGGCAGGGCCAAGAAGGGAATGAGCCCCATTTGACTTTTGGAGAGCAAAATTGGTCGGAATGGATATAGGATGCCATGTCGTGTTTGCAGAGCCCCAATGTGCCTAAACATTGGAAACCCCCCACAAATGACTCCATTTTGGAAACTACACCCCTCAATTTATTTAGAGGTATGGTGAGCACCTTGAACCCATAGGCACTTCATAGAATTTTATAACATTGAGCTGTAAAAATGATAAATGTTGTTTTTGCTCCCAAATTTTTCATTTTCACAAGGATAACAGTAGAAAATGGAACATGCAATTTGTTGTGCTGATGCCCCACGTGTGGTGGATAGCTACTGTTTGTGCACCCGGCAATGCTTTGAATGGCAGGAGCGCTATAAATTATTAATTACAAATTTCTAGACTAAGCCGATGCCTTGTCGCTTTAGGAGTCCTGATGTGCCTAAACGTAGCCCAAACCACAAGTGACCCAATTTTGGATCACACACCCTCAATGATTTTTAGAGTGTGTGAGCACCTTGAATCAGGGGTTTCACAGAATTTTATAACGTTGAGCCATGAAATGAAATATACATTTTTCCCCCAAAATGTGTTTTTGCCCCAATTTTCCTTTCGAAGTGTATCAGAGAAATGACCAAATAATTTATGTTACTTTCTCCTGAGTACACGATACACCATATCTGTTGAAACTACTGTTTGGTGCACGGCAGGCTCTTAAAGTAAGGAGCTCTCTTTGAATTTTGAGCTCCATTGGCTGGAAAAGATTGCAGATGCTGTACATTTGAGAGCCTGATATACCAAACAGCAAAACCTCACAAGTGACCCATTTGGAAACTAACCTCTTAATTGGTGTAGTGTCAATAAGGGATATTTGTGGATGTTCTGTGCTGCTAGATGAACTTGGAGTTACTCTGGTATAATAAGTGAAACGGTGGACACCTTTCCATTATTTAGAGTATACGCTCAATTCCTTTAGCAGCACGGAAACCATCCATATATCCTTTAACTTGATATCTAAAGTCCTCGCTGACCCATGGATCCGCGCAGGAGCTCACTCCATGCTTTCTATGGATATATCAGGTTAGTCTAATCTAGTATTCCCTTATTGGGTATATTGGATAAGACCCTATTTGCGCTGATTCCTCTAAGTCTTGAAGGGTGAGTGACCTTTTAACCTTCGGGCGATTCACAGTATTGTATAACTTTGGCTGAGTAAAGGAAAATTACTATTTTTTCCCTGTTTAATAGGAGAAAGCAAATGTACAATTTGTGACACAATTCCTAGTATGCAATAACCAATGAGGTTGAAATCCCTTACAGACAATAATTCTCAATGAATATCATTGGGATTTAGATGATATGACACGATTCAATTTTTCTTTATGGTTTGCAGTTAC
Organism: Oophaga sylvatica; assembly: GCA_033576555.1. NCBI lineage: Eukaryota > Metazoa > Chordata > Amphibia > Anura > Dendrobatidae > Oophaga > Oophaga sylvatica. The sequence goes on along the minus strand of JARQOD010000006.1, from coordinate 72,036,838 downwards.
CATACCACGGGAAGCCATTGAGTGCCAGAACACAGAACCCATAGTGACCCATTTACAAACTACCTTCATGATTCATAGGGTTACAGTGATATATTGACACCATGGTGTGTCACAGATTTCTACCTTGAGCAGTGAGAAATAATTCATTTTACACAAAAATTAGTATTAGCCCGATTTTCAATTATCATTAGAAAGCAGTCGCGTATGACACCAGATATCTCAAAATTTTAACAATCATGGTGAGATGAATATTACTTTTACAATAAAATATTGGCCTAGTTTTTAATTTTTCTAGGACTCCAAGGAAAAGGACTAACAGTTTGTTGTCAATTTTCTGATGAGCCAATACCCTACAGTATAGGGACATACTTCATGCAGTGAAAAACTCAGAAGGGAAGGAATGCATTATAGTACAATCTTGCTGGAATGGTTTGGGTGCATGTCACTGTGGAAGACCACTGAGATGAAAACAGCAGACCCCATAAGTGACCATATTTTACAAGCTAAACTCTCATTAATCAATAGCAAAGAGATGAACTGACCCATAAGTTGGTGTGCTGCAGCGTGTAGTGTATGTTCCATGGCACTAACAGACAAAAGCCAGTTAACCAAAATTAGCAATCCCATGCGGTAATGAATGAAAGCAATAATGCATTAAAATATTATAGTGAACTTAGTTAATATATTTTGATAAAAAAAATGTAAGCCATTCAACCATGTCAGGTGCCCTATTCGAAAGGTCCTAACCTAAGATTAAAACCTACCATATCAAGACGTAATGTAGTAGCTCAGAAGTACTAAGACCCGGACTACAGTATATCAAAAGTGAGTACCCACACAGCATTAATTTCTAACCACTGGCAACAAAAGTGAATTACCTCTAAGTGAATAATGGAAATTGTGCAAAGTGACAATATTTTGTTTGGCCACTAATTTTTCAAGTCACTCTGTGTGATACAGACCTCCTTCGAATTACAGCTTAACTCAGACACTTTCAGGCCCTACATCATAATGTCACTCTTTTTCTGTCTGATCTTGTGTCATCATATCACTCTTAGAGCACCTTGACCATAGCGCCCTCACCTGAACTTCAAAACGAGTAAAGCTGTCACATCGCAACTCAATTCAGCGTGCTCTAGCATGTGAACGCTTTGGGAAATCCCACACGGAAGATTCATCATTCAAATTTATTAAGGCCTATAAATGCCTAAACGACTACTTCACCTGATTCCTCACTAGCTACAACCAAGAAACTTTTTGACACTTTCAACGCCTCCCAGGCAAGCCAAGCCCTAACACAGTTGTTTGTTTGATGAAGGGCACTTATCGAAATAGGTAATATCCATCAGAATTGCTCCAACCACCAGTGCTGTGACTCCTATCCCTTACCTTGCATTCCCTGCTCACTTCCACATTGACCATCACAAAAAGAAGTCTCCAGACTCCTCTCTTTCTCTCGTTCAACTACATGCACTACTGACCCCATTCCCTCACATCTTCTCCAGTCTCTCTCTCCAGTCGTCACAACTCACCTAACTACAATCTTTAATCTCTCCCTCTCCTCGGGCATTTTCCCATCCTCCTTCAAACACTCCATCATTACTCCATTACTAAAGAAACCCGCTCTCGACCCATCCTGCACAAACAACTACAGACCAGTCTCCAATCTCCCCTTCATCTCTAAACTTTTGGAGTGCCTAGTCTACTCCCACCTTACCCATTACCTCTCCACTCATTCCCTCCTAGACCCTTCATAGTCCGGCTTCTGCCCCCTACATTCGACTGAAACTGCACTCATCAAAGTAACCAATTACCTTCTGACAGCAAAACGTAAGGTGACCACTTTCTGCTCATTCTTCTTGACCTTTCTGCAGATTTCGACACTGTTGACCACCGTCTCCTACTCTCTAGGCTCCAGTCACTAGGCATTAAGGACCCTGCTCTCTCCTGGTTCTCTTCCTATCTTTCTGACCGCTCCTTCAGTCTTTTGTTCTCTGGCTCCACGTCATGTCCTCTTCCTCTCGCTGTTGGTGTACCTCAGGGCTCAGTCCTTGGCCCCCTTCTCTTCTCTCTCTACACAGCCCCAATTGGACAGACCATCAGCAGATTTGGCTTTCAGTACCATCTTTATGCTGATGACACACAACTATACACGTCATCCCCCGACCTTACCCCGCTGTACTACAGAACGCCAGTGACTGTCTGTCCACAGTCTCCAACATCATGTCCGCTCTCTATCTGAAACTCAACCTCTCAAAAACTGAACTTCTTCTGCTCCTGACATCTACTAACCTCCCTAAATCTGACATTTCCCTCTCCATGGGTGGCACCATAATAACACCCCGGCAGCAGGCGCGATGTCTGGGTGTTATGCTTGACACCAATCTCTCCTTCACATCCCATACACAATCTCTTGCTGCTTACACCTAAAGAACATTCTTAGAATCCGCCCTTTTTTCACCATGGAAACAACAAAAACTCTCACTGTAGCATTGATCCACTCTGTTAAGGGCTGCGGAACGCACCTAATAGATATTAAGGAGAGGTGCGTTCGCAGCCCGGGGTCCACCGTGCAGGCAGAGCCTGCTGCTTGTAAGATAGGCAGTATGAGCAAACTCTTTTATCCGCAGAGTCGCAGATGTAAACGCCGTAGCACTATATGGCGGTATGGGCGAACTCTGTTATTCCACAGAGTCGCTAACTAAAATGCTATAGCGCTATATGGCGATATAAGCAGACTCTATTACTTCACAGAGCCCTGTGACAAAGACTGTGTCCTGTTAGACTCACAGGGGACACAGATGACTGCTAAGCGGATTGCAGTCTGTGGTCATGCAATCAGAAAGCAAGCAATAATCTCCTCACCGGAGTAGCCGGTATTCTAATGGTGTTTTCAGCCGAGCCCTGAACACGTGCATACAAAACTCCTCACCGGAGGTGCCGGTATTCTAGGGGCTTATTTCAGCCGGACCTAACCACATGCATACATGACCACACTGGCGCAAGCTACGTAACAGATTTGATACTAGCGCGCGGCCGTGCGGTTATGCCACCTTTTTATAGTAGCAGCTACAGGACCTTCCAGAAAAGGACCAATGAGAAACTGCTCCAGAACACAAGCACTTTCAGGACCTTCCTGGCGGACTAATGGGAGTCGCTGCTGTAACCGAGCATGTGACCCCTGATCTCCAATGGGAGATCTTGCCCTGGGCATGCTGAGATGGAGAAAGCGAGGACTTTGTACCAGGACTGCCTGCTCCAGCACTGGTTATAATATAGGAACCCGGAGAGGCAGCAACAAGCCTCTGCACAGCATTAGACCGAGCGAGACGCTGGGACCAATTTTCTGCTGAGCAGGCTCCACTGCGGCCGGAGATGGATGGGGGACCGCAGCGGGACTGGTTCGAGATTCACCTTGTGCAGCAGCTGGAACTTGATCCCTAACATTACCCCCCTCCTAGGGCCCCCTTTCTTTGGGCCTCTCTGCGTTCAAAGGCAGCGATGAGCTGCGGAACGTGAATGTGCTCGGCAGGCTCCCAGGACCTATCCTCAGGCCCATAACCCCTCCAATCCACCAAATAAAATTTTTTGCCCCGTACCACCTTACACCCTACGATGGCGTTCACCTCATGATCGTCCGTAGACGAACCCGATGTCCTGGCAGATGACTCGGAAAACGGGACATGAGCACGGGTTTCAGGAGGTATACGTGAAAGGTGTCGGGGATACCCAAGCGTGGTGGAAGGGCCAAACGGTATACCACAGGGTTAACCTGCTCGAGGACCTTGAAAGGATCAAGGTAGCGGGGTGCCAACTTGGTGGACTCAACTCGCAGCCTGATGTTACGGGCATAGAGCCAAACCAAGTCCCCAGGAGCAAATATCGTAGCGGGGTGCCAATGTGCTTCGGCGGAGGACCTCATCCTCTCCTTGGACGCCTGAATGGCATCCTGGGTACGATCCCAAATGTCCCGTGCCTCCACAGCCCAGTCTGCCACCCTGGAAGTCGGCGGAAGACACAGGCATGGGCACGGAGCCCGCGGATGCTGACCGTAGTTTAGGAGGAATGGAGTCTGTCCGGTGGAGTCAGCCACAGCATTATTTAGTGCAAACTCAGCCCACAGTAGCAAGGATGCCCAGTCATCCTGCCTGCTGAGACAAAATGTCATAGATAGGTGACCAAGGTCTGGTTGGCCCTCTCTACCAACCCATTCGTCTCGGGATGATACACAGAGGAGAGATTTACCTCAATGCTGAGTAGCCGACACAGCTCTCTCCAGAACCGAGACGCAAACTGGGAACCTCGATCACTAACGACTTTGTCTGCCATACCGTGTAAATGGAAATATGTCCTAATAAATAATGCTGCCAAGGCCCGTGCAGACGGTAACCGTGTAACGGCACCAAGTGCACCATTTTGGAGAAGTGGTCGGTTATCACCCAGATGATGGTGCAGCTCCGAGACTTGGGTAAGCCCACCACAAAATCCATCCCGACCATCTCCCAAGGCTTGTCTGCCACCAGCAAAGGAAAAAGTAACCCAGCCGCTGTTGTCGAGGGGACTTATTCTTGGCGCAGGACACACACGCCTGAACGTATTCCCTGACGTCACGGACCATAAGTGGCCACCAGTATGTCCTCGCCAGCAACTCAGATATCCTTTTTGTCCCGAAATGTCCACCCACCCTGGAGGAATGTGCCCAATAAAGTACTTCCGGTCGCAAATTGGTGGGTAAAAAAGTCTTGCCCGGAGGCACAGACTCAAGCGAAACCGGAGCCACAGTTCTTAGGCTCTCACAGGGGACAATAAGCCAAGGCTCCTCCTCCACCACCTCAGAGGATACGATGGAGAGAGACAAGCATTGGCCAGAATGTTCTTCTCTCCGAAGAGGAAATGGAGGGCGTTGAAATGAACCGGGAGAAGAACATGGACCATCTGGCCTGGCGGGAATTCAGCCACTGGGCTGTTTGCAAGTACACCAAGTTTTTGTGGTCCGTAAAAACCTGGAAGGGAAAGCGAGCTCCCTCCAGAAGATGTCTCCACTCGGAGAAGGCCAACTTCATAGCCAGTAACTCCCTGTCCCCGATGGAATAATTCCTCTCTGCAGGTGTAAAGGTTTTAGAAAAGAAGAAGCAGGGATGCTTCCGACCTTGAGCATCCTTTTGATAAAGGACTGCTCCAGCACCAACAGAAGAGGCGTCCACCTCTAAAATAAATGGCTTATCAACATCGGGGCGATGTAATATGGGAGCACTGGCAAAATGGACTTGATGGAAGAGAACGCCTTGGAAACCTCCTCAGACCACAACTTGGGATTTTCTCCCTTCTTGGTGAGGGCTACCAAGGGAGCTACCAAAGTCGAGAAATGGGGAATGAACTGGCGATAATAATTAATGAACCCCATAAAGCGCTGCACCACTTTAAGAGAATGGGGTTCTTGCCAGTCCATCACAGCCTTAGTTTGGCAGGATCCATAGCCAATCCCTGGGCGAAGATGATATAGCCCAGGAAAGGTAAAGACTCCTGCTCAAACATGCATTTCTCCAACTTTGCATAGATGGAATTCGCCCGTAAAAGGTCGAAGACTTTGCAGACATCCCTCCGGTGAGAGTCAATATCTGGAGAAAAGATGAGAATATCATCCAGATAGACTACTACAGAGGTGGAAAGCATATCCCAGAAGATGTCATTGACAAAGTCTTGGAAAACGGCTGGGGCATTACAGAGCCCGAAGGGCATCACCAGGTATTCATAATGCCCATCCCTGGTATGAAAAGCCATCTTCCATTTGTTCCCTTCACGGATGCGAATCAGGTTATAAGCACAACGCAGATCTAATTTAGTAAATACCCTTGCTCTCCGGAGCCTATTAGAGAGCTCAGAAATCAGGGGCAATGGGTACTTATTCTTAACGGTGATGGCGTTAAGACCCCTGTAATCTATACACAGACGTAATTCTCCATTCTTCTTCTGCACGAAGAAGAACCCCGCCCCTGCTGGTGACACCGACTTCCTAATGAACCCTCTTGCCAGATTCTCCTGGATATATTGAGACATAGCCTCCGTCTCAGGAAGAGAGAGGGGATAGACCCTTCCTTTAGGAGGTTCTGCTCCAGGCAAGAGGTCAACAGGACAGTCGTAGGGACTATGGGGCGGAAGAGTCTCAGCAGCCTTTTTGAGAACACGTCTGCATATGACCGATAGCACTTGGGAAGAGGAGTAAGATCTGCAGGTAACTCTGTAGTGGTAACCTGAATGCACTCCCTGACACATCTGCCCGACATGTCTCACTCCAACCCAGTATCCTACCGGAGGTCCACTCAATATGAGGGGAGTGGAAACGGAGCCAGGGTACTCCCAGTAGGATTTCGTCTATTCCCTCGGGAAGGACGAGAAGGCGAAATAATTTCCTGATGGGAAGGGGATACACACAAAGTATGGGGAACAGTCTGATGTGTAATCTGCGAGGGCAATGTCAACCCATTCACTACCTGGACAGTCACTGGTTTGTCGAGCGCTGCCAGATGTATTGTGTGGCGACGAGCAAAGGTGGATGACATGAAATTCCCCTCTGCCCCCGAGTCCACACAAAGCTCGACTGTAAGAGTGGAAGAGCCTACAGTGACTGTCCCTTTAAATGTCATCTTGGAGGAAAATGCAGCTGTCTCACCTCCTCCCAGGGTCACTATACGCGATCGCTTCCCCGATTGCTGTGGACATCTGTTAGCATAGTGTACTGTCTGGAAACCAAAACAACAGTGGAGGGCACCATTTAAGAAATACTTATAGAAAGGCATCAACCCGGGGTATGTAATAATAATGCTAGAAAAGACAAGAAAGAGTACATACCAGGACACCAGGGATGCCAAAAATAAATCATAACAATTAGAAAATATTTTTATTGAAAAAACTGCAAAACCACACTGTAGTCATTAAAAACAATTAAAACAAGGCACAAAGCCCCATAACAGGAACAATAAACCCCTATAACCCCTATCTGTATAATACAATACACTTAGATGAAATATATATGGAAACCTCAGCCAATCATGATAGTATACTTAGAACATAGTCACCCCCAAAGGCCAAAATGAAGACAGGACCAGAGAGGAACAATTAGTCCTCAATTTGCTGCATAAAAAAAAAAAAAAAAAAAAAAACCCAGTTAAGCATGACAATATGAGATGGTAAAGCAATACAAACAAATTGCTATAGACTAAACAGATCAGATGTGAATAGGTCTACTCATAAAGATTAATATATCAAGTAGATCTTAGCATAGCAGATGGTATAACAGTTGTACTTAATCTAATACACAAAATAATGCAACAAATAATATAACAGTTGTCCTTAATCTAGTGCACAAAGTGGTGCAGCCCTAGTCTAGTGCACAAAATAATGCAGCAAATGGTATAGCAGCTGTCCTTAATCTAGTGCACAAAGTCACAAAGTAATGCAGCAAATGATATAACAGTTGTCCTTAATCTAGTGCACAAAATGATGCAGCCCTAGTCTAGTGCACAAAGTAATGCAGCAAATGGTATAGCAGTTGTCCTTAATCTAGTGCACAAAATAACAAAGTAATGCAGCAAATGATATAACAGTTGTAATCTAATGCACAACGTAATGCAGCCGACCACTCCCAATAAGACTGGTAAAATATAACACAGCTATAGGGGGGATCTCATGTTAGAGGCATGACCAGGTTACCAAACCAGGGGTTCAGGGGCGGACCTACCGCCCGTGCAGCCCGTTCATTGAACGGGGGCCCCAGGGGAGAGGGGGCCCCTCCAGCCTCCAGCACCGCATGGCTAATTATTTACCTATTCAAATTAGCCATGTGGTGCACTACGCAGCCGAGGCACAAGGAGAAGAGCAGCACCGCGGGAGACAGGGCCGGCGTCAGCACCCGGCACACCCGGGCAAGTGCCGGGGCCCTAAGCAGGCGGGGGGGCCCACTGGCAGTCTGGCACCCCCGCGCCCGTTAGCGGTGTCAGCGCCGCCACTGGGCCCCCCGCTTGCTCAGGGCCCCGGCATCAGATGGCACAATACTTACCTCTCCCGTGCCTCCACTGCCGCAGCTCCGGGCTCCAGGGGGTGCCGGCGCTTCCTCTCACAGCAGCGCTGCTGAATGACGTCATCATTCAGCGGCCGGCTGTGGCAGAGAGCGCGGATGCTGGACAGGTAAGACGTGTGTGTGTGTGTGTGTCTCTGTGTGTGTCTGTGTGTATGTAGTGCAGTGCTTTGTGTGTGTGTGTGTATGTCTGTATGTGAGAGAGTGCTTGTGTGCTGTGGTGCTGTCTGTGTGTGATGATGGGCAGGCATTGCTGATAATGGGGAGGCATTGATGATGATGATGGGGAGAAGATGATGATAATGGGCAGGCATTGATGATAATGGGCAGGCATTGATGATGGGGAGAAGATGATGGGGAGGCGATAATGATGATGGGGAGGCGATGATGATGGGCAGGCATTGATGATAATGGGGAGGCATTGATGATGATGATGGGGAGAAGATGATGATAATGGGCAGGCATTGATGATAATGGGCAGGCATTGATGATGGGGAGAAGATGATGATGGGCAGGCATTGATGATGATGGGGAGGAGATGATGATGGGCAGGCATTGCTGATAATGGGGAGGCATTGATGATGATGGGGAGAAGATGATGATAATGGGCAGGCATTGATGATAATGGGCAGGCATTGATGATGGGGAGAAGATGATGATGGCAGGCATGATGATGATGGGGAGGAGATGATGATGGGCAGCATTGCTGATAATGGGGAGGCATTGATGATGATGGGGAGAAGATGATGATAATGGGCAGGCATTGATGATAATGGCAGGCATTGATGATGGGGAGAAGATGATGATGGGCAGGCATTGCTGATAATGGGAGGCATTGATGATGATGAGGAGAAGATGATGATAATGGGCAGGCATTGATGATAATGGGCAGGCATTGATGATGGGGAGAAGATGATGATGGGCAGGCATTGATGATGATGGGGAGGAGATGATGATGGGCAGGCATTGCTGATAATGGGGAGGCATTGATGATGATGGGGAGAAGATGATGATAATGGGCAGGCATTGATGATAATGGGCAGGCATTGATGATGGGGAGAAGATGATGATGGGCAGGCATTGATGATGATGGGGAGGAGATGATGATGATGATGGGCAGGCATTGATGATAATGGGGAGGCCATGATGATGATGGGGAGGCAATGATGATGATAAGGAGGCAATGATGATGATGGGGAGGCAATCATGATGATAATGGGGAGTCTTTCCACAGCGCCCTTTCCTGAGCCGTAACAGTGCAGAACGCAGTACAGCGCAGAGGAGAGCTCCATATTTTGTATGGAGCATTATATTGGGTCCAGTATTCTGTATGGAGCATTATATGGGGACCAGTATCCTGTATGGAGCATTATATTGGGTCCAGTATTCTGTATGGAGCATTATTTTGGGTCCAGTATTCTGTATGGAGCATTATATGGGGGGTGACATCCTGCATGGGGTATTATATGGGTGATGAGGGGGAGACTGTGGTGCCCATAATATTGTATGGAGGACTGTACTGTCCAGTCTGTTCTGTGCGCTGTGAGGATTTGGCGGTTTTTGAGCTATTGTACAATTTACAATAGATATCACTCATGTAATGGAAGAAGTGAAGTATTTGGCACTGTACTATACCCATATTTCTCTGCTGTATCTGTGCATCATGAATCATGGTCTGTGTTAAAGGGGCCCACTGAGGTTTGTGACTGACCTATGCAAGTGGTAGGTAGAACGGGCAGGTAGGCGTCACCTATCTCCCTATTAGTTTTTATGATCATATTAAACAACTTTACTATTTAGATTTGATAGTTGCGTTCTAAATAAATATTACAATCTATATGATTACATAACTTTGTTGCCCTATAAAGTGCGGGGGGGGGGCCCGAAAAATTTCTTGCACAGGGGCCCACTACAGTCTGTGTCCGCCCCTGCAGGGGTTAATAGGCGGGATAGAGCCTATTGTGTACTGTCTGCTGGCAAAGATTACAGACCACGGGTAGTCGAGCTGCCCGAGACTTAGGTCCCTCACGAGGAACCTCCGTGGCCTTTTGGGGTTCGGATGCCTGAACGGGGGATTCGAGAGGTTTGGCAAAGGTGGGAGCCAACCGAAACCTCTGCCTACACTGGGTCCGCTCCAACCTCCGCTCGTGAAACCGAAGGTCGATGCGGGTAGATATGGAGATAAGCTTCTCCAGTGTGGCGGGAACCTCCCTGGTAGCCAAAGCATCTTTAATATGGTCAGCCAGTCCTCTCCAGTAGACCGGAATGAGAACTTTATCCGACCATTCTAGCTCAGAGGCCAAAGTCCGAAATTGGACGGAAAACTGACTGACCAAAGACGAACTCTCTGCCAATTCCAGCAGCTGGAGTGCCGCATCATGGGTGACCTGAGGTCCTAAAAAGACCTTTTTAAGAGCCTCCAAGAAACGAGGAGCACTCCGCACCACACGATCGTCGCGTTCCCACAGCGGCGTTGCCCACTCCAACGCTCTGCCCGAGAGTAGAGATAATACAAAACCCACTTGTGCCTGATCCGTGGGGAAGCATGCAGCCAGAAGCTCGAACTGTGTAGAGCACTGACTCACGAATCCCCGACATTGCTTGCTGTCATCGACAAACTTGTCAGGAAGCGGGAGGTGGGATAATTTAGGGGCAGAGGTGGCAAAGGACAAACTGGCTGCAGCCATGCTAGCAGCCTGAACAGCGACTGCGGTAACATCCACAGCTGAGGTTGTGCGCTCAAGAGCCGCCAACCTACCCTCCTGCTGCTGGATGTACTGCGGTAGACGCTGGTCATCCGCAATTTTACTAGTCAGACCCTGGCGCTAGTATTATGTTAGGGGCCTGCGGAACACACCTAATAGATATTAAGGAGAGGTGCGTACGCAGCCCGGGGTCCACCGTGCAGGCAGAGCCTGCTGCTAGTAAGATGGCGTAAATATGCAGTATGAGCAAACTCTGTTATCCCGCAGAGTCGCAGATGTAAACGCCGTAGCACTATATGGCGGTATAGGTGAACTTTGTTATTCCACAGAGTCGCTAACTAAAATGCTATAGCGCTATATGGCGATATAAGCAGACTCTGTTAATTCACAGAGCCGCTGTGACAAAGACTGTGTCCTGTTAGACTCACAGGGGACACAGATGACTGCTAAGCGGATTGCAGTCTGTGGTCATGCAATCAGAAAACAAGCAATAATCTCCTCACCGGAGTAGCCGGTATTCTAATGGCGTTTTCAGCCGAGCCCTGAACACGTGCATACAAAACTCCTCACTGGAGGTGCCGGTATTCTAGGGGCTTATTTCAGCCGGACCTAACCACATGCATACATGACCACACTGGCGCAAGCACGTAACAGATTTGATACTAGCGCGCGGCCATGCGGTTATGCCACCTTTTTATAGTAGCAGCTACAGGACCTTCCAGAAAAGGACCAATGAGAAACTGCTCCAGAACACAAGTACTTTCAGGACCTTCCTGGCAGACCAATGGGAGTCGCTGCTGTAACTGAGCATGTGACCCCTGATCTCCAATGGGAGATCTTGCCCTGGGCATGCTGAGATGGAGAAAGCGAGGACTTTGTCCCAGGACTGCCTGCTCCAGCACTGGTTATAATAGAGGAACCAGGAGAGGCAGCAACAAGCCTCTGCACAGCATTAGAACGAGCGAGACGCTGGGACCGACGTCTCTGCTGAGCAGGCTCCACTGCGGCCGGAGATGGATGGGGGACCGCAGCGGGACTGGTTCGAGATTCCCCTTTTGCAGCAGCGGGAACTCGATCACTAACACACTCCCGCCTGGATCACTGCAACGCTCTATTAATTGGCCTCCCTGTTACTCGACTATCCCCCCTCCAGTCCATCCTTAATGCAGCAGCCATTGGTGCTCGGACGCATCCACTCTTCGCCAGTCCTTACATTGGCTGCCCATTCATTGTAGGATCCAATTCAAAGTACTTGTTCTCACCCACAAAGCTCTCCACAGTGCGGCACCCCCTTACATCTCCTCCCTCATTTCTGTCTATCAGCCTAACTGACTGCTGCGCTCTGCAAATGACTTTTGACTAACCTCTGCACTAATCCGTACCTCCCTCCCCTGATGCCAAGACTTCTCCCACGCTGCGACAATCCTTTGGAATGCTCTACCCCAAGAAATTAGGACTATCCACAATTTGCATAGTTTCAGGTGTTCCCTCAAAACACATTTGTTCAGAGCAGCCTATCACGTTCACTAATCAAAGTCATTCTATGTGTAAGCGTGCATGTGTAGCCCATTCACTATCTCCATCCATCCCTCACTTCCTCAAGATGGCTGGACCATCATTGTAAATACACACCTGTACTTTGTATCTCCCCCCACCTAATTGTAGATTGTAAGCTCTCATGAGCAGGGTCGTCTTACTTTGCTTTAATTATTGTATTGTTAACGTTGTTACTTATGACTTGTGTTTTGAAACTGTTAAACTGTAAAGCGCTGCGGAATATGTTGGCACTATATAAATAAAGATTATTATTATTATGAATTCCCCCAGTGCACGCACTGTGCTCTGCGAGGATTCACTGGTTTCTGAGCCAAGATCAGAGGGTATGTATGCGTTATACATACTCCCGGACAAAGCCTGTTTAGTGGGCGTGGCCTCTAATAACTTATTTTGGTAGGTATGCCGGCCCATGACTTTGGTTGTTCTTTAGCTTCTTGCACTTGGTACATTTAGGGAAGGGGTTACTTCCCTTTGGACTGTGCACCTTGTCTATTTAGCTTTCCACAAGCAGATGTGAAAAACAGTTAGACCCAGGTCCAGCTCTGCCACACGTCTATTTTGAGGCCTGCTGGCTCATAGCGAGGTGAGATACTAGAGTCTATTCTGATTAGGTGCATCTTGTCACGTATGCATGGCTTTTACATTCTTTTGATCTTAGTTTGGAGTCAACTAACTACTCTATGTTTTTCACATGTGTTACTACTTATTTTCTTGCTGCAGTGTATCTGTTTGTTGATTTTATTCTAGATTTTTTCTGTTAATGGCCATTATTTTAACTTGAACCTACTCATTGCACCTACACTGACAGGTGTGCTGGCACATGATTTTCAATTTTACCATGGACATACTGTCTTGTTCAGCCTCCAGTGTTCTACATGATAGAAAGATAATTGCCATGCCCAAATGGAACAGACTGTCATTGTGGAAAACCTTACATTTGTCAAAGTGAATCAGGCATGAAAATGCTTCCCCAAAAATGGGAATGTTAGCAGGTCAGTAAGCTACTGCCGCTTCTCGCACAGAGCGCTTTCTCGGTGTACCTTGAGTGCCAATCTACTTTTTTATTTTGTTACAGAAAACTGTTTAATTGTCTATTATTAATTGTAGTTTTCATGTGGAACAGATGTCCGTATTTAGAAGCGATATGTGAAGCTTTCCATCTTGTAACACAAGTATCATGCTTCAAGTTAATTAATATAAGTTGACAGCCCATTTAAATAGCACGTATGTGAAGACTGTCAGAAGTAATTTGGTCTGTAAAAATGCAGTTTGTGAAATTATCGTTGCCATTATGACTATTATTTAGTAAAAGTATCTAGACACAGCATATACAGTATACATTATATACTGTACGGGGAAGAGGGTTGTGGCCAATAAGTGGAAAAAGAAGTAGATTTATCTGTTCAGGTTTATTACAAAGTTTTTTTCTTGTATGTATTATTGATTTATGCAAAGTTTCTCGAAAGTACAAATTCCATTAAGTGATTCTTTCGAAATAAGATTTAGGCAGATTCACTCAATTCATGTAGGAAATTCAATTTGCGTCAAATAAATTTCATGCAAATTGAATTGATCAGGAAGGGGTTAAAAAATAACATCTTTTCAGCCGTCTAATGCATGTCCCACTCCTTCAATCAGCTCTTCTATCTTCTATCTTCGTTCCAACTGGATCTTCTGTTTACTAGACCCCATGTCATTGTGCCATATGCAGTTACGTCACTGATATAAGATAGAATACAAGCCATAGGGGTAGAAGAACTGAGCAGGAGACCAATGAAGGAACAGGCATGGGGAGAGCTGAGGAGAAGTGAGTATAAGAATTTTTTAACTCCTTCCCTGCCCTACATAATGCATCAAAATAGTGTCAGCTGTCAATTGCAAGAAAATTGGATTCTGGTGAAACAGAATTTTTGCAAACTTGACAGAAAATTTGATTAGCTTTAAATTAAATTTCTCACCTCTACAAAGAACATGATGCCAGATACATACAGTACTATAAGGAAAATCTGCATGCTGAACTTTTTCATTCCCATAAAAATTTGTGGAAAATATAAGAGATAGTTGAGTTTGTAATTTCATTTCTATAAATTATGAATGATTTACATAGTTTAATCAATCCAGTTCTCAGTGTTTCCTAACATTTTTAACGTTTATAATGTACAAAATGTATGAAAGGAGATGTAATAACTAGTTTAAGAATCAGATTTGGATTACGTGTATTGTTCAACAAAGTTTGCATGAAATGAGCTAAGACATAAAAAAAAACAATGGAAAAATGACATTACGTTTTTAGCTAGGTACCTTTCTGCCATGGTTTGCTGAAGTTTTAGCCCTATTTTTCTGCGGTTTTGGCTTCATTGATTGTCTTTAAGGCCACGTTCACATGTTCAGTATTTGGTCAGTATTTGTAAGCCAAAATCAGGAGGGGGAGATAAATACAGACATGGTGACATATTTCTATTATACTTTTCCTCTGATTGTTCCACTTCAGATTTTTACTTGCCAATACTGACCAAATACTGAACGTGTGAACATGGCCTTAGTGATATAGAAACAATGTTGATTTATGCATTGCAAAACACACTTGTGATGAAATAATCATTACTTTAAAGGAATCTGTCACCACATTTAACCTATCTAAGCTACTAACATGGGCATACAGGTTATATGCTGCTGAAAAGAATACTGCCTGAATGCCTCACATCAGATGCCTTTATATAAATGACGTCTTCCAGGCTCTGGGGAGGATGGTGCCTGGAAGATAACTCTGCCTCCAGAGCTTATTTTATATGAAGGAGGCATTACCAGTGTGATGTGTAATGGCCGCTCTACTTATTTCACTGCAGAGCTGTGTGTGATTATACCTGACACGTCTGCAGGTTCCTTTCAGCTTCAGTTTCCACCTCACAGGCAGACAGGGCTGCAATATAGCAGAGCTCAGAGAGAAGCAGAAAATCGGTTTGCACGAAGACAAATATAATTTCTCCTGTTCAATGTTAGTTACTTGTCTCACACTGGTAACTCTCCATTTTATTTAAAATAATCTCTGGAGGCAGAGTTATCTTCCAGGCAATGTCCTCCGCAAAGCCTTAAAGAGGTCATTCACATATAAGAAAAACGTGGATTTGTCTGGAATAAGACATTAGATTGCAGATATCAAGGTATCATTTTATTCAGCTTCCTATGACCTGTATGCCCATATAGATGGCTGAGGAGGGTTGATCCTACTGACAGATTCCCTTAAGCTTTCTAAAAGTTCAATATAGGTTTTCCCTTCTTCCAAAAATAAAATTATTATAGATTTTTCTCTAAAAATTATTTTATTGTTAAAAAGATATTAGCCACAACCTTTCCAGGAGGCTGATACAGAATAGGCAACTTCTCCTCAATCTTGTCCAGTCCAACACAGGCAATATTGTTTGCCAGAGAAATTTGAGGCTCGAGTTTCTGTAGGATTGGGATGGCACCGGTGATGACCACAGACGTGATACTCCTCACACTTCTCTCTGCAACACCACATATAGACTTCAGGTAGGGATGGTGGTCTTTAGTGGTCACATAGGCATAGGACACCAGGTCATATGTAGAGCTCACCAGTGGGAGATTTATCATCCTTACCACCACATTCTGCTGCTGCTGCACCGTCTCAATCTTGTTGCTAAGTGAAACCATGCGCTCTGCCTGTGTTAGACTTGTTAAAAAGATAGTTCATCATAAAAAAGCAATTAATGATATTTTCCTAATTGTTATGACCTATAAAAACAATTACTAAAGGGAATCTGTCAGCAGTTTTTTGCTATGTAATCTGACAGCATCATGAAGTAGTGATAGAGACATTGATTTCAGCAGTGTGTCATTTAGTTTACTGGTTGCATCAGGTATCGAAGCACAGTTTTCTTTTCTGCAGATCTAGCAGAGTTTGGAATGTTGAGCCCTGTGTATCCTCACCCTCACAGTGATTTGCAGCTTTCTGTGTACATTGTGTAGTGACAGAAAGCTGCTAATCAGTGGTGGAGGCATGGTTTGAATAGGAGTCAAGCAGGCACCTTGTCCTGTAGCGATAATCTCCTGCTGATAAATCATTGATTGTACTGAAACAGCAAAACACATCCTTTTAAGGCTGTGTTTCCACGGTCAGTAAGGCAGGCGCTTTTGACGGAGCGGAAAAACAGCTCCGCCCAAAGCCCCGCCCCCTTGTGAACGCGCGGTGAATCCGGATGTGCTTATTGAACACATCCAGAATCACCGCAGCGCTACATAGGCCTGTGTTATTTCCCTTGCGCCGACGGAGCAAGGGAAAAGGACATGCTGCGATCTAAAAAGACGCGCCGCATGTCCGTTAACGCAGGTCTGCCGCCTGCGTGTTTTTATACATATTTTATGCTGTAACATCTGGACGCTGCGTGTTTGACGCTGCGCCAGCGCACAGCGTCAAACACGCAGCATTTACTGACCGTGGAAACACAGCCTAAGGGAGCTGTCATCAGTGGAACTTGATGATTTGTGTGCCTAAGTGCATTCATCATGGCAGAACATTTCTCAGACAACCATTAATAACCTTATTGATAGCAGCAAAGGTGGGTATGCGTGTGTATTTCTGCGCGTGGTGCTCATACTCAATCCTGAATAAATCAAGATGTTTTGAGAATTTTGTCTCAATTTTGTCAACATTTGCATATCACTAACATGTCCAGAGATACTATGAGTCCCACAATTCCATGACTTTTTCTTCTTTTGATGTAATTTGACTATTGAGGAGTATAGATACTGGTGAGTACTGATGGGACCCTATTGGCTTTCATAGTCCTGCAAAATCAACTGTTCCTCAAATTTCAATGTTTTAATCAGACCGTTACTTGAAGCCATACCTTTTTTTTAAAAAAGATTGTTGATGGTATTTGCACTCCTACAGCAGCTTTTGTGAATATTTAACTGCACTCATTCTTTGCAGCTTAATCAGCTTCTGCTGTTCTGGGAAGGATTGCTGCAATATTTTGTGTGTCTGTAGGAATTTTTTGCCCATTCATCCAGAAAAGCATTTGTAGGTCAAACACTGATGTTGGATGAGAGAGCTGGGCTTGCCTTCTTCATTTTATGGGGTGTTGAAAAGTGGTTGATGGGGTTGAGGAAAGGGATTTGTGCAAGTCCATCAAGTTATTCCACACCAGTTTCACGCAACCATGCCTTCATGCATGTTGCTTTGTGCAGTGGGGCACTACCATGCTTGAACAGAAAAGGACCTACCCTAAACAGTTCCAGTTGTGAAAATTATCTTGGTATGTAGGGATTGTTCAGGACTGAAGTATTGATGACCTACATAATATTAATACATTAATAAAATGAGACTGGTGTGGGTGCAACATCCCGTGTGAAACACAGCAGGGACACTTAAAGTGAGAAATAGCGCAGTACTTGGTAGTAGTCACTAAGAAATGTAAACGGCTTCTGTGTTCCCTTCCATATACTGCTAGATCTAGTCACAGGTGATCTGGGGGGGTGCCAGGTGTCAGCTCCCGACTGATCTCTTATTGACAACCTATAAATATGAGCTAGCCGTTAATAGTTAATATCTGGGCAACCCCTTTAAGATTTCCCTTTGTGTATCTAAGGTGGCGAGGCTAATACCCTAAAACAATTCCATAACATTATTCCTCATCCACAAAATATTGCAGTTGGTACAATTTAGTGAGGCACATAAAGTTCTCTTGGTATTTGCCAACTCCAGACTCATTCATCAGACTGTTGACACGGCACAGAAAGTTTCCTTTGCTCTAGAGTCTAGTGGTGGCATTCCTTATAGTCTATCCAATGCTTGGTGTAGTATTTAGTGGTGTAAGTCTTGCATTCAGCTGCTAGGCCATGAAAACATGTCATGAAGCTTCTGTTGTATAGGTTTTGTGCTGATGACCCCGTTCTGTAACTTTTCGTGGTCTTCCACTGCATGCCTGAGTTGCTGTGGTTCTTTAATGCTTCCAATTTTCAATAACACTAGATATGAGCTGATCTTTTGAAATTCAAATTTGCCGACTTACCTGAATTTTCCCAAGAAAATAATTTTATGGCAAATAAATTTGCACTAATATAAATACTGGAAAGTTTGGAATTGCTCAGAAAATACATGTGGGGGAAAGGAGAACGAGAACTCAGCTGACCATAAGAGCTTACACTTTACAAGAGAGTGTGAGAAAGAAAGGACTTTGCTGATCATGAGGGCTTACACTCTACTGGAGAAATAAAAAAGAGAGAAACCCGTTAAACACAAGAGCTTACACTCAACAGACGAGAGAGACTTGCCCAGTGACTTTGAAGATGGAAAATGACTGATATGCAAATTATGCTCCACTGAGAATTTGTGACTAGAGATGAGTGAATATTTCAATGTTCGGTTCGGCTCACCATCGCTGAATTTGCAATATTCGCCGATTTAATCGTTGATTAAATTGCGAAATATAGCAGAACATACACAGCACAAAAGCCGGTGTTTCCCCCGCTGTGTGACAGCATGGGTAACACCGGTGTAGTGCTTCTGATCAGCAGTGAAATTATCCCTGCCGGTCAGAGAGTCGCGGTTCCCACAGTGACAGTGAGAGCAAGAGTGGCAGATGGGAGTATTCATCAGCCGCTCCTGTGCTGTAAATAAATAATTAAAAAAAACCTGTATGGTTTCCCCTGTATTCTTGATAACCAGCCAGGCAAAACTCACAGCTGGGTGTTGAATCCCTCAGCTGTCAGCTTTAGCAAGGCTGGTTATCAAGAAGAGTGGTCCTCATGCTGTACTTTTAATTATTTAAAAAAATAATTAAAAAAAACGGTGTGGAGTCCCCCCATTTTTGACAACTAGCCGTGCTAAAACAGACAGCTGGGGGCTGGTATTCTAAGGCTGGTAAGGGGCCATGGATATTGGCCCCCCAGCCTTAAAATAGCAGCCCGCAGCTGCCCAGACAAAGCACATCTATTAGATCTGCCTATTCTGGCGCTTTGCCTGGCTCTTCCCACTTGCCCTGTAGCGGTGGCAAGTGGTGTAATATTTGTGGGGTTGATGTCACCTTTCTATGGTCAGATGACATCAAGCCCACGGATTACTAATGGGGAGGCGTCTGTAAGACACCTATCCATTACTAATCCTATAGTTATATGGTGAAGACACAGCCAGAATGAAGTCCTTTGTTAGAAATAAGACTAAACACAGTTTTCCATTTTATTTAAAAATAACAAACACAGTTATACTCACCTATCGCCTATTTCTACCAAAGCCCTCTTTTTCCTGTAATAAAACTAAATTAAAAAACAACAATATACCATACCTGCCTGTCGTTCTGTCCCACGCCATAATCCATGTCTGGGGGATTAATAGTTTTCAACCTGGATGGTGCCAAGTTGCGACCGTCAAGGCTGAGAACCACTGGTGACTGAGCTGCTGGAATAATTAATTTAATAAGTTATTTCTCTTTTTACTGTAGTTTGCTGCAATAGATGACTCTTTAAAGTATTATTTGGATTGTAGACATGTATGATTTACTTTGTCATTAATGATAATATTTCTTTAATTCCCTATGTAAATAGGATGCATTGGCAAATGAAGTCCCATACGGCTCCATACTGTGTAATAGATGTGCTGCTATAAAATGCTCCGTAAGATGCTATATGCGAGAAAGTACTTATCCAAAATCTCTAATATGATTTTTCCTCTCAGACTTGTATGGGATCTGACAGAAAATTTCTGTATACCTCTATATGTAATTAGAGGCATTCAGGGATAAGTAGAATTGAAGGGTCTTCAATACAATGTGGACTTAGAGTATACATATATATTATGTAGGATATAAAAAATTTCACTATGGTTTCTTCAATGGAAATCTGCAGTGTGCCTTTCAGTATATTACTTGTTTGTTAGTTTTCTTCCATTAAAAACACTTTCTTGCGCTATTTCATTTAATGAATTGAAGTTATTAAATGGTGACAGATACGACTTTTATGAAATCTGATCGCTGAGTGTAATGCTTTCAGAGTGATGCATTACGTGTCTACAATAAATAAACTGAAAAGTGGCTGATTCCGTCAGTATATGTAGCCATTTGTTGACTTTATCTTTATTCCCCACAATTTTTCAATATTTCCCTTATTTTCTCCATGCTACGTACACCAGACCACAAGACCCTATCACAGAGAAGCTAGCTTTTGAAAATACTGATGTTCAATGATAAACGTTTTATAAGAAGGATCAATGGCGTAATAGTTTTTATAAACCTTTAACCACATGATTGCAGCATTCCTACATCTGGCAAAATATAGTACAATTTATCAGATTTTATAAAATTTAAGTAAGTGGGGCACTTTGTAACTACTAAGCCATAATATTCAACAGAATACTCTCCCAAATACCAGGGGCTGCGAAGAATCAATTGGAATGTCACCCAACACACTTCCTACCAGGAGCGCAGTCATATGCCACAAGGAGGTCAACACAATGTCAGTCAAAGGCTACCCTCTCTACAAATTATGGTTTGTGTTGATTGCATGCAAATTCTGCATAAATAAACATATAAGAAAAATACCATAACACTTGAATATTGAGGCAGACAGTAAGGTGACTCCCCCATAAACATGATTAGATGTTTTGACCTACCAAGGGTCTTTTTCAAGCAATGAACAGGTTCATTGTTCCTGGTTTAAGTAGCTCAATATCCCATGACATCACATCACATAACTAAATATATTTCCCCCCTATGTACAGTTATTACATCTATAATATCATAAATAAAATATAAATGGTTAAATTAATGTAATCATTTTAAAATATTTCTTACATGCTCGTGTAATGGATTGAGATCTTTGTACTTATAGAAGCACTCCTCCTTTCATCAAAGTTTTTATTCTCTTAATATATTGCAGTCACCATATTATATACGTAGCACTGTGTACTTGCAATTGATCATTTTGCCTTTCTACCCAGTTAAATATTCTGTTTTCTCTGCTGTATGTAGAAACAGAAAGTATCTAGTACCTGCATTTATCCTCCCCCTCTTCAACTCCTGACCCAACTTCTCCCTCCTGCTTCCTGCTGTAGAATTTTGCAGTGACTTGTGACTTGTGAAGAAAAAACTGACCTCCTGTTTCTACATAGAACACCGTCATTTTCCCACGGTGCTGAGGTGACAGGAGTTCAGCTGTCAGGGAGCACAGGCTCAGTGACATCACCGCTTGTCACTGAGCCTGTGTGCGCTGCTTTCATTCATTCCCCAGTAGTTTACAGTCGGAGCGGCTGCATTAGCAGCGCTCCGGCTGTAAACTGATTAACCCCCAAGATAGATTGTGCCGTGGGACTTAACTGTACGGCGGACAGGTATGGGTATATTGTTGTTTTTTTATTTTGTATTTTTTCCAGGAGATCGATGGGTTCGATATCGGATTAGGAGTATAATAAAGATTTTAAAACTGTGTAGTGTATTATTTCATTAAAATACTTTCTTCTTATTGTGTCTGTGTTTAATTATCGTTGAATAACTCTAGGATTAATAATGGATAGTTGTCTTATTGACACCTCTCCATTATTAATCAGGCTTAATGTCACCTTACAGTAGAAAGGTGACATTAACCCCTTATTACCCCACTTGCCACTGTTACAGGGCAAGTGGGAAGAATCCAACAAAGCTCCAGAATAGGCCCATCTAATAGATACGCCTTTTCTGGGCAGCAGTGGGCTGCTGTTTTTAGGCTGGTGGGGGCCCATATTCATGGCCCCTTACCAGCCTGAGAATAGCAGCTCGCACCTGTATAGTTTTGCCGGGTTGGTTCAAAAACTAAGGGGGACCCCACGTCGGGTTTTCTTTCATTCTCCCTGCTCGTTGCCGGCAGAGCAGGGAGAATAATCACAGCTGGCTTCAGCACCACAAGCAGGGGAACAGCGCTTACAGTAGCGCTTCTTCCCCTGCGGCTGTCCGTGCGCACGGAGGACATCAAAGTGCGTTCTCCGTGTGCACGTGTGCAAGACATTTTGCAGGTCCATGAAAACACAATGACATCTATTTAGACCAATTCATTTCAATGGGTCTACGTGTGTCAGTGTCTCCAGTACTTGAGAAAACTGTCACTACACGTATCGGAGACACTGACGTGTGAAAGGGGCCTAAAAAAGTAAAAAAAATGCTATTTAGCTCTTTAGATTGAAAAAAATCCAGCTAAAGCTCCTGTCTCCCATGCAAGAAGTTGTTACTTTGAATCTTAGGACAGATCTCTTTTCAAAATTAGCAAATATTTAACTGTGAATGAAAACATACAGAGATGTAGGGATGCTTGTAGTGAAACAAAATCAGCAGCATCTGAGCAGCATGTGGTTTGACTGGAACAGCCCTTGTGCTGCTGAACAAGTGGATTGTCGAATCCTGGGGCCAAAATGTTTCCCAAATTGCCAATTGCCAAATGTTTTGGGCAGTGAAAATCTTATTTTTTAAATGTTATTTTTAGAATATATTTGTTCAATAATTTAAAAGGTTGTTCATGCAAATTAATTAATTGCTTTAATATGGCAGTAAAAATTGAGGAATGGTTCTATAGCTCAAAACTAATACAACCTGAGACAGATAAGGTCTTAAGGTGTTAGGTACTGCATCCCCTTTGTTTGTCTTGTTGTTATTGTCACTGTATTGACAGTGAATAAATGACTAATAGCAGTCCATACAGTATATTCTATTAACCAAATTACTAACAAGGAGAAAAAGAAGACGTCAAGCCCATAAATAATGGGATGGTGCCAGCAGAGGACTTCATTTATATGGGTACAGTGTTTTGCATTTGAATTTATATCTATTTTCTCCTTCACGGCCCCTTTATTACATATACAGTACAGACCAAAAGTTTGGACACACCTTCTCATTTAATATTTTTCTGAATTTTCATGACTATGAAAATTGTAAATTCACACTGAAGGCATCAAAACTATGAATTAACGCATGTGGAATTATATACTTAATAAAAAAGTGTGTAACAACTGAAATTATGTCTTATATTCTAGGTTCTTCAAAGTAGCCACCTTTTGCTTTGATTACTGCTTTAACACTCTTGGCATTCTCTTGATGAGCTTCAAGAGGTAGTCACCGGAAATGGTTTTCACTTCACAGGTGTGCCCTGTCAGGTTTAATAAGTGGGATTTCTGGCCTTATAAATGGGGTGGGACCATCAGTTGTGTTGTGCAGAAGTCTGGTGGATACACAACTGATAGTCCTACTGAATAGACTATTAGAATTTGTATTATGGCAGGAAAAAAGCAGCTAAGTAAAGAAAAACGAGTGGCCATCATTACTTTAAGAAATGAAGGTCAGTCAGTCAGAAAAAATTGGGAAAACTTTAAAAGTGTCCCCAAGTGCAGTTGCAAAAAACATCAAGCACTACAAAGAAACTGGCTCACATGAGGACCGCCCCAGGAAAGGAAGACCAAGAGTCACCTCTGCTTCTGAGGATAAGTTTATCCGAGTCACCAGCCTCAGAAATCGCAGGTTTACAGCAGCTCAGATTAGAGACCAGGTCAATGCCACACAGAGTTCTAGCAGCAGACACATCTCTACAACAACTGTTAAGAGGAGACTTTGTGCAGCAGGCCTTCATGGTAAAATAGCTGCTAGGAAACCACTGCTAAGGACAGGCAACAAGCAGAAGAGACTTGTTTGGGCTAAAGAACACAAGGAATGGACATTAGACCAGTGGAAATCTGTGCTTTGGTCTGATGAGTCCAAATTTGAGATCTTTGGTTCCAACCACCGTGTCTTTGTGCGACGCAAAAAAGGATGGACTCTACATGCCTGGTTCCCACCGGGAAGCATGGAGGAGGAGGTGTGATGGTGTGGGGGTGCTTTGCTTGTGACACTGGTGGGGATTTATTCAAAACTGAAGGCATACTGAACCAGCATGACTACCACAGAATCTTGCCTCAGCATGCTATTCCATCTGGTTTGCGTTTAGTTAGACCATCATTTATTTTTCAACAGGACAATGACCCCAAACACACATCCAGGCTGTGTAAGGGCTATTTGACCAAGAAGGAGAGTGATGGAGTGTTACGCCAGATGACCTGGCCTCCACAGTCACCAGACCTGAACCCAATCGACATGGTTTGGATGGTTTGGGGTGAGCTGGACCACAGCGTGAAGGCAAAAGGGCCAAAAAGTGCTAAGCATCTCATCAAGAGAATGCCAAGAGTGTGCAAAGCAGTCATCAAAGCAAAAGGTGGCTACTTTGAAGAACCTAGAATATAAGACATAATTTCAGTTGTTTCACACTTTTTTGTTAAGTATATAATTCCACATGTGTTAATTCATAGTTTTGATGCCTTCAGTGTGAATTTACAATTTTCATAGTCATGAAAATATAGAAAAATCTTTAAATGAGAAGGTGTGTCCAAACTTTTGGTCTGTACTATACCTTGGATTAGATTACCTTATACTTCATTTATTTAGACTGTGCCCTTTGTTTAATATCTTTGTACTTTGTATATACAGTATATATATACAGTATATATACTGTATATATGTTATACATATCGTCCTCTCCTGCTCTCACTTTATCGACTGTTGTTCACATTTATCTGCCTTTTTATCTTTGAATTTTTTGGTGATTTCTAATAAAGATATTGTATATTTTAATATTTATGGGCTCAATACTTTATTTTCTTCCATGTTAGTATGGTATCTCCTTTTGGTTTAGCCTCATTTACATCCCTCATATACTGACAGCTGGGGATAAATTCTTCAGTCACTTGACATTACATACAGTCAGGGCCAGAAATATTTGGACAGTGACACAATTTTCGCGAGTTGGGCTCTGCATGCCACCACATTGGATTTGAAATGAAACCTCTACAACAGAATTCAAGTGCAGATTGTAACGTTTAATTTGAAGGGTTGAACAAAAATATGTGTTAGAAAATGTAGGAATTGTACACATTTCTTTACAAACACTCCACATTTTAGGAGGTCAAAAGTAATTGGACAAATAAACATAACCCAAACAAAATATTTTTATTTTCAATATTTTGTGGTGAATCCTTTGGAGGCAATCACTGCCTTAAGTCTGGAACCCATGGACATCACCAAACGCTGGGTTTCCTCCTTCTTAATGCTTTGCCAGGCCTTTACAGCCGCAGCCTTGAGGTCTTGCTTGTTTGTGGGTCTTTCCCTCTTAAGTCTGGATTTCAGCAAGTGAAATGCATGCTCAATTGGGTTAAGATCTGGTGATTGACTTGGCCATTGAAGAATGTTCCACTTTTTTGCACTCATGAACTCCTGTGTAGCTTTGGCTGTATGCTTGGGGTCATTATCCATCTGTACTATGAAGCGCCGTCCTATCAAGTTTGCAGCATTTGGCTGAATCTGGGCTGAAAGTATATCCCGGTACACTTCAGAATTCATCCGGCTACTCTTGTCTGCTGTTATGTCATCAATAAACACAAGTGACTCAGTGCCATTGAAAGCCATGCATGCCCATGCCATCACGTTGCCTCCACCATGTTTTACAGAGGATGTGGTGTGCCTTGGATCATGTGCCGTTCCCTTTCTTCTCCAAACTTTTGGCTTCCCATCATTCTGGTACAGGTTGATCTTTGTCTCATCTGTCCATAGAATACTTTTCCAGAACTGAGCTGGCTTCTGGAGGTGTTTTTCAGCAAATTTAACTCTGGCCTGTCTATTTTTGGAATTGATGAATGGTTTGCATCTAGATGTGAACCCTTTGTATTTACTTTCATGGAGTCTTCTCTTTACTGTTGACTTAGAGACAGATACACCTACTTCACTGAGAGTGTTCTGGACTTCAGTTGATGTTGTGAACGGGTTCTTCTTCACCAAAGAAAGTATGCGGCGATCATCCACCACTGTTGTCTTCAGTGGGCTCCCAGGTCTTTTTGGATTGATGAGTTCACCAGTGCTTTCTTTCTTTCTCAGGATGTACCAAATTGTAGATTTTGCCACTTCTAATGTTGTAGCAATTTCTTGGATGGGTTTTTTTCTGTTCTTGCAGCTTAAGGATGGCTTGTTTCACCTGCATGGAGAGCTCCTGTGACCGCATGTTTCCTTCACAGCAAAACCTTCCAAATGCAAACACCACACCTCAAATCAACTCCGGCCCTTTCATCTGCTTAATTGAGAATGACATAACAAAGGGATTGCCCACACCTGTCCATGAAATAGCCTTGGAGTCATTTGTCCAATTACTTTTGGTCCCTTTAAAAACAGGGTGGCACATGTTAAGGAGCTGAAACTCCTAAACCCTTCATCCAATTTTAATGTGGATACCCTCAAATGAAAGCTGAAAGTCTGGACTTCAACTGCATCTGAATTGTTTTGTTTCAAATTCATTGTGGTAATGTCTAGAACCAAAATTAGATAAATGTTGTCTCTGTCCAAATATATATGGACCTAACTGTATCTATACTACACGGTTCCTTTTTAAGTGGTCATGTTTGTGAGTATCTTTTATTATTAACCACATTAGCCTGATTATGTTAAAGCCTGACAAAGGCACACCAAGCATATGACTGGCAGTGCCATAGCTCCACCCACCAGTG
Source organism: Oophaga sylvatica (assembly GCA_033576555.1). Lineage (NCBI taxonomy): Eukaryota > Metazoa > Chordata > Amphibia > Anura > Dendrobatidae > Oophaga > Oophaga sylvatica. Next base: position 72,009,948 of record JARQOD010000006.1, on the reverse strand, counting down.
GTGGGGGAGATCTTCTTTTTGCATGAAGTAGAGGTTTCAGAATGCAGATCACTCCAATCCAACCCTTAGGGTATGTGCACACTTAAAGTATTTGATTGCAGAAATTTCTGCATCTCTTAGCAGGAAAACGCAGCCTCAAAAGCACTGCGTCTTTGATGCGTTTTTGCCGTCAATTTTTTCAGTGCATTCAACAGGTGAAAATCACAGGCAAAAATGCACAGAGAATTGATATGCTGCAGATTATTATCTGCACCAAATCTGCAAGTCAAAAATACTCAATGTGTGCAGGACACTTCAGGTTTCTCATTCACTTTGCTGGCATCAGGCTTTGCTTTAGGCTTTGTCACAAATCCGCGCAGAAAAAAACTTGCCAAAAACTCACCAAATCTGCAATGTGTGCACACAGCCTAAAGTATAGAAATGGGAGTTGCTCATTTTATTGTCCCTGATGCTTCCCTCTTATCACCCATACAACCAGTCCACACGGTTCTTATTCATAATACATAATTTCAATTTCCTCCATACACCCATACCTTCCAACTGTCCCTGATCCAGCAGGACTGTGCTGATTTTGGTGAGCTGTCATAGTAACATAGTTAGCAAGGCCGAAAAAAGACATTTGTCCATCCAGTTCAGCCTCTATTCCGTCAGAATAAATCCCCAGATCTATGTCCTTCTAAAGAACCTAATAACTGTAAGATACAATATTGTTACGCTCCAGGAAGACATCCAGGCCTCTCTTGAACCCCTCGACTGAGTTCGCCAACACCACCTCCACAGGCAAGGAATTCTAGATTCTCAGTGCCCTAACAGTAAAGAATCCTCTTCTATGTTGGTGGAAAAACCTTCTCTCCTCTTTTCCACGTTCCTATGAGGTGGGGTGGATATGCTTACTTCAGGTGGCTCCTGGAAGCATGGAGAGAAGAGGAGGTGGAGCACAGCAAACTTCAGCAGCATCACTCTGTTTTGCCGGAGAGATTATTATGTAGTCCAGTAGGTGGTAGAATCGCTATGTCGCCTCCTGTTATAATTCAGACTAGTGTCAGTAGTGAGATTAGGCTGCTCCTCCAAGGAAGGGGAAAACAGGATAGGAAGTGTGGAGAGTCCTTGTTTCTTCCTTATAGCCTATATGCCATTAAAAATGAACTCCTTTGCAGTACTGAGCTGGCTACACATGTCAATTGTTTTGTATTCTTAGTAACTTTATAGGGAGGTTATGTACCTCATGAATATCCTGCCTCCCTGTTCTTTGTACGGGTACATGCTTCAGGGACATTAATTTTTCAATGGCCATTCCCCCACTCAAGAGCCCTTTTACCCAATGTTCCTCTCTAATCTTCACCAAGATCCCTTGTCACCTAGTGTCTCCCTCTAATCTCCACCAAAATCCCTTACCACTCAGTGTCTCCCTTTAATGTCCAAGAAAATCTCTGGGCAACAAGTGTCTCCCTCTATTCCTCATCAAAATCCCCTACCACCCAGTGTCTCACTCTAATTTCCACCAAGATTTCCTGGCAACTAGTGTCTCCCTCTACTCTCTATCAAGATGCCCTGGCAACCAGTGACTCCCTCTGATCCCCACCATGATCCCCTGGCATCCAGTTTCTCCCTCTAATCTGCAACAACATCCCCTGGCAACCAGTGTCTCTCTCTAATCTCCACCAAGATCCTCTGGCAACCAGTGTCTACCTCTAATCTCCACCAAGATCCCTTGGAAACCATTGTCTCCCTCTAATCCCCACAATAATCCCTTGGCAACTAGTGTTTCCCTCTAAACTCCACCAAGATCCCATGGCAACCAGTGTCTCCCTCTAATCTCCACCAAGATCCCATGGCAACCAGTGTTTCCCTCTAAGCTCCAACAAGGTGCCCTGGCAACCAGTGTCTCCCTCTAATCCTCACCAAGATCCCATGGCAACCAGTGTTTCCCTCTAATCTCCACCAAAATCCCTGGCAACCAGTGTCTCCTTCTAATCTCCACCAAGACCCCCCGCAACCAGTGTCTCCCTATAATCTCCACCAAGATCCCCAGTAGCACAATGTTCCCCTCTAATCCTCACCAAGATCTCCTGTCACCTAGTGTCTCCCTTCTAATCACCACCAAAATCCCCTACCACCCAGTGTCTCTCTCTAATCTCCACAAACCCAGTGTCTCCCTTTAATGTCCACCAAAATCCCCAGGCAACCAGTGTCTCCTTTTAATCCTCACCAAGATCCCCTGGCAACCAGTGTCTCCCTCTAATCTCCACCAAGGTGCCCTGGAAACCAGTGTCTCCCTCTAATCCACACCAAGATCCCCTGGTGAGTGGTGACCAGTGTCTCCCTCTATTCTCCACCAAGATGCCCTGGCAACCAGTGTCTTCCGCTATTCTCCACCAAGATCCCCTGGCAATCAGTGTCTCCCTCTAATGTCCACCGAGATGCTGTGCCAACCAGTGTCTCCCTCTAATCTCCACCAAGATGCCCTGGAAACCAGTGTCTCCCTCTAATACTTGCCAAGATCCCCTGGCGACCAGTGTCTCCCTCTATTCTCCACCAAGATGGCCTGGCAACCAGTGTCTTCCGCTAATCTCCACCAAGATCCCCTGGCAATCAGTGTCTCCCTCTAATCTCCACCAAGATGCTGTGGCAACCAGTGTCTCCCTATAATCTCCACCAAGATGCCCTGCCAACCAGTGTCTCCCTCTAATCCCCAACAAGATGTCCTTTTATCCAGGTTCTTCCTCTAATTCTCAGCAGTGTGCGACTCTAATACCCACCAAAAACTACTACCATCCACTGTCTCCCTCTAATTCTCACCCCTTTCGCTCTCTTATCCCCATGAAAAGCACTATTTAAGGAACTGGGCAAGGACAGGGCACTGGCCTAATGTACAAAAAAATTGATACAGCTTAGCACACTGTAATATATGTTCCTCTTTCTTATCCTTTAACCCCTTCATGACCGGAGGTATTTTCGGTTTTGCGTTTTCGTTTTTTGCTACCCTTTTCCCAGAGCCATAACTTTTTTATTTTTCCATCAATATGGCGATGTGAGGGCTTTTTTTTTGTGGGATGAATTGTAGTTTTGAATGACACCATTGATTTTACCATGTCATGTACTAGAAAACGGGAAAAAAAATTCGAAGTGCAGTGAAATTGCAAAAAAAAGTGAAATCTCACACTTGTTTTTTGTTTTGCTTTTTTTACTAGGTTCACTAAATGCTAAAACTGACATGCCATTATGATTCTCCAGGTCATTGCGAGTTCATAGACACCAAACATGTCTAGGTTCCTAGGTTCTTTTTTATCTAAGTGGTGAAAAAAAATTCCAAAGTTTGTTAAAAAAAAAATAATTGCATCATTTTCTAACACCTGTAGCATCTCCATTTTTCACGCACTTGGGTTGGGTGAGGGCTTATTTTTTGCATGCTGAGCTCATGTTTTTAATAATACCATTTTGGTGCAGATACGATTTTTTGATCGCCCGTTATTGCATTTTAATTTAGTGTCGCAGCAACCAAAAAAGTAATTCTGGCGTTTTGACTTTTTTTCTCACTACGCTGTTTAGCGATCAGTTGGATCCTTTATTTTATTGATAGATCGGGCGATTCTGAATGCGGCGATACCAAATATGTGTATGTTTGATTTTTTTATTGTTTTATTTTGAATGGGGCGAAAGGAGGGGTGATTTCAACTTTTATATTTTTTAATTTTTTTAATATTTTTAAAAACTTTTTATTTTACTTTTGGCATGCTTCAATAGTCTTCATGGGAGACTAAAGCTACCATAACCCAATTGGCTCTGCTACATACAGGCGATGATCAGTTCGCTGTATGTAGCTGATTTGCTCACTTGCTATGAGCACCGACCACTGGGCGGCGCTCACAGAAAGCCAGCAGTGACAACCATAGAGGTCTCCAGGAGACCTTTGATTGTCATGCCAACCCATCGTTGACCCGTGATCATGTGACGGGGGTCACCGGTGGGCGGATTTCCAGCACGATTGCCGGAAGCGCATGTTAAATGACGCTGTCAGCGTTTGACAGCGGCATTTAACGGTTTAATAGCGGCGGGTGGATTGCAATTCCACCCACGGCTATTCCGGGCACGTCAGTTGTTCAAAACAGCTGAAATGTCCCGGGAAAGATGTGGGCTCACCGCCAGAGCCCACATCAAAGGGAGGGTGTACTATTATGCCCGATATCGTAAAGGAGTTGGGAAGTTGGGAGGTTTGATACACCGATAAATTGTACAGAGGGCTATAAAAGATAGATGCGAGATAACAAGTATAGATGACAGATTTGGAGACTTGCCTACACATAATTGTGTATAGTCACAGTTTGACTCTTGCAATTAACCTTTTTTTGTGTTTCTGCAAGTACACAGGAGGTGGTCACAAGCCTACAAGTGCTACGTCTCCCATCTCTGTAGTGAACGCCGCACAGCCCTGCACTTCTGCTCTTGATTGCTGGTTGTAGCAGGCTCCTAGCTGGATGCTACAGTCATCAATCAAGAACTCAAAGAAAGGGTTGTGGTCACGACAGAGATCAGAGAGCATTCAGGGCAAAACTTCAGGGGTGTAACCGCTGACTGGTTCCCCATAATAATAAAGCATAACTTATTTTATTTTTTTAAGAATCCATAAATTGTGTCCCTCACCCTCACAAGCTATGATAATCTTCCTCAGCCGCTGCAACAAATGAATGCCATCAAGTCCGGTAACGATATTTAACTTTTCTTCTCCTTCTCGGCATTAGTATGTTTAATCATCCATTTTATCTTATGTTGGACAACAAATTGAACTTTTGTGGGCTATGCATAAAAATTTGCAGCTTTGTTGAATTAACTGTAAAATCAAATGTGATTCTAAGAAAAATATTTGTTTTATTTTGGCTATAAAATTATGCAGCTAATTGATTCATTTATACAGTAGATGTTGAACTGGTTGGTACATTCTCCATATTCACCAGATGGGGCACCAGAGCATTATGATGATACATTTAGTAACATGCGTCCATTCCTTATAGGATAAGTCTGAACCCCTATGCATAACCAAGGGATTACAATATTCAATAACATTGTAACAGCTGCATTATATCTAGGAAACCTTGTTTCGCTTTCCACTTTAACTAATATATTCATACTTTCTAGAAATAACTAAATCTCAGGAACCATACCTTTTATTTGGAGCAGAAAGAGTAGAGCAGGCATCATACAGGTTATAATAGAGCAGCATGTGTCTATTTTGCCCCATTCTTTTTTCTCCTGTCAACACTACGGAATATTAGTCATATTTTTCCGGCGTGTAGAAAGCGCCTGTATTCAATTCTTGTTTGTTTTTAATAAAGAGCAGGTGGATCTTTCCAACCACCTGCACTGCCATTGTTTTCGGAGACAGATAACGTCATCGGTGACACATGACTGGTTCCTATGAAGCCATTATAAAGATATGTATTTTTAATGACAAGCCAAATTTGAAATGAGGACATTTACAAAATTGCCATAAATAATGACATCCAAGGGAAAAAAAACACCAACGACACAATTCCTGACTTTCATAGTTTCCTGTTTTATTTAAAAAGCTGCAAAGTCCCATAACCTTTATAAGTAATGTATAATACATAACATGGAAATCAATAATTTATTTAATTCTTAAAATCAACTTAGTAGAACTAAGTCAGGAACCATGTCTCACACCTGAGTGGATGGATTATCCACGTACTGTTTCCTGTAATATTTTATGTGAAATTTAATGCGGATTTCTGCAGCATGGGTTAATACATGAGCAGTCAGAACAGCACATGGGATTTCAGTGACCTATATATGAGGATAATTTGTGGCTCAGTTTGTATGGCTATAAGATTTCTCACCAGTATCTCTTGGCATATCATAAATTTACTTATTTTTGTGTTTTCCAAGTTTGTTAACATTAGAAAAAATTTACTTTTTCATGCAATTTAAAAGTAAATGAAATTTAAATGATGCTGGTATCATATATGCATACCTTAGTATTTGAATTATAGATGCAAGAGGCATTGGGTTGTATGGAGATCGAGTTTTGATTTAACCCCTTCATGATACGCGCCGTACATGTATGGCACATGTCGTGTCTCCTCCTTTGATGTGGGCTCTGGGGCTGAGCCCATATCTTTCCCGGCATATGTCAACTGTTTTGAAAAGCTGACATGTGCCTCTAACAGCCATGGGTAGAATCTCAATCCACCCGCTGCTGTTAACCTGTTAAATGCTGCTGTCAATCTCTGAGAGCGGCATTTAACTCGTGCTTACTGGAAGTGCGCCGGAAATCCCGCCCATCACTGACCCTGTCATGTGATCGAGGGTCACTGATGGGTTGGCATGACAACCAGAGGTCTCCAGCAGACCTCTATGGTTGCCACAGCCAGATTTCTATGAGAGCCGCCTGGTTTCTGCTACACACAGGTGATCTCATCATTGCCTGTATGTAGCAGAGTCAATTGGACAACTGCAGCTTCTAGTCTCCCATGGAGACTACTGAAGCATGTAAAATGTAAAAAAAAGTTTTTAAAAATATCAAAAAGATAAAAAAATATAAAAGTTCAAATCACCCCCCTTTCGCCCCATTCAAAATAAAACAATAAAAAATCAAACAAACACAATATTTGGTATTGCCATGTTCAGAATCGCCCATTCTATCAGGCTATAAAAAGAATTAATCTGATCGGTAAACGGCGTAGCAAAAAAAAAGTCAAAACCCCAGAATTACGTTTTTTTGGTCACCGCAACATTGCATTAAAATGCAATAACGGGTGATCAAAAGATCGTATACACACCAAAATGGTACCATTAAAAACTTCAGCTCGGCACGGAAAAAATAAGCCCTCAACTAGCCCCAGATCACAAAAAATGGAGACGCTATGGGTGTCGGAAAATGACGCAATTTATTATTTTTCTTTAACAAATTTGGATTTTTTTACCACTTAAATAAAAAAGAACCTAGACATGTTTGGTGTCTATGAGTTCGTAATGACCTGGAGAATCATAATTACAGGTCAGTTTTAGCATTTGATGAACATGGTAAAAAAAAATCCAAAAAACAGTTGTGGAATTGCATTCAAAAATACAACTCGTCCCGCAAAAAATAAGCCCTCACATGGCCATATTGACTAAAAAATAAAAAAGTTATGGCTCTGGGAAGAAGGGGAGCGAAAAACAGAAACGCAAAAACGAAAAAGGGCTCCGTCATGAAGGGGTTAATAGAACATCACTAGACCCTTATGTATGCCGTTATGATCTGACTATGTCAAACTCTCCTCAATCGGTGTCAGGTTGACACCAGAATGTGTACTACAAAGTATTTGATCCCATTTGAAAAGATGGATGCTGCAGAAAAAAGCACAAAGTCCATTTAAACTCCATTTGTCATGGCTTGGTCAGTGTTTTTGTCTGAATCCTGCCTTTTTGGAATTTCGATTGAACCCTCTGCAGATTCATAGACTCACTGCAAAATCAAAGGTCAACCACAGATAGTGCTTTTTAGCGTGATACGCAAGCAGCCCACACTGCCACTCGTCACTGAGCCCCTTCCAGTCAGGATCCTTGCTCTCTGTCTGTCCCTCGGTGCCCTGCTGCTGCTTTTCTCTCCTCTACTTCCTGGCATGCTGCCAGCAGGCCTCCAGGGAGAATGCTTAGGACGCGAGCGCACCTACCTCTGGTCTCTTAAAGGGGCAGCGCGCATTTTCTGAAAATATCAATTAACCAATGGCAGTGCACTGATTACTATTTCTGGCCACTCCGCAATAGGGGGAGTGCTGAAGCAACGAGTATCTACTCTTGCTAAACCCGGTTCCGTCCTTGCTCTATCTGCACTGCTATAGTATTCCGTTTGGCATTCTGCTTATACTGTTTGTTTCAGCAGAATATCAGTGATCTGTTGGTCATCTATCCTAGATGACATCTGTACCTATACACTCAAGTGCCATCACATTCCGCCACTTGCCGTCCAAACCTGTGGACAAAGCTAAAGTTGCTGGAGCCAGCTTCCTACCATCTACCCGGAACCTGTCTGTCCTCGCCAGAGCCAGCTTCACCTCATATACTAGGTGTCCGCCGGTCAGCTTCACCATTTCCGTAATATCTGTTTATACGTTTGTCCCTCTGGGACAGCTGCCACGTGTCCGGGGTCTAACTGGAGGTAGCACCTGTGTCCCCCAGGTATTCCATTCTGGTTCTGTTTGAGGGACCTTACTACTGATACCTGGGGCTCACTAGTTACGCCCCCTTCGGAGCCCCCTGGACCGAGGTCTCGAGGTTCCACTCAAAAAATAAAATACAAATGTGAACTTCATCACCTGTGCCTCCGCTTCCATTCGTTACACAATCATACTGATTTGGCGACTGGTGGAGGTCAATCATACTGACTTGAGGGCTTGTACTGACTTGATGCAGACCATAATAATAAGTGGGATGTTGTTGGGGGACATGGATGATACTGAGTGTGGGGCTGGTGGGAGCTATAATACTGAGTGTGGAGCTGAGGAGGGCATAATACTGAGTGGGTGGACTATAGTACTGTGTGAAAGGCTATGGCGAACTGTGAGTGCCCCCATATTGAGATGGGGACTATGGCGACCTCATACTAAGTGGTGTGTACAACTTGATGTCATCCATGTAGAGGAGGTGGTTGATGGTGCTTTCACTCTTGAACTTGTATCCATAGCCAGACTCTGTAATTATCTGACTGATGGGGTTTAAGCCTATGTAGAACAGCAATGGGGACAGTACATCACCTTGGTATATGCCGAATTTGATGGTCATTTGTGTTAGTTGTCTTGAGATGACTTCCAGTGTTGTTCCACAGCCCCATTGAGTTTCTGAGGTAGGTTCTTAATTTCCTGTTGACATTGTAGAGAGCCAAGCATTCACAGATCCATGTGTGTGGCATTGAGTCTTAGGCTTTCCTGTAGTCAATCCAGGCTGTGCTGAGATTGGTCTTTCTGGATTTTGAATCTTGAGCGCCTGCTCTATCTACTTGGAGCTGGTGCTTAGAGCCTCTGGTGTCGGCCCCAATGCCTTTCTGAGCTGGATTCATATACTGGTTCATATGATTCTGTAGCTTGGTGGCTAAGATGCCTGACAGGATTTTTCATGTTGTTGTAAGGCAGGTTATTGGGCGGTAGTTAAATGGAACTGTCCTTTGTGGGGATCCTTCATGATCAGCACTGTTCTTCCTTGTGTTAGTCAAGCCGCAAGCTGGGTGGTGGCCTGCTTCTAGCGGTTGGTTCATTTGCTTTGCCGTGCGTTCATGTACCGCTGTTAATTTCTTTATCTAGTAGGTATGGATCATGTCTGGGCCAGGTGCTGTCCAACTCTTCATGTTCTTGACTCGCTGTTGGATGTCTACTTCTGTAATGGTGACTGGTTCTTGCTCTGGGTGGTTGCTGTGTTTCATTCTCAGATCTTGCAGCCACATTGCACTGGTGTTGTGTGTTTTTTCCTTCTCCCATATGTTCCTCCAGTATTATTCAGTATTATTTCAGTTTCTCTGTGCTGTTACTCTGTAGTTGGGAGTACACCTTGGATGGTTCTTTGGAGAACAGGGCATTTAATTTCTTGGCCTCAGCTTCTCTAGTGTAGCTTCCTAGTCTTGCAGTGAGTGCTGTGAGCCTTTGTTTAGCAGTCTCTAGGGCTTCAGTTCGGGTCAGGCCTTTGTACTTGTCCAGCTTGTTCTTATTCTTGATCTTTACACCCTTCTGTATTTTCTGTTAGTCAGCAGACTTCCCTTCGTGTCACCTTGATCTCTGTCTCCAGTCTTTTTTCCAAGGGGGCACGTACTTCTGTTGTTCTTGCTGGTTGCATAGCCGAGCATTTCCATGATTGCTGAGGCAGTAGCATAGATCAGTTTATTATTTTGAGTTATGGTGGTGGTAGGAATTGATGCAAGTTCTCTATTGGCATATTCTAGCATACTGTCTGGTGGTGTTTCTTTGCTGAGCTTTGGCAGTCGATCTCTGGTATTGATGATAGTTAGTTTGTCTAAGATCTTCTGTTTCAGATCAGCTGCTCTCTAGTTGCAGGATTGGATCAGGATCTTCAGGGGGTTGCACATGTTGTTCTTCCAGGTCTTCATGGGGGGTGGATCTGCAGTGCAGTTGATCCATCTCAAGTTGTGATTATAGCTTTCTCTTTATGATATTGAAATGTTGGGTGACTAGTTGTTTCTCAGTCAGTGGACATGCAGGTCTTATATCCATCCAGAGTTTTGAGTTTCCTCATACGCTTCATATATCCTCTCTCGTTTGGTCTGCTGTTATAGTAGCACTATATACAGTTAGGTCCATAAATATTTGGACAGAGACAACATTTATCTAATTTTGGTTCTAGACATTACCACAATGAATTTGAAACAAAACAAATCAAATGCAGTTGAAGTTCAGACTTTCAGCTTTCATTTGAGGGTATCCACATTAAAATTGGATGAAGGGTTTAGGAGTTTCAGCTCCTTAACATGTGCCACCCTGTTTTTAAAGGGACCAAAAGTAATTGGACAATTGACTCCAAGGCTATTTCATGGACAGGTGTGGGCAATCCCTTCATTATATCATTCTCAATTAAGCAGATAAAAGGGCTGGTGTTGATTTGAGGTGTGGTGTTTGCATTTGGAAGGTTTAGCTGTGAAGGAAACATGCGGTCAAAGGAGCTCTCCATGCAGGTGAAACAAGCTATCCTTAAGCTGCAAAAAAACAGAAAAAACCCATCCGAGAAATTGCTACAACTTTAGGAGTGGCAAAATCTACAGTTTGGTACATTCTGAGAAAGAAAGAAAGCACTGGTGAACTCATCAATGCAAAAAGACCTGGGCGCCCACGGAAGACAACAGTGGTGGATGATCGCAGAATACTCTCCATGGTGAAGAGAAACCCCTTCACAACAGCCAACCAAGTGAACAACACTCTCCAGGAGGTAGGCGTATCAATATCCAAATCTACCATAAAGAGAAGACTGCATGAAATTAAATACAGAGGGTTCACTGCACGGTGCAAGCCACTCATAAGAATCAAGAATAAAAAGGCTAGGCTGGACTTTGCTAAAAAACATCTAAAAAAGCCAGCACAGTTCTGGAAGAACATTCTTTGACAGATGAAACCAAGATCAACCTCTACTAGAATGATGGAAAGAGAAAAGTATGGCGAAGGCGTGGTACAGCTCATGATCCAAAGCATACCACATCATCTGTAAAACATGGCGGAAGCAGTGTGATGGCTTGGGCATGCATGGCTGCCAGTGGCACTGGGTCACTAGTGTTTATTGATGATGTGACACAGGACAGAAACAGCCGAATGAATTCTGAGGTATTCAGAGCCATACTGTGTGCTCAGATCCAGCCAAATGCTGCCAAACTGATTGGTCGTCGTTTCATACTACAGATGGACAATGACCCAAAACATAAAGCCAAAGCAACCCAGGAGTTTATTAAAGCAAAGAAGTGGAATATTCTTGAATGGCCAAGTCAGTCACCTGATCTCAACCCAATTGAACATGCATTTCACTTGTTAAAGACTAAACTTCAGACAGAAAGGCCCACAAACAAACAACAACTGAAAACCACCGCGGTGAAGGCCTGGCAGAGCATCAAAAAGAAGGAAACACAGTGTCTGGTGATGTCCATGAGTTCAAGACTTCAGGCAGTCATTGCTAACAAAGGGTTTTCAACCAAGTACTAGAAATGAACATTTTATTTACAATTATTTAATCTGTCCAATTACTTTTGGTCCCTTTAAAAACAGGGTGGCACATGTTAAGGAGCTGAAACTCCTAAACCCTTCATCCAATTTTAATGTGGATACCCTCAAATGAAAGCTGAAAGTCTGAACTTCAACTGCATCTGATTTGTTTTGTTTCAAATTCATTGTGGTAATGTCTAGAACCAAAATTAGATAAATGTTGTCTCTGTCCAAATATTTATGGACCTAACTGTATATATATATATATATACAGTACAGACCAAAAGTTTGGACACACCTTCTCATTCAAAGATTTTTCTGTATTTTCATGACTATGAAAATTGTAGAATCACACTGAAGGCATCAAAACTATGAATTAACACATGTGGAATTATACAATTACACTTTACAAAAAAGTATGAAACAACTGAAAATATGTTTTATATTCTAGGTTCCTAAAAGTAGCCACCTTTTGCTTTGATTACTGCTTTGCTCGCAGAAAAAGTGAACGGCTGGACTCTACATGCCTAGTTCCCACCGTGAAGCATGGAGGAGGTGGTGTGATGGTGTGGGGGTGCTTTGCTGGTGACACTGTTGGGGATTTATTCAAAATTGAAGCTGTGAGCGGTCCAGCTCACCCCAAACCATCTCGATTGGGTTCAGGTCTGGTGACTGTGGAGGCCAGGTCATCTGGCGTAGCACCCCAACACTCTCCTTCTTGGTCAAACAGCCCTTACACAGTCTGGAGGTGTGTTTGGGGTCATTGTCCTGTTGAAAAATAAATGATGGTCCAACTAAACGCAAACCGGATGGAATAGCATGCTGCTGCAAGATGCTGTAGTAGCCAATCTGGTTCACTATGCCTTCAATTTTGAATAAATCCCCAACAGTGTCACCAGCAAAGCACCCTCACACCATCACACCACCTCCTCAATGCTTCATGGTGGGAACCAGGCATGTAGAATCCATCCGTTCACCTTTTCTGCGTGCAAAGCAGTAATCAAAGCAAAAGGTGGCTACTTTGAAGAACCTAGAATATAAGACATATTTTCAGTTGTTTCACACTTTTTTGTAAAGTGTAATGTATAATTCCACATGTGTTATTTCATAGTTTTGATGCCTTCAGTGTGATTCTACAATTTTCATAGCCATGAAAATACAGAAAAATCTTTGAATGAGGTGTGTCCAAACTTTTGGTCTGCACTGTATATATTGTGAGGCAGTGACCGGTGTGCATATGGAGGCCATGGGAGTGCATTGCAGACACAGGCATAGCTGTGATTGCATGGCAGAATAGGAGTAAGTGTTGATCTTGGGCAAGCTATTTGTCCAAGGCAGATTTAAGAAAACCTGCCATGGGATTTTATTTTTGAAATGGACTACAGGATGGTAGTGGGGTGATCCATTTCCTCCCCCGGCCCCAAGTTTTCCATGTGGCCTATGGCCACAGGTTATTTTCTAAAAAGCCCCTGCAGCTGAGGGTTGGGCGTGTCAGTTTTGGTCTTGCAAGCGTGCAGAGCAGAAGGCTTTGCAGAGCTCAACCTGTGTGAGGCAACACAGGGCCAAACGGAGCCCAAAGGCCTGGCAATCTCAGCGTACATGGCAGTGCAGTCACCCATGGCAACAGGTCACGGACTGTCTTTGTTTTCCCGGCTGCGATCTGGAGGATTTCGTGAACTGCGCACTGTGTGAGTTTGGACATTAAGCACGTTTTGCTGTGAACTTTCCTGTGGTCACTGTCTGTTTTGTCTGTTTTGTCACAGTGCACCAACCCTGCTGCACTACAATATATATATATATATATATATATATATACATATATATATATGCATATATATGTATACAGATATATACAGCATATATATACAGTATGTATATATACACAATATTTTGCAGTAAGTGGCTTATTAATAGTATAGCATCTCCACCAATATTTAATGAAAATTACTTCAACTAGGTACTTCATCCTTCATGCCCAGTGTCCACAGTATTTTTCCTCTGTTCTGCAGCCACAGTCCATGCACACCATTGGAACACCGGACTCCTCTGTCTGTCACTCCACTCACTCAATGAATTGCAAACAAGGTTATATAGGGGAAAGGTAGCATCCTTGTGCCCACTGCACTAGTTCATCACCTGAGCTCTCCGTGTGTGGTTCTGCTGCTCCCTATCTGCACTCCATATGTAGTGTGGAGTCTGTCACTAAAGATGAGAGACCCTTTCAAGGTTCAGTTCGGCGAACAGTCGGATGTTCGCCGAACAATTCGTCGAACACACTCAAACCCCATTGAATTCAATGGGAGGCATAACCAAACACATAGACAACACCTTCAGGGGGGTTATAAAGCTGCCAAAACAGCTCAGATTAGGGGCAGACACCATGGAAAGTGGCATCAATTGATCCAGAGTACAAATAGTACAATTGCGCAGCATGGATGCAGGGATAGGGCTTGGACCAGCATTTCTATCTTAAACATTGATCAGTAACAACTGGATGAGTGACAGGTGTAGGCCTGGTCCTCTGAGAGCCCTGCCAAATTCAGGCAACACACATAAAAGTGACCCAACTTGGAGTCCAAACATTTCCAAAAATTAGGGACAGGCACCAGGAAAAATGGCATCAATTGACCCACAGTAGAAATTTGTTAATGGCATAGCAACAGTCAGCCATGGACCATGCATGAGATATCAGGGTCAGGGCCAGCATTTAGAGCTTTGAATTTAAGTTTAAATTAAGATGAGATGAGGGGGGACCAGTGTAAGCATGCTTTGCTGGGAACCCTGATACGTCATGCACCAGCTCAAACAGCTTTTTTGCTCAGCCACACTCAGGTGGGACAAATATCAGCTTGGTACACTACTATTTTTAGAAACATTTAAGGATAGTAACACAGGTAGTTGAATGAAGGTAAGTGCAGGCCTGCAGGTCAGGGAGCTCTACTGCTACAGGCAACACACATGAAAGAGACCCACTTGGAGTCTCCACATTTAAAAAAAAAATTGCCAAAGACCTTAAAAGTGGCATAAATTTCCACAGAGCAGAAATAGTATAATGGAACTCTGACACCCCTTCCACTACAGGCAACCCACCAGATGGAGACCCACCTTGGAGTCTCGACATTTAAAAAAATTATTGCAGCACACCACCAGTAACAGTTTGTCTGGTACCATGAGCCCCCTGGATTGCTAACATCCACCCTCCCATTGCACCCGCCTTTGCAACGACAGTCCGGAACTTAGCGATATTGTTATCCCTTCTGCATCTTCCTCTGCTTCCACCTCTTTCTCTGGGACCACCACCTCCTCCCACAGACTATTCAAAGTGTGCTCTAGCATGTAGATGACTGGAATAGTGATCTTGATGACTGTATCATCAGCGCTATCCATTTTAGCAGCCATTTAAAAACAGTGTAGAAGGGTGCTGAGATCCTTCATTTGTGCCTACTACGTAAGAGTGATTTGTATCACGTCCGTACTGCGTTAGTCCAGGCTATGCAAAAGGACATACTACACTATAGCTCATCGCTGCTGCCACAGTCGCTGCAACATGTGCAGAGTGGAATTCCACCGTGTCGGCACATCGCATATCAAACGGTTAACCAGTAGGCCGAAAGACCCTGGAGTGATGCAAGTCGATGACCTGTGGGGTGCGAACAGCAGAAGTGAACACACAGTGACCGTGCTTTCTGCAGCAGTGTATCCAGGCTGGGATAGTGGGAGAGAAGTTGTTGTACCACCAGGTTGAGGACGTGAGCCATGCAAGGCACGTATGTGAGATTGCCCTGGCATAGGGCCACCATCAGGTTTGCACCATTATCACACATGGCCTTCCCTAGCTCCAGGTTCGTTGGAGACAGCCATTGCTCAAACTTGGCCTGGATCTACAACTCTTGAGCTGTGTGACTGTGATCTTCAAGGTATATTGATTTAAACATTGCCTGATTGCGGTGAGCCCTGGCTGTGCTGTATGGAGGTTGGGGGATTCTCTCTGCACTGTTGGAATGTGTGTCTCATTAAGGAGGGGTTGAAGGTGCAGGTGGGGGTCCTAGAGTAAGTGGAGGAGGGAGAGGCGGTGGAGGAAGTGTTAGCTACAGAGGTTTGTCCTGCAAGCCTTAGGGATCCCAAGACTTGTGGAACAGCCCCTTGCCCACCTACCCCACAGCCACCAGAGTCACACAGTGCCCAGTCAGCAAGATGTAACACCCCTGGCCATGTTTGCTCGTCCAGGTGTCAGTGGTGAAGTGCACCCTGGCAGACATAGATTTTTTCAAGGAACGGGTGATGTTGTCTGCAACATGCTGGTGTAGTGCAGGCACAGCTTTCTTAGAAAAGTAATGGTGACTGGGCAACTGGTACTGGGGGACTGAGACAGCCATCAGCCATCTGTATCCACCAGGTGGAAAGGCAACATTTCCGTGACCAACAGTTTGGAGATGGTAGAGTTCAAGCTCTTAGCTTTGGCTTGTGTAGGAGGAATCATTCTTTTACGTGATCACAACTGCGGGACTGAGGGCTGGCTGCTGTGCTGAGAGAGGGTGGAGTAGGGTAATCATAACAAACTGCTGGACTGTGACTGAGGTGCAGGTGGAGATGTTATGGTGCATTGAGAAAGATGTGTACTCAGTGAAACATAAGCAGCAGGCATCGCCAGCTCCATAACAGCTGATGGACTCTCACTCACCCCATCTGTTTGGGTAAACAAGTAGAGGTTTTTGCAGCTGGAGACCTGTGTGAGAACACTTGCCATGGTGATGGAGGAGGAAGAAGCAGCAGATGTGGTTAATGGGACGGCCGGTGGTTGGCCAGGCCTGTTATTCCGCATTTTTGCACAGTGATATTCCCAGACTAATGTATGTTGATAGCGCATGTGCTGGTTCATACATTTAGTAGTCAAATTATTGCAATTTTTTTTCCTCTACTGAGTCGTTTTATCCAAAGTTGGCAGATAACGTAAATTGAGTCATACTTTGTGGTCTCAAAAATCGTCAGTATAGGCAACCCTTGCCGCCCCTGCGAACGACAGACCTGTGACCTCTGCTGGCCACAGCCAAAGTTGTGGCTGATGATGCAGTGCTTGTCGTGGTTGCATCAACATTGTCTGTGCGGAAAGCCGCCACGTAACCTTCTCTTATTCCTCCTCCTCCATCTCTTCTGCTGAGCTATGCAGTTGCAAGCCTCTAGATTCACACCAAGTGGGATCTACAACCTCATCATCATCCTTTATGTTCTTCCACTCCTCGCCCTGATAGTCACCCTTCTCTTCCTGCCCTGCCTGCACAGTACAGTCCTTGTGCGCCTCAGGTGTCTGAGTCTCATTAGGATCATCTCCTCCCCTGGGGGTTAACGTCTGGTGATGAGGGTCTGGCTTCTGCTCAAACCCTATTTCGTCCTGCCCCGGATTCAACAGGAAAAAATTTGGGGAGCAGATGTTTTCCTCCTCTTGATTCTGTGGAACCTTTTGAGCAAACCTCTGATGCTCATGGAATAGAATATGTGAAAAACTGTGCAGACTCGCTCATCTGTGGTTCCCCAAAGTCAGTTGGGCAGATGGAGAGCTGTGAAGGGGGTGGAAACAAGGGTAATTGGGGTGTCACCTCTGATGGTTGTACAGCGTGTAATGTTAAGGTGGAGGAGGAGGAGAGATCACTTGATGCAGTGCTTGCCATCCACTGGAGCACGTGATCTTTCTGGCCCTCATCTATAAGGTGTACTGTTGTGTGGCTGCCAAAGAAAAGGAGTAGAGTAGCACATCCAGTAACAGATGCTGTCAGTTGTCTTTCGATAGGATATAGACTTGTTTGTTCAGTAGAGCTTTCAGTAACATTAACACCTAACCCACGTACATGTCGAACACCAAGACAAATCTCCCTTCCACCACAACCTCACTTTTTCCCACTCATGTTGGATGTTACATTCCTTTCTTTTAATCAGCTGTTTCACAACCTAGGCCATGACCTGTCAGTCACCTGTCACTAAATTAACAATCAGTATTTATTTGTTGAGATAGTGTGTCTGGACCACACTATTAGCAGAAAGAATTTAGATTCTGAAATGTGACCTCCTGCCTGCACTACAGTATTAGCACAAAGGATTTTGATTTGGAAATGTCGCCTCCTGCCTGCATCACAATATTAGCACAAACTATTTTGATTAGGAAATGTGGCCTCCTGCCTGCAACACAAGATCAGCACAAACGATTTTGATTAGGAAATGTGGCCTCCTGCCTGCACCATAGTTTTAGTCCAAACAATTTTAATTAGGAAATGTGGCCTCCTGTTTGCATTACAGTATTATCACAAATGATTTTGATTAGGAAATATGGCCTCCTGCCTAAACCACACTATTAGCACAAATGAGTTAGATGCTGTAAGGTCAATTTCACACAGGATCTAGCTGAACTAACAGACAATATACTGCCTATCTAACTATCTGACTACTTGCAGCAGCAGCAGGAGCAGACTCTCCTCACTGTTAGGCCGGCATCACACTAGAGAGGAATACGGACAAGTGAGAGGTGTTAAAACAACGCATTACACTCGGACCAATGTTTCACTATGAGGCAGCTCTGATCATCCATATATTTCTCTGCCGTATTTTATGGGCCGAGAAAATCGCAGCATGCTGCAATTGTCAGCGTATTACGCCCGTAGTGCGCCAATGCAAGTCTATGGGTGCGAGAAAAATACGGATTACACACGGACCACACGTGTGACTTGTGAGAAATACACAAGACTTCTGCAGGTCTCAGGAAATGGGGCAAGCCATGAATCAGGAAGCTTACACATGCAAATTAGCTCAAAAAGAGCGCCAGACATCCGGAAGAACGCCTCCACGGAGTCCAGCAGCATGTCTACACACATCAATGTAGAGATGCTGATTGTTTTGGTCCAGGAAAGGCCCGCAATTTGGGACCAATGGGATGCACACTACTCAGACTGGGCCAGAAAAGACGCGGCATGGAGGCGCATCTATGGGCAGATGTTTCCCAAGTTTGGTGAAAGCCCACGTGAGGAGCAGCACCAAATGAGTAAGTTACCTGATTTTTGTCCAATCATCTTAAAGGACACAATGTAATTATTGACCACAGTATCCAACTAAACTCTGATGATAGCTATTTTGTTAAAATTCTTTTTAAACGCCAAAGTGTTATTATACTGACATCCGACTAGGCCCCCATGACTATGTGAAATGTTTGGGTAACAAATTGGAAATGTGCAGCTAGGTAAATTATGAAATTATATGTCACATTGCAGTGGAAGATGTCATGAGATGCTGGCGCAGCATCCGCGACCAGTACCGACGGGAACGTCAGCAGAGGGCCAGGAGTGGGTCTGCAGCACCGACCAAGCGGAAATATATCTACTTTGACCGACTTGAGTTTTTGGCTCCTATTCTGGATCTCAGACCGTAAGTACATACATCACATCATATTACACATATGCTGTTTAGGGTCAGACCTCCAACATTTTCTATTTGAATTTAATTTCCTAACAGAACTCAGTCCAACCTCACTGAGAGGGAGAC
This sequence comes from Oophaga sylvatica, assembly GCA_033576555.1. Lineage (NCBI taxonomy): Eukaryota > Metazoa > Chordata > Amphibia > Anura > Dendrobatidae > Oophaga > Oophaga sylvatica. The sequence goes on along the minus strand of JARQOD010000006.1, from coordinate 71,990,740 downwards.
AGGGTCGGATTCTGAGGCCATTATAGACCAGATCGGGGGAGGTGAAAAGGTGGCTAGCCCATCTTCTGAGCCTTCCAGCTGCATCCCCCAAGCTCCACCAGCACCAGGACCTGACCCACCAGCTGCACCAGTACCAGTACCTGACCCACCAGCTGCAGCAGCACCCGGCAGCCTTGAGGAAGCAGCCAACAGCAGCAGCCCTACTGTACCTCTAGGGCTCCCCCCAGGCTGCTGCCATATCCCATCGTGGGAGACGAAGGCGAGACAACACTGCCTCTGATACCCGGAGGCATGTGGACACAGGGTCCTCAATTATCTGTCAAGGGCAGCTGTTGATGAGGGTGAAGAGGCTTATTCGCGTGGCCTTGCCCGTTACCTACGTCCCCTACCCCGTGAGGTCAGGCTACGTGTGCGAGGATCCATTCAGATCCTAATTGATGCATGCACACCCCCCAATACCCCATATGAGGTGTTTGAGTTCCTTGAGAGGTGGCAGCTCTCACCCCGTAACCTTCGCCTTACACCCACCCAGATGTGCATGCTCAATTAGGATCTGAGGGACCTCCTGCACGTGCGCCTACACCTCAACCCATTCCCCCACAAAACCAACCTTGGCAACAAGAGGGTCAAATGGCAGCCTATAACCCACCTGCCCAATATGGCCACTTGTACAGATCCAGTGTTGGAGGCTGGTCCCAACCTGGATTTGGTCAACATGGCCATATTGAGGGGTATGATTCTCGTGGGTACCAGCATCCCCAGGAGTATAATCTCTTTTATCATTATGGCAATGTGCCCACACAACAACCTGACCGTGGCCACATGTTACCTCAGGGCCAAGAAAATCCACCCCAACAGGGTAATGGTCAAGGTGGTCACCCAAGCCAGCAACAAAGAGATGCTGGGCACCCGCCCTCACCTCCACCAACATACCACCAACTGTGATTTTTTATTTTTCTGATATAATATTATTTATAAAATTGTTTATTTTTTTATCTTTACTTTTACAACATGTTGTGTAAAGCATATTTGCACTAATCTGAATGCCTCCAAAAACCATATGGTACAAATATGGTCGTCACTAGCCAAAGTGACAGTTTGTTATTTTTCTTATATATTATTATTTATACAAATGATTGTTATTTTTTATGACTTATTTTCATACTTGTTGTGTAATGCATATTTACACTAGTCTGATTTTACAAAAAAAACCATATGACAAAAATATGGTACTCACTACCTCAAGTGACAGATTGCCAATATAAAAAGAATTTTAATGGCAAGTTTGGACTCTTCTTTCATTAATTCTTTATAGAACACCACCTACACATCTGTAATAAACATTAACACAAGACACAAAGACAATGTAAGGGAAAAAACATATTTATCTAGAAACACATAACAACATTACAGCATTGATAATGCCTGATCTTGCCAGGTAGTAGTACCTTGAGGTGACACAAAATACTGGGTAAATATATCACGGACTTTGAGTCCTGAGAGTGGACAACGTAAAGGGATGACGTGGCCTAGTCATATCCCCATTGAACACCACACATTCATCAACATCAGATGGGGCACAATCATGCATTCTTGTAAAATTATGTAGGACAACACAAGCTTTGATGACCTCATTGACGTTGGCTTCACTCAGCTGAATGGCAGACTGGAGGACCTGCCATTTTGCACAAAGAATGCCATAGGCACACTCCAACAGTCGCCGGGCCAGAAATAGGTGCAAGTTAAAGATCCTATGCAGGTGGTCAAGGTTTCGTCGCGGATATGGCCTCATTAAATTCCTTGACAATTGAAAGGCCTCATCCCCAACTACAACATATGGCACAGGTTCAAGATTGGAGCCTGGAAGCTGACGTGGTGGTAGGTCCAACTGGTTATTGCGCAGCCGCCGACCCATAATGGAAGAATTGAGGACTCTAGAGTCTCAAGTTCTTCCATAGGCCCCAATGTCTACAATTATAAACATGTAGTTACTGTCAACCAGAGCCAACAACACTACAGAAAAATATTGTTTATAATTATAAATTGGGACCCTGAGTTCCGTGACTTACACACACGGATGTGCTTCCCATCCAGGGCTGCAATACAATTGGGAAATTGGCGTTGCTCCTCAAATCCCCTGGCAATCCTCATCCAGTCTTCCATCTTGGGCTCAGGCATGACCACTTGATGAAGTCTGATCCAGATTTGTGAACATGTATCACAAACTATGCCAGATATGGTTGATCTCCCTATCAAAAACTCCAGATGGAGTGCGGCATATGAAATGCCAGTTGTCAGGAACCTACAATTAAACAAATATAGAGAGATCAAACATTACACCAGGCAAAAGTTTTCACAAATTCAATATAGATCACCAGAACAGTGTGTTAATTACAAACAAGCCAAACACTACATATACACAAGTCAAAGGTCTATGTGAATTTGACAAAAACATCATAGTATTGTTACTTAGAGCTGATATTTGGGATATATTAAGAAGATAATTAAGCAAAAGGGGTCAGTGCCAAAGAAAAGTTGAGGGAAAACACATCATCAACATACAGTATGTAGCTGAGGAATACATACCGTAACGTAAGGAGAAGCAGCTCCTCTGCAGAGATAGATTTGCGCATCCTGGTGTCCTGGTAGGTGATCCCTGGGCGCACGATCTCCAACAAAATATAAAAGATGGCAATGCTCATCCGACAATATAGAAAAAACTTGTCAGGATGTGTCAGAAGAGATGCAGAAAGGTGGTGAAAATGGCCTTTAGTGAGGCGTTGCCTCAAATGCGGATGAACCCACATTCTTCTCTTCCTCCGCGGATCAACTATCACTGGGTATGGCTGCCCAAAGCAGCGGGACAAAACCCAGTTGTACCGAACTCGGTCAGTTGGGGTGAACTGAAGTGTGTCAGACATTTTGCCAAACAACCAGCAGTACTCCAACACAAGCACAGCACCAAAATGGCCAGATTGGGGGCTGCCACCTGATGCAGAGCCAGTAAATAGGGTTGCTAATGATGGTTTAAATGGTTTGCAGGCCTTAAAACCGTTATATGTCCATTTTGCAAGGTCACGAGAAAAAAACGCAATATGGATGCCATACGGATGACATATTGATGCTTACATGCGCAAAATATGCAGCCACACGTTGACAACGGATGACATACGGAACACTGTTCAGGGAACTTTTCTGCGTATTACATCCGCACAATACGGTCCGTATTTTTATACATTGTGTCTGACGCCGGCCTTACACTGACAAAATGGCACCACCAAAACAACATGTCCGCTTTTTAAATGGAGAGGGACATGTGACTTCGGCAGCCAATGACAAGCGCCCTTGTGTCTGGACGTTGTCCATGGTTTCTGCGCCCTGATTGGCTGCCGGAATCTCCACACATTAAGTTAATTAAAAAAAGAAAAAAATAACAGTCTGCTTCACCTCTGATCTCTCCCCACCCTCTCCCCTCATCAAACACACCTCCCTGCTCATTTACCGAACTGTGCTTGAATTTTGCCGACTTTGAGGGAAAATGCTTTGAAATCTGAACATGAATCCAAATGAGCTACATTTGTGCCAAATTTCAGACTGGCAAACATTTTACGAATAAAGTCGCTCATCTCTAGTCCTCAGCAGTGCAGCCCCCTGTGCCAGGTTCATGAATTTTGCCTCAGTGATCTGGATCTGTGATCATTTACCCAACTGCACCCAAATTTTGCAGACTTTGAGGCAAAATGCTTGGGAATCCAAACACAAATCAGAATGAGCTATGTTCGTGCTGAATTTGAGATTGGTGAACGTTTTCCGAAACAGATTGCTCATCTCTGTGTGTCACTCTCTATTTTCTTCCTGTGTGGTGCAGGGCCTGTCACTCTCTACCTGCCATCCATCTGTTTTTTGGGGTCTGTCACCCTCTATCTGCCCTCCATGAGGAGTGCGGATTCTGTCACTCTATACATGCCTTCCATGAGTAGTGCAGTGTCTTTCACTCTATGCATGCCCTCCATGTGTAATGTGGGGTCTGTCACTCTCTACATTCACTCCATGTTTAGTGCAGGGTCTGTCACTCTTTGCCTGACTCCATATGTAGTACAAGGTCCGTTATTCTCTACCTGCCCTCCATCTGTTTTATTATTATATATATTTTTTAAAACATACTGCGCTGGCATGGCGGTCATGAGGCCAGAAGTGCCCACACAGGAAAACCTTGCTGATTGGCTGCACTGCAGCCTTTCAACAATCTTTGTTCGGGATGCTGAACCTGAGCAGTTACACGGACTTCCGTGAGAAGTTAGTGTTTGAAGTCCGTGCAGGGAACTTTATCATTCAGGTTTGCCCATCACTTTATGTTACAAAAGTCTAGTGCATGTTTATATCAGAGTAGATCAAAGGAAACAAACAATCTCATAGGCATTGTTCTCTAGACCATGAACTTACTATTTGTATCTCATATATCCATGATTTGGTGACAGCAGTGCTCTTTAAAGTGTTCTTTTTTTCCCTTTAATACAAATGTTCACTGAGATAAATGGCCAAGAGTGAATGATCGCTAAATCCTGAGGCTTGTAGGTCAAGGCTCCCACGAATACATCAGTCTCTCACAATGGAGCTGTGCCCAGACATTGCATAACATAATAAGGATAGAGTTTAAATGGATATTTCACTACTGTGATATTGATAACTTATTTTTAAGATAGTGGAGAAAGATGGTCTGCTCAACTGTGTAAGGTTCGTGCCCAGAAGAATGACTGAAATGATGAAAAAGCAGTAGATTGCTCAAGTGATATTTAATTGATCTCCGACTAGTGAAAACAGACAACATATCTGACGTTTGTCAAGTTTATCTGTATGACACAACGAGTAAGTCCTGCATCCATTATATTCTACAGACATGTTGACCACTGCAGTGCATGATCCAAATAACCTTGACAAAGACCAATGTGTCCGAAATGTCGGATATTTTGTCTGTCACTATACAGATGGTGGAGCTGTTGAAGGGTTGATGGGTGCTGCAAATGATCTGTTATTCAGATATAAATATGTACTGATCGGTGGGGGGTGGAAAAAGCTAATATTCTATTGTTTAGTGGCAGCAGCGGCCACCGCTGGGACTATAAACAGCTTATTTGGAAGCATCAGACCTCCACAAGTCTGACCAATCTTCAGTAGTAAAACACCTCTTCTGCCTCTTAATTTTATCCATCTATTCTGTCCATCATTATATTAATTACTACTTTCAGATAGCACACCTCTTTCCTCACTTATTTTCTTGTGAATTTTTCTGTCATATCTACGAGATTTCGCATCCAGGTAGAGCAATGTTCTTTCAAAACGCCTGTGACATTTCGTATGATAACTGGCAGTTTTCTTATGATTCTGTTTCTTGAAATGAACACAAGATGCTTGTGTATGGATCTGTCACAAGAGGTCTGTGGTACCATGCTGTGTCTGTCACTTGTCTCTTTATCAAGTGATTATGTCACTATCTGGCCATAGATTTTCTCCTAAATTCAATTGCACCCCAAGAATCTGACATTTAGCAAGTTTTAGTATATTTCTTTCAGACATGATAAAATAGATCTTGAAGAAAAAGCAAACATTCTGCCAATGCACATTTGACGTTTGGCTTTTCTATAGTTGACGTGTGACTTTTCTGTAGTCAACAATTTCAAACATCAAATTAGTAAATGGTCACTTTTGTTTTGACAAACTTTGCATAACTTATAAACTCCAATATAAGAAATTTTGCAATATTTTTTTTGTAAGAGATCTACGGCATGCTTCTTTCTCCATTTACGACCCACTACCCTCCCTTCCGTCTCCTGATCTATCAGAGCTCGGGCAGACATTCCTATGTGCGCCACATACTGCCTACAGAGAGATCATGAACCCATTAACCAGCCAATGCACATTACTGATTATCCACATAGAGAAATGATGTATGTGAAAAAAAATCACAGCATGCACTATTCTGGTCTGATTTACTTACCATACTCGTACTTTAAATATGAGCCAGCACCTGCCTCTATGCGGACGAGCACACGGTGCTGCACACTGAGCCAGTCAGATATGTGATTTAAGAACACAACTGGCTTGAGTTTTAGTATGGCTGCCTGAACTTGTCATTATCTCTCAAATAGTACTAAAATTACATTTATAGGAAGAGTGGCAGCTCACTGAGAGATCATCTGGCATCTACATATAGAAGATTAGGTAGAGTGGGGGTAGAAGGAAGAGGGAGTAAAAATCAGAGACAGAGACAGAGTCACACACAAATCTTTGGATTTACTTGCTAGTAAGTTTTTGTGTAACCCCATTACTGGATTCACAGCTACACTGTAAGTAGTATTGTATAACGTCCTCCATCCTGCTTTTAAACATGTGCTACATAGAGAAAGAAGAGCAGGAATGCCTCACATCTCTGATGTACTGAGTATAGGGAATATCATGGCAGCTAGTCTCCCCTCACTAGCTTAGAGACAACTTAAAATTAGAGATGAAGTCTGCAGAGGGGAAAACTGTTGAAACATGCAGTAAACAAGTCATATAATGGTCAGAAATGTCGTTATTAGTGATTAGCGAGTATACTCGTTGCTCGGGTTTCCCCGAGCACGCTTGGGTGCTCTCCGAGTATTTGGAAGTGCTCTGAGATTTAGTTTCTGTTGCTGCAGCTGCATGATTTGCGGCTATTTGACAGCCTGAATACATGTGGGAATTCCCTAACAAACAGGCAATCCCCACATGTATTCAGGCTGTCCAGCAGTCATAAATCATGCAGCTACGGCAACAGAAATTAAATCTCCGAGCACTTCCAAATACTCAAAGACCACCCGAGTGTGCTTGGGAAAACCCGTGCAACGAGCATACTAATCGTTATCGCTCACCACGTACACTCACGACAGGTGTTCCTTAAACATATAGAGTACTACTAACCAACATTTATAATGATTGTATAATTTGTCCCTATTGTGTGTTATTCAAAACTCAGTGATACTGTTATGCAAAGAGGAAATTAATAGTAAGATCGCCCATGCACTGTTTTTAATATTACTGAGTAAAGTGTAATTATTTATTATATCTCATTTTATACATTGATTTTTCATGCAAAAAAGTTAGTGATGTAATATTGATAATTGAGCTCTATATAAGGCTTGTGCATTACCATTCTTAGAACCCTATATATTAGAATATAGAATTATATCAAATATATTTCTGACACTCTGTTCAACTCTTTCATCCTGTGATAAAATTCAGGGTTGAATTCAGTTGCATTTAATATCTACACTTATTATGGAAATACTAACACCCTTAGCCCCTTCGTGACAGGGCCAATTTCAATTTGTTTCCTCCTCGTCTTCCCAGAACCATAACTCTTATTTTTCTGTCTATATAGACATATGAGAGCTTGATGAGTTGTACTTTGAATGACACTATTCATTTTACCACATAGTGTACTGGAAAATGGGAAAACAATTCCAAGTGGGGATAAATTGTGAAAAAAACAGAAAAGCAATTCTGACATTGTTTTTTGGAAATTGTTTTAACGGTGTACATTTTGAGGTAAAACTTACTGTGCAGTATGATTCTGCTCATCAATACGATTATGGCGATACCAAACATTTCCGTTTTTTTTAACCCCTTCACCCCCAAGGGTGGTTTGCACGTTAATGACCGGGCCAATTTTTACAATTCTGACCACTGTCTCTTTATGAGGTTATAATCTGGAACGCTTCAACGGATCTGCGCAATTCTGAGATTGTTTTCTCGTGACATATTGTACTTCACGTTATTGGTAAAATTTCTTCGATATAACTTGCGTTTATTTTTGAAAAAAATGCAAATATGGCGAAAATTTTGAAAATTTTGCAATTTTCAAACTTTTAATTTTTATTCCCTTAAAACAGAGAAATATGTCACACAAAATAGTTAAGAAATAACATTTCCCACATGTCTACTTTACATCAGCACAATTTTGGAATCAAAATTTTTTTTACTTAGGAAATTTTACGGGTTAAAAGTTGACCAGCGATTTCTCATTTTTACAACAAAATTTACAAAGCCATTTTTTTTAGGGCCCACCTCATATTTGAAGTCACTTTGAGGGGTCTATATAGCAGAAAATACCCAAAAGTGACACTATTTTAAAAACTGCACCCCTCAAGGTACTCAAAACCACATTCAAGAAGTTTATTAACCCTTCAGGTGCTTCACAGGAGCTGAAGCAACGTGGAGGAAAAAATGAATATTTAACTTTTTAACCACAAAAAGGATCTTTTGCAAACTTTTTTTTTATTTTCACAAGGGTAAAAGAAGAAAATGGACAGATAAAGTTGTTGTGCAATTTCTCCTGAGTACGCCAATATCCCATAAGTGGGGGAAAACCACTGTCTGTGTGCACAGCAGAGCCCGCAAGGGAAGGAGCACCGTTTGACTTTTTCAAACTAAAATTGGCTGGAATTGAGATTGGCTGCCATGTCGCGTTTGGAGAGCCCCTGATGCGCCTAAACAGTGGAAACCCCCACAAGTGACACCATTTTGGAAACTAGACCCCCTAAGGAACTTATCTAGATCTGTTGTGAGCGCTTTTAACCCCCAAGTGTTTCACAAAAGTTTATAATGCCTGAGTGTGAAAAAAAAAAGAAACAATTTTCCACAAAAATGATTTTTTAGTTCCAAATTTTTGATTTTTCCCAAGGAAATTGGACCCCAAAAGTTGTTGGCCAATTTGTCCTGAGTACGCTGATACCCAATATATTGGGGGGGGGAAACTGTTTGGGCGCACGGCAGGGCTTGGAAAGGAAGTAGTAACGTTTTGGAATGCAGACGTTGATGGGGGTCATGTTCCGTTTGCAGTGCCCCAGATGAGCCTAAACAGTAGAAACCCCCCACAAGTGACCACATTTTGGAAACTAGACCCCTAAGGAACTTATCTAGAGCTTTGGTGGGCACTTTGAACCCCCAAATGCTTCACACAAGTTTATAATGCCAGGGCATGAAAATAAAAAATCCTATTTTTTTCCCACAAAAATTATTTTTAGTCACTAATTTTTTATTTTCCCAAGGGTAACAGGAGAAATTGGACCACAAAAGTTGTTGTCCAATTTGTCCTGAGTACGCTGATACCTGATATGTGGGAGGGAACCACTGTTTGGGCGCACGGCAGAGCTCGGAATGGAAGGAGCACCATTTGACTTTTTCCAACCAAAATTGGCTGGAATTGAGATTGGACGCCATGTTGCATTTGGAGAGCCCCTGATGTGCCTAAACAGTGGAAACCCCCCACAAGTGACCCTATTTGGGAAACTAGACCCCCTAAGGAACTTATCTAGATCTTTGGTGAGCAATTTGAACCCCCAAGTGCTTCACACAAGTTTATAACGTAGAGCCGTAAAATTAAAAAATCATATTTTTTCCACAAAAATGATCTTTTCACCCCAATTTTTATTTTCCCAAGGGTAACAAGACTCCAAAACTTATTGTGCAATTTGTCCTGAGTACGCTGATACCCCATATGTGGGGGTAAACCACTGTTTGGGTGCATGGCAGAGTTTGGAAGGGAAGGAGCGCCGTTTGACTTTTTCAATGCAGAATTGGCTGGATGCCATGTCGTGTTTGGAGAGCTCCTGATCTGCCTAAACAGTGGAAACCCCTGACAAATGACACCATTTTGGAAACTAGACCCCTCAAGGAACTTATCTAGATGTGTGGTGAGCACTTTGAACCCCCAAGTGCTTCACAGAAGTTTATAACGTACAGCCGTAAAATAAAAAATTTTTTTTTTTTTTACAAAAATGATTTTTTTGTCCCCAATATTTTATTTTCACAAGGGTAACAGGAGAAATTTGACCCCAAAAGTTGTTGTCCAATTTGTCCTGAGTACGCTGATACCCAATATGTGGGAGAAAACTACTGTATGGGTACACGTTGGGGCTCGGAAGGGAAGTAGTGACGTTTTGGATTGCAGACTTTGATGGAATGCTCTGGGGGCGTCATGTCGCATTTGGAGAGCCCCTGATGCACCTAAACAGTGGAAACCCCCACAAGTGACCCCATTTTGGAAAATAGACCCCACAAGGAACTTATCTAGATGTGTGGTGAGCACTTTGAACCCCTAAGCCCTTCACAGAAGTTTATAACGAACAGCCGTAAAAATAAAAAATATTTTTTTTTTACAAAAATTATTTTTTTTCGCCCCCAATATTTTATTTTCACAAGGGTAACATGAGAAATTGGACCCCAAAAGTTGTTATCCAATTTGTCCTGAGTACGCTTATACCCAATATGTGGGAGAAAACTACTGTATGGGTACACGTTGGGGCTCGGAAGGGAAGTAGTGACGTTTTGGATTGCAGACTTTGATGGAATGCTCTGGGGGCGTCATGTCGCATTTGGAGAGCCCCTGATGCACCTAAACAGTGGAAACCCCCCACAAGTGACCCCATTTTGGAAAATAGACCCCACAAGGAACTTATCTAGATGTGTGGTGAGCACTTTGAACCCCTAAGCCCTTCACAGAAGTTTATAACGAACAGCCGTAAAAATAAAAAATATTTTTTTTTTACAAAAATTATTTTTTTCGCCCCCAATATTTTATTTTCACAAGGGTAACAGGAGAAATTGGACCCCAAAAGTTGTTGTCCAATTTGTCCTGAGTACGCGGATACCCAATATGTGGGAGAAAACTACTGTATGGGTACACGTTGGGGCTCGGAAGGGAAGTAGTGACGTTTTGGATTGTAGACTTTGATGGAATGGTCTGGGGCGTCATGTTGCATTTGGAGAGCCCCTGATGTGCCTAAACAGTGGAAACCCCCACAAGTGACCCCATTTTGGAAAATAGACCCCACAAGGAACTTATCTAGATGTGTGGTGAGCGCTATGAAGCCCCAAGTGCTTCACAGAAGTTTATAACGTACAGCCGTAAAAAACAAAAAAAAAATCATTTTCTTTTTAAAAAATGATATTTTTGCCCCCAGTTTTTTATTTTCCAAGGGTAACAGAAGAAATAGGACAAATTGCACAATAACTCTTAGGGTCCAGAGTACGCTGATACCCCATGTGGGAGTAAACTACTGTTTGGGCGCATGGCAGAGCTCAGTAGGGAAGGAGCACCGTTTGACTTTTTCAATGCAGAATTGGCTGGAATTGAGATCAGACGCCATGTCACATTTGGAGAGCCCCTGATGTGCCTAAACAGCGGAAACCCCCCAATTCTAACTCCAACCCTAACCCCAACACACCCCTAACCCTAGTCCCAACCCTAACCACAAACCTAACCCTAACACACCCCTATCCCTAATCCCAACCATAACCCTAATACTAACTTTAGCGCCAACCCTAACCCTAACTTTAGCTGCAACCCTAACCTTAACCCTAACCCTAATGGGAAAATGGAAATAAATACATTTTTTTTAATTTTATTATTTTTCCCTAACTAAGGGGGTGATAAAGGGGGGTTGATTTATTATTTATAGCGGGTTTTTATGATTGGTAGCTGTCACGCTAAAAGACGCTTTTTATTGCAAAAAATAGTTTTTTGCATCGCCACATTTTGAGAGCTATAATTTTTGCATATTTTGGCCCACAGAGTCATGTCAGGTCTTATTTTTTGCGGTACGAGTTGACGATTTTATTGGTACCATTTTTGAGCACGTGACATTTTTTGATCGCTTTTTATTTCGATTTTTGGTAGGTTAGAATGAACAAAAATCAGCAATTCATGAATTTCTTTTGGGGGAGGCGTTTATACCGTTCCGCGTGTGGTAAAATTGATAAAGCAGTTTTATTCTTCGGGTCAGTACGATTACGGCGATACCTCATTTATATCATCTTTTTATGTTTTGGCGCTTTTATAGAATAAAAACAATTTTATAAAAAATAATTATTTTTGCATCGCTTTATCCTGCGAGCTATAAGTTTTTATTTTTTCGCTGATGATGCTGTATGGCGGCTCATTTTTTGCGGGACAAGATGATGTTTTCAGCGGTACCATGTTTATTTATATGGTCTTTTTGATCGCGTGTTATTCCATTTTTTGTTCAGCGGTATGATGATAAAGCACAGATTTTTTGCTTTGTTTTTATTTTTTATTTTTTAAGGGGTTCACAAAAGGGGTTAACTAGTGGGACAGTTTTATAGGGGGGTCGTTACAGACGCGGCGATACCAAATATGTGTACTTTTATTGTTTAATTTTTTTTATTCACAGGAAGAAATTAATTTTATTGGGGAATATTTTTTTTTTTTTTTTTATTTATTTTGGAATTTTTTTTTACACATTTTTTTTTTTTTTTTTTACATTGTCCCAGGGTGGGACATCACTGTAAAATGTCAGATCGCTGGTCTCACAGTGTGCACAGCACTCTGTGAGACCAGCGATCTCAGGCAGCGCTGCAGGCTTCCTCAGCGCCTGCTCTCAGCAGGCACTGAGGAAGCCGCCTCCCTCCAGGACCCGGCGCCATCCCTCCAGCCCCCTCCCTGTGCGATGCTCCCCTGTGCCCCCGGTACACCGCGATCATGTTTGATTGCGGTGTGCCAGGGGTTAATGTGCCGGGAGTGGTCCGTGACCACTCCTGGCACACAGTCCCGGGTGTCAGCTGTGATAATCAGCTGACATCCGGCGGCGATTAGCTGCGCTCCCCCCGGGAGCGCAGCTGATCGCTATGACGTACTATCCCGTCCATGGTCAGATTGTCACGGGTTTTATGGATGGGATAGTACGTCAGATGTTAGAGAGGGGTTAATTATTTTAGTGGTGAAAAAAAAATCAAAAGTTTATAAGATATTTTTTTTTTAGGTTGTGTCACCTATTTTCAAGACCCATAACATTTTCAGGTTTTGGCCGATGAAGCTTATTTTTTGCGAGGCTTGATGACATGTTTATTAATGACATTTTGGGATAGATATGACTTTTTGATAGCTTGTTACAACATTTGTGGAATTGCGGCAATGAAAAAAAGGTAATATTGGTGTTCTTGAATTGTTTTCATTTACAGTGTTTACCAATCAGGTTACCGTATATACCCATGTATAAGCCGAGATTTTCAGCCCATTTTTTAGGGCTGAAAGTCCCCCTCTCGGCTTATACGCGGGTCATATACGGGGGTCGGCGGGGAGGGGGATCGGGGGTGTCGGATCATACTCAGCCCTCCGCCGGCGCGGTCTCTGCAGCCCCCCTGCTTCTCCCACGATCTCCGGCTCCTTCCTGCAGCGGTCACATGGCACCGCTCATTAAAGTCATGAATATGCACATATTCATGACTTTAATGAGCGGTAGCACGTGACCGCTGCAGAACTAAAGCGCTGCGGAGGCGCCGGGAGAAGAGGAGAGGCTGCAGGGACGCGCGGCGGAGGGGTGAGTATAGCGATATCTACCTGTCCCCGTGCCACCGTTGCGCGCTGCTCCCTCGGTCCTGGCTGTGACTGTTCAGGCAGAGGGCGCGATGACGTCGTTAGTGCGCGCCCCGCCCCCTGCCAGATCATTCACAGCCAGAGTCAGACCGAGGGAGCAGCGCTGCAGTGCAGAGAGGACAGGTAAATGTCTCAGATGCCGGGGTCCTGAGCGAGCTGTCACCGCCTGCTCAGGACACCGGCACCTGGCCCCCAGCGACGAGAGGTGAGTATGTCATTTTTTTTTTGCAGCAGCATATGAGGCCTATACTATGGGGCATAATTGTGCAGCATATGGGGCATAATATGGAGCATATGGGGGCATAATATGGAGCATATGGGGGCATAATGTGGAGCATATGGGGGCATAATATGGAGCATATGGGGGCATAAGCTGTGGAACATATGGGGCATAATCTGGAGCATATGGGGGCATAAACTGTGGAACATATGGGGCATAATCTGGAGCATATGGGGGCATAAGCTGTGGAACATATGGGGGCATAATCTGGAGCATATGGGGGCATAAGCTGTGGAACATATGGGGGCATAATATGGAGCATATGGGGCATAATCTGGAACATATGGGGGCATAATCTGGAGCATATGGGGGCATAATCTGTGGAACATATGGGGCATAATCTGGAGCATATTGGGCATAATCTGTGCAGCATTTGGGGGCATAATCTGTGGAGCATCATATGGGGGCATAATCATTTTTCACCCTAGGCTTATACGCGAGTCAATAAGTTTTCCCAGTTTTTTGTGGCAAAATTAGGGGGGTCGGCTTATACACGGGTCAGCTTATACATGAGTATATACGGTAATTATTTTTTAGATTTGATAGATCGGACTTTTCTCAATGCCACGATACAACATACAGTTGTGCTCAAAAGTTTACATAATCGGGCAGAATTTTTGCTTTCTTGGCCTTTTTTGAGAGAATATGAATGATAACACCAAAACTTTATCTCCACACATGGTTAGTGGTTGGATGAAGCCATTTATTGTCAAACTTCTATGTTTTCTCTTTTTAAATCATAATGACAACCCAAAACATCCAAATGACCCTGATCAAAAGTTTGCTTACCCTGGTGGTTTTGGCCTGATAACATGCACAGAAGTTGACACAAATGGGTTTGAATGGCTACAACTGAATGTGTATTTTTTAACATTTTTATCTTTATTTTCACCTTAATTTGGGACAGACAGCGTAGTTATGTAGCTGAATAATAAGTGAGAACAGGGAACACCTGAAGGGAGCTAAGCACCTCCTAGTCTCTGGACGGCGGCGCTGTCACTCAAAATACTGACATCTCAGAATGCCCCTGTATTAGATATGACGACTGAGCTGTCAATCAAAATACCTACAGCTCAGCACGCTCCTGCACTAGATTGGATGACTTAGCTGTCAGTAACTGTATCCAAGACACACTGAGCGGCGGAATAGTGACAGATTGTACCTGCTGATTCCAGATCTTTCTGTAGTTCTCCACAGGAAGTCTTTGGCTCTTGGATAACTCTTCCGATAAATGATGTCTGTAATGTGCTGTGGAATTCATGGTGCTATATACAGTAAGTCAGCAAAATAAATAAATAATTATTTTTCACTCCTCTGTCTGAAATGTTGTGGGAGCACCTGGTCATAGTTGGTATATGCTGAAATGATGTTCTTTCTCCTCCTGGATTATGTCCCCAACAGTGCTCACTGAAGACTTTAGTAGTTTAGAAATGTTTCTCTAACCAATGCCATCAATATGTTTTGCAGCAGTAATGTTGTGAAGGTCATCAGTTAAACCAGCTGATATTATTTTTCACTAAGTGGCAGGATTTCTTTCTAATTACTGATAGATATCAGCTGGTGTCATGACGTTCCACGGCTTTTTGCATTTTCTTACTTCATGTGTTCAATACATTTTCCCTGTCTCATTTCTCATTATTACGCACATTTTAATTTATAGACATCTATGGTTTGATTTCTTTGCTTGTGTGGTTTGGATGTGTTGGTACCAACACCAGGTGAGAATTTCATGTCAATAGCACCTTTAGAAATGTATTTACTTAGAAAATTGGACACATGTTCCATACTTATTTCATACACTGTAAATAGTTTTGGGGTTGAAATCCTGCTGAAAGATTCCCTTTAAAAGGAATTGATATATTCCTTTGAAAAAACACATTACGGGTGATGTGCATATTAGATTGCTGGAGAGTAGAGATGAGCGACTTTGCCTTTTTGAGGGTTGAGTCGGGTTTCGTGAAACCCGACTTTCTCAAAAGTTGAGTCGAACGAAGTCGGTCGACTAACGGAAAAGGTCAAGTCGGAGTCGAAAACCCGACCCCAATGCAAGTCAATGGGGAAGAAAAGTCGCCAGTCAGTGGAGGACAGTAAACACACCTACAGTGCCCATTTCAATGCCAACGACATCAATTCTTATTACTTAAGCTTGTCAACCTTCGTTTACTTTATAATAATAGTAACGCATTGAAAACTGGGGGTTATTTGGCTAAAGTTGTGGGGGGGGCAGGGCTGGCTTCAGGTTTTCGTGGGCCCTGGGTGAAAGAGTCTCAGTGGGCCCCTTTAACACATACAACAATTCATGATGCTCCGGATCCATATATTTCCAGAGTCACACACAGACGCTCTCTCAGTATGGATTTGACCGTAATACAAAGAGCAGATATACGGTACTATATCAGAAGCGTACAGCTGTATATGGTGTAGGGGAAAATTGAAATCTCCGTATATATTTCCGGAGCCACACACAGATAAGTCAGCATGTATTTGTCCGTGATATCAGCCGGTACACGGTAGTGTGTGAGGAGGGTACAGCTCTATACGGTGTGGGGAAAAAAAGACCAGTCGGTAACTGTGCAGAAATAAAGAATAAAAGTATTAGTGCTGTGTAAAACGCAGTCTGCACAGCAGTGTACACATAGCAATACAGCTATCAGGCAGCCTAATAACCAGCTCTGCTGCACACAAGAAAATCCTCCCCTGTCACTGCACACTAACTGTACAGCACAATTGCTATCAGCACAAGCACATAAGAACTTCTCTTTCCAGCCCTAACTCTCTCCCTACTGATAAACAGCGTCAGCAACCTCTCCCTACTGTAAAGATCGGCAGAAGTAAAATGGAGGTCGGCGCTCAGGGCTTTTATAGACACTATGACGCCCCCAAAGCAAGCCAATCACTGCAATGCCCTTCTCTAAGATGGTGGTGGACACTGCGCATGTCATCTCGATGCCCACAATGTACGTCCTTGCTCATTGGCTGAAAAAAGGCACCTGAAAACATTCTTGGAAAATCGACTTTGGCGCTCGTTTCACCAAACGCATGGCTGACTGCACGCTATGGTCGTGTTTCGGCCAATGAAACCTGACGTTGGCGAAAATCGGCGACTTTTGAATCTGACCAACTTGTTTCGCTCAACTCTACTGGAGAGTCATCGATCCAGGGATATTTTCTAATGTATTTTTTTGAAATCCAGAATCATTTTTTTTCTTTCTTGAGGACTATAAACATTTGCATCAGTGTTTTATTTCCTTCTTTTGAGTCAACACTGATGAATTAAAGATTGAACTAGAATATGTGTCTCAGTATATTGTTTTCTTAATATGATGGATCTAGGAATCTCATTATAGCCCACAATAAGAGTGTACTTTTTGAGATTCGGCCTTTAGTAAAATTAAATGTGACCATTAGAGACAAGTGAAAAAATTTGGATGATGTTGGTCCAGCGGGTAGACTCTCAACATGATGCACACACATTACGTAGTGTTTACTAATCACAAGATGTGCCAATATGCCAGCAGGGAGCAAGAGTTTCACAAGATTCAGGTTGCCTCACTTACTTGGTTGCTGAACCATAGTCTTATTAACCTTTTTGCTCAACTCTAGTGACCAGATTATATTTTGATTGTCACATCTCATTTGCTTTTTCAATATTTATCAGACATTATGAGAAAATAAAATATAAAAAGAACAAAAATACTACAATTTCAATGGTTATTCAATAACCAAGGAAAACAACTGGTTGATATACTGTATTACTTGTTCACCTCTAGTAGTAAGCTATTGGAAAACTACACTGTAGAAAAATACATGTACTCAATAGGGAGCAAACTATGTAAAGTATTGCTAGCCATGTAATGACCTGGCCGCTATTATTAGAAGATATATACTGTATAAACTACCAAAATGAATGCCTATGCATAAATGTATAAGAAACTATTATCAAGTTTAGGAAAAATGTGCATCTGTCTATTAGGACATTATTATATTTTGTCAGTTTCCTGCAGAGTTATTTTAAGAATAAATGAAAAAAAGAATGATTTAGAACATGTTTTCTGAATCCAACAACGTACTAGTATTCTATCATATGCTTTCATTAATAAGACTTTTGAATTAAGGGGGACCTCAAACTGTGTCTTAAATTAGGTAGCTATTTATAGAAAGGTGTTTTTGTATATATTATGAAGAGAATGATTCGCTATTTTCACATCTAAATGTTGAATTCTTTCCTTGTGTCTTACAATTGAGAGCAGAAACAAAGTCAATAGAGGTAGCCAAGAGTGAGCAGCCAAGACATCACAACCAGGAAGAAGCATAATAAAAGTGATCATGTATAAAATTCATAAATACATGGCAGATGCAAGATCAAGGTTGGTAGAAGATCTTGTGCATAGGACCAAGCCAAGCCATCATATATACAGTTGAAACCAGAAGTTTGCGTACAATATACACTGCTGAAAAAAATAAAGGGAACACTCAAATAACACATCCTAGATCTGAATGAATGAAATATTCTCATTGTATTCTTTGTTCTGTACAAAGTTGAATGTGCTGACAACAAAATCACACAAAAATCATCAATAGAAATCAAATTTATTAACCAATGGAGGCCTGGATTTGGAGTCACACACAAAATTAAAGTGGAATGTAATGTCCTTAAAACAAGTCAAAATGAGGCTCAGTATTGTGTGTGGCCTCCACGTGCCTATATGACCTCCCTACAACGCCTGGGCATGCTCCTGATGAGGCTGCGGATGGTATTCTGAGGGATTTCCTCCCAGACCTGGACTAAAGCATCAGCTAACTCCTGGACAGTCTGTGGTGCAACGTGACGTTGGTGGATGGAGCGAGACATGATGTCCCAGATGTGCTCAATCGGATTCAGGTCTGGGGAACGGGCGGGCCAGTCTTTAGCTTCAATGCCTTCATCTTGCAGGAACTGCTGACACACTCCAGCCACATGAGGTCTGGCATTGTCCTGCATTAGGAGGAACCCAGGGCCAACCGCACCAGCATATGGTCTCACAAGAGGTCTGAGGATCTCATCTCGGTACCTAATGGCAGTCAGGCTACCTATGGCGAGCACATGGAGGGCTGTGCGGCCCTCATAAGAAATGCCACCCCACACCATTACTGACCAACTGCCAAACCGGTCATGCTGAAGATGTTGCAGGCAGCAGATCGCTCTCCACAGCGTTTCCAGACTCTGTCACATCTCTGTCATGTGCTCAGTGTGAACCTGCTTTCATCTGTGAAGAGCACAGGGTGCCAGTGGTGAATTTGCCAATCTTGGTGTTCTGTGGCAAATGCAAAGCATCCTGTACGGTGTTGGGCTGTGAGCACAACCCCCATCTGTGGACGTCGGGCCCTCAGACCATCCTCATGGAGTTGGTTTCTAACCGTTTGTGCAGACACATTCACATTTGTGGCCTGCTCGAGGTCATTTTTCAGGGCTCCGGCAGTGCTCCTCCTATTCCTCCTTGCACAAAGGCAGAGGTAGCGGGCCTGCTGCGGGGTTGTTGCCCTCCTACGGCCCCCTCCATGTCTCCTGGTGTACTGGCCTGTCTCCTGGTAGCGCCTCCAGCATCTGGACACTATGCTGACAGACACAGCAAACCTTCTTGCTACAGCTCGCATTGATGTGCCATCCTGGATGAGCTGCACTACCTGAGCCACTTGTGTGGGTTGTAGAGTCCGTCTTATGCTACCTTGAGTGTGAAAGCACAACCAACATTCAAAAGTGACCAAAACATCAGCCAGAAAGCATTGGTACTGAGATGTGGTCTGTGGTCCCCACCTTCAGAACCACTCCTTTATTGAGTGTGTCTTGATAATTGGCAATAATTTCCATCTGTTGTCTATTCTATTTGCACAACAGCATATGAAATTGATTGTCAATCAGTTTTGCTTCCTAATTGGACAGTTTGATTTGATTTTGATTTTACTCACTTATATAGCGCCATTAATTCCACAGTGCTTTACAGAAATTGTTGGGACTCACAATCTAGATTCCACAGAAGTTTCATTTACTTGGAGTTATATTCTGCTGTTTAATTGGTCCCTTTATTTTTTGAGCAGTGCATAAAAAGACACATATGCATGTTTTTCTCAATATGTGACATGAAATCAGAATAAACCTTTCCCGTTTTAGGTCATTTAGGATTACCATAATTATTAATATTTGCCAAATGCCAGCCCTCGGTCCTCCAGTTGTAGTCACGTAAAATAATGTTTCCTCCTACACATGGCAAAGCTAAGAGCTTGAACTCCGACATCTCCAATCTGTTGGCCACTGAAATACTGCCTTTCCACCTGGTGGATACAGATGGTTTTTGAAAGCGGATGGCCTTTGCAGTCTCCCAGTATCAGTTGCCCAGTTGCCATTACTTCTCTAAGAAAGCTGTGCCTGTGCTGCACCAGCATGTCGCAGACAACATAAACCCCCCATTCCCTGAAAAAATCTGTGTCTGCCAGCCAGGGTGCACTTCAAAACTGACACCTGGACAAGTTCACATAAGCAGAGGCATTACATCTCACTCGCTGGGCACTAGGTGACTCTGGCAGTTTTGCGGGCAGGCAGGCAATGGGCTGCTCCACAAGTCTTGGCATCCCCAAGGCTTAGAGGACAAACCTATGCATCTAACATTTCTTCCACTGCTTCTGCCTCCTTCACCTCCTTTAGGGCCTCCACATGCGCCCTCAGCCTCTCACTTAAAGAGACACGCTTTCAAACAGTGCAGAGAGAATCCCCCCACCTCCGTTCAGCGCAGCCGAGGCTCACCACATTCAGGCAGTATTCAAATTAATATGCCTTGGAGCTCGTAGTCACACAACTCAAGAGTTGTGGGCAGCTATCCATGCCGAGTTTGAGCAATGGCTGTCTCGACTGAATTTGGAGCCAGGGAAGGCCTTGTGCGATAACAGTGCAAACTTGGTGGCGGCCCTACGCTTGGGCAACTCACACATGTACCTTGTACATCCTCAACCTGGTGGTACAGCAATTTCTCTGCCACTGTCCCAGCCTGGATACGCTGCTACATTAAACACAGTTACTGTGTGCTCACTTCCACCGTTGAAAATGAAGAAAATGAAGGAGGTGTCAGGCAATGTGCTGCTGATGGAAGCTCGACAGCAAGATGAAATCAATAGCTTGTTATTGTAAAGGTTTACAGGTCAACTTGTTTCATGGTCTCACACAACCACTTCATCATTTGTCTATTGTTAGGACTAGAAATAGTACTGAATACTGGGTTGACTCTCTATTAGATCCACGGTAGAAGAGTACATTTTGCCAAATTCTTCACGTCTCAAGGAAAGAGAGGTGCACATGCTGTAGAAACAAGCTTGTGGACAATATTAAGAGTGGTTTTCCTCAAGACAGCAGTGAGGCAAACAGTGTGCATCACAGTTATAGACTTCCAACTCTGGGAACATCAAGTCATCAGCACAAAAACATTAGCAGCAGCAGTGTCATAAGTGGCATAAGCAATTTCTGTGAGTTGTTTCACACAAGCCCATGCAGCAGCAAGAGAGTGCAAGTCCTCCACGTTGTGAACGACTGGATAGGATGGTGCAGGAGTATCTAGAGCTCAATATCAATGGAATCAAGGGGAATTTGGACCCTTTTGCAGTTGGTCTTCATAAATAGCCTGCATTCTGTCAGAACGTGTATTCAGCACTGCTGGTGGTGACCTTATGGATAAGTGCATTCGGTTGTCCCCTAAAAGTGTAGACCACCTAACTTTCATCAAGATGAATAAGTCATGAATCTCCAATGAATTTTGCACATCGGTCGGAGGCTGTGCAGACTAGGCGATGGTGTGTTTTTATTGTGATGCATTGATCGTTGGCTATTGCAGTCTGTGACACCTTTGCTGTGGCTTCTGTGCCTGCTGTTGCTACTGCTACTGATATTGCAAACAATTTTTTGAAATTTGGAGACTATACTATTTCTATTCTTGGGAAATTGATGCCTCTTTAGTGGTGTGTGACAATAATTTTTGGAAATGTGGAAACTCAAATTTGGGTCTCCATCTGGTGGGTTGCCTATAGTGGAAGGGGTGTCAGAGACCCGTTATACTATTTCTACTCTGGGCATATGGATGCACTTTAGTGGTGTATGGCAGTATTTTTTTAAATGTTTGCACTCCAAGTTTGGTCTCCTTCATGTGTGTTGCCTGTAGCAGTAGGGCTCCCAGACCGTTAGGCCTGCACTTACTTTCAGTCAACTACCTGTGCTACTATCCTTAAATTTTTATAACATTAGTGGTCTACCAAGCTGATATCTGTGCCACCTGAGTTTGGCTGCACATAAAAGCAGTTTGAGCAGTTGAATGCAGTATCAGGGCTCCCAGCACAGCAGGCTTACTCTGGTCTCTCAACCACTTCGTCTTAATTGAAACTTCAATTTGAAGCTCTAAATGCTGGTCCAGACCCTGATACCTCATGCATGGCACATGGCAGACTGCTGCTATGCCATTATCAAATTTCTACTGTGGGTCAATTGATTAGTCAACTACCTGTATTACTGTCCATTTCTCTAACATTAGTGTTCTACCAAGTTGATATTTGTGGCACCTGAGTGTGCCTGGGAAAAGAAACAGTTTCAGCTGTTTCATGAGGTATTAGGGCTCCTAGCAAAGTAGGCTTACAATACACTCTCACCCACCTCCTCTTAATTAAAACTTCAATTCAATGCAGTAAATGCAGGCCCAGACCCTGATACTGATACCTCATTCATAGCCAATAGCTGACTGCTGCTGTGCCATTATCAAATTTTTACTGTGGGTCATTTGATGCCATTTTTCCTGATGTCTGACCCTAATGTTTGGAAATGTTTGAACTTCAAGTTGGGTCTCCTTCATGTGTGTTGCCTGAATTTGGCAGGGCTCTCAGAGCATCAGGCATACAGCTATAACTCATCCAGCTGTTAGTGATCCATGTTTAAGCTAGAAATAGTGGTCCAAGCCCTGTCCCATGCATTCATGCTGCACAATTATACTATTTGTACTCTGGGTCAATTGATGCAACTTTTCCTGGTGTCTGCCCTAATTTGAGCTGTTTAGGAAGCTTTTTGGCCCCTCTTAAGGTGTTGTCTCTGCATTTGGTTTTGCCTCCCATTGAATTCAATGAGGTTTGGGTATGTTCGATGAACCATTTGGCGAACATGTTCGGCGAACATTGGGACCTTCACAGAACCGAACCGAACCTTGAAAAGTTTGCTCATCTCTACTTAGGACTACTACACTGAGCTCCAGCAGTGGCCCACTGAAGTTCTGTTTAATGATGCAGCTCTCAGGTGCCAGTTCCGCAAAAGTCTTTCTGAGACTCTTAAGAGCCCTCTGGTCCTTCATGACTCCCCTTGTTCTCTGGCAGAGCCCATGACCCAGGCTGTAAAGATGGACCGCAGAATTTGTGTATGACTTGGTGAACAGCAGGCTGCCTGTTTTATTACCCTGGAGCAGGTCCATTTACCTGAGGTTAGCCAATGTGGGTTAGAGTTGCCAGTTTGTGTGTTGTGGAGAAAAAACGTAGACAAGATCTGTGACACTGTCTATATTGTGGTCTCACTGGACATTTTCTCAAGAATTGCCCAAAACTTTGACTAACATGTGTTATGATTTGGTAGCCAAGGAGGACAGCAGCAAAAATAGGCTAAGCAACCAGACACCCAGAGAGGTTGGTAACTAGCAGATTGCAGACCCCTAAACTGCCAGCACAACTAGAAATAGCCATGGGACGTGCCTACGGTGCCCTAGACTCCTCGACACAGCCGGAGAGTTAACTAAGCCTAAAGAGAGAAAAAGGAGAGCTAACTGCCCCGGAGTAGACCCCCAAAGGAATAGGTAGCCCCCATACATATATGTATGGGGTGAGAAAAGATGAAATACAAACGCAGGCAGAAAATAGAGTAAGCAAATGCTGGGGCCCAAACTGTCTAGATAGAACAAGACAGGACAGAATATTGTCTGCAATCCAGCAAAAACTCTAAGAAAAACTCCAACCAGTCTGATATGCAAAAATACTGAGACCACACGATCTCTCCCCCGCTAGATCAGACTCTGGTGTGTACTGGTAGTGAATCAGCAAACAGTGAAACAACAGGGAACTGAAAATACACAAACTGTCTCTGGTGTGAACCAGCAGCAAATCAGCGGACGCTGAACTAACAAAGTACTGAAAATAAATAAATAGTGGCAAAAGAAAAACAGTGTGCAGAGCAGGCCCCTGCAGGGGAACCTGGCTGCACAAACCCAAAAGGGCAGAAAACTGAGATGGACAAAAGCAAATGCCACAGAAAAGAACAGCAAATAACTTATCTGAAAGTTGCAGGACAAAGCAGGAAGGAGGCTGACTTCCAAAAGAGACCAGGAAGCAACTAATGACCGGCGAGGATCATGGGAAGGTTACTCACTTAAATCTCCCCAGTCATCAACACCAGATTGCCAATCATCGCTCCAAGCTGATGAACCTCTCTTAGCCAAAGCAGCTTCATTACTATCAGCAGCCACCAGAGGGAGCCCAAACTCAGAAGTCAGATCCAGAGCATTCACAACAGTACCCCCCTTGAGGAGGGGGTCACCGAACCCTCACCTGTGCCACCAGGCCGATCAGGATGAGCCTGGTGAAAGGCACCAACCAATCTCTCAGCATGAATGTCAGAAGCAAACACCCAAGAATTGTCCTCCTGACCATAAACTTTCCACTTGACCAAGTAAGTACTGGAGTCTCCGTCTAGCCAGACGAGAATCCAATATCTTCTCCACTTCATACTCCAGATTGCCCTCAACCAAAACAGGCTCAGGGGGCGTAGCCATAGGAACTACTGGTTCAACAAACCTTTCAATAAAGATTTATGGAAGACGTTGCGAATCTTAAACCTCCCTGGAAGAGCCAAACGGAAAGAAACGGGGTTAAGAATTTCCAAGATCTTATAAGGTCCAATGAACCTTGGCTTAAATTTTGGAGACGCTACCTTCATATGGATATTTTTTGAGGACAATCAAATTATGTCACCTACTTTAAACCGAGGACCATCATTCCTATGGCAAACCATTGGGCCCTCTCCTGAGAGAGAGACAGCTTATCCACAACTTGATCCCAAATCTGCTGCATTCTCTCTACCATAGAATCAACACCTGGACAGACAGAAGCCTCCAGCTGCCCCGAAGAAAACCAAGAATGAAACCCGAAATTGCAGAAAAAAGGGGACATCAAAGTGGCAGAACTAGCCCTATGATTTAGAGCGAATTCAGCCAAGGGCAAAAAAGAGACCCAGTCATCTTGATCAGCAGACACAAAACATCTCAAATAAGTTTCCAAAGTCTGGTTTGTTCTCTCAGTCTGCCCATTGGTCTGAAGGTGAAACGCAGAGGAGAAAGTCAACTGAATTCCCAGTTTGGAACAAAAGGCTCTCCAAAATCTGGAAACAAATTGGACTCCTCTGTCAGACACAATGTTCTCCAGGAATGCCGTGCAAATGAACCACCTGCTGAAAAAACAAGGGCACCAACTCGGAAGAGGATGGCAACTTCGGCAGTGGCACAAGATGGACCATTTTGGAAAATCTATCACAGATCACCCAGATAACAGTCATTCTCTGAGAGACAGGGAGGTCGGAAATAAAATCCATAGAGATATGGGTCCATGGTCTCCTGGGTACAGGCAGTGGCATTAACAATCCACTAGAGCGAGAGCAGGGTTTGGCCCGAGAACAAGTCCCACAGGACTGCACAAAATTCCTGACATCACGAGATAAAGTAGACCACCAAAAGGACTGACTCACCAAATCTCTGGTACAAAAAATACTGGGATGACCAGCAAACGCAGAGCAATGAATTTCAGATATTACTTTCTTCTTCCATTAGTCTGGGACATACGATTTCCCCACAGGGCAAAGTTCAGGTTTATCCCCCTGAAATTCCTCCAGGGCCAGTCTCAGGTGAGATAGCGGAAAGAACCACACCCTCCTTCAGAGTGGCAGTAGGCTCAGTCACATCAAGAGAATCCGCTAGGAAACTCCTAGAGGGCATCCGCCTTAACATTCTTAGTGCCCGAAGAAAGGAGACCACAAAATTAAAACGCGTGAAAAACAAGGCCTGTCTAGGATTTAATCGCTTGGCTGATTCAAGATAGATCAGGTTCTTGTGGTCAGTGAGGACCATAACTTGATGTTTGGCTCCCTCCAACCAATGTCTCTACCAGCTAATCACCGGCTAGGATCATGGGAAGGTTACTCACTTAAATCACCCCAGTCATCAACACCAGATTGCCAATCATCGCTCCCAGCTGATGAACCTCTGTTAGCCAACACAGCTTCATTACTATCAGCAGCCACCAGAGGGAGCACAAACTCAGAAGTCAGATCCAGAGCGTTCACAACAAACATGCATCAAAGTACTTTTTTTCTAAAATATTCTCATCTTCAGAAAGAAATTCATGACGTTTGCAATCGTGAGTTACTTGCAATCGTGAGTTACTTGCTGTTAGATTGGCCTTTGAGGAATGGAGTCATTTTTTGGAAGGGGCGGTTCATCAAGTTAATGTGCTCACTAATCACAAGAATCTAACTTACATTGAATCAGCTAAACGATTAACCCCAAGACAGGCTAGATTGTCCCTGTTTTTCTCTAGCACATTCAGGCCGGGGTCAAAGAATGTGAAAGTTTGATGCATTATTATGCAGTCTTAGTTCAGTTTCATCTCCATAACCACCATCCTCCATTCTTCCTTGTGGTTGCTATGGTAACCTTGGAGTTGGAAGAAGACATCCATAAAGTTCAGTCATTTGCTCCTTCCGCTACTACAGGGTCCAAATAATTTGCTAGACTTTTTTGGTGGCCGTCCATGCATAATGATATTAAAGATTTTGCATCCGCTTGTGAAGTCTGTGCACGCGCTAAAGTTGGTCATAACTGGCTGCCCGGGCTATTGGCTTCATTGCCAATTCCAGAAAGACCATGGACTCTTCTATCCATGGATTTCATCACTGATTTACCTCTGTTCAGTGGGAAAACTGCTATTTGGGTGGTAGTTTACTGATTCAACAAACAGGCTCATTTTTTTCCTTTTGTCATGATTACTTAATGCAGAGACACCCTTCAGGTTGCTTTTTTTCATATTCTAAGGCTACATGGTATCCCTCTTTACATTTTATATTAAAGAAGAGTGCAATTTGTCTCTAAATTCTGGAGAGATTTTTGTAGTAAACTGAGTAAACTGATTGACTTGTATTTTTCCTCTGTCAAGCACCATGAAGCAAGTAATCAGACAAAGAGGACAAATTAGTCTTTGGAACAAATTTTACGGTGTTTTGTGGTGATTCAGCAGGAGCTGTCCTCATTCTTACTTCTCTCTGAGTTCGCCTTTAATAGTCGGGTCAATAAGTCTACTGGAACCTTGCTGTTTTTCTGTAATTATGGTTTTCATCCCCATTTTGAAGACATTTTTATGATTAGTTTTGAATGTCCTGGGGTGGAGATTGCTGAACAGAGACTTGGGGATGTCTGGAGGGAGATTTAAAAGAATATTGGGTGCCTCAGATTCACCAAAAATGGAAAGCCAATAGAAAACATTGGGTGAGTCCTGTCTTTAAAATTGCTGGTAGGGTTTAGTTGTCATCTAGAAATATTAAAGGGAATCTGTCACCCCCGGGATGTATATGACCTATTATAATAGGCATACAGGTAATAAAAATGTTAAACTAGTCCTACCTGCAATGTCCTGCAACTGTTTAGAGCTTGTATTGTTGTTGAGAAATGTTATATTCTGTCTTTATGCTAATGATTTCTTCCAGGCTCTGGAGTGTAAGGTGCCTGGAAGAAATCCCTGCCTTCTGTCTTCATTGTAATACCACCCCCCTATCATACACATCAGTTATGGCCCCGGAATCCTGCACTCCCTGTTGTGAATATGCTGTAGGCGGCTTCTGAGCTGGGGCTCCCTCAGGTGGTTGCTGAGGGTAATGAACTGATTAATGAATGGCCTTCAGCTGGCGCTGAATGGTAGGATATAAGTGGCCTGATTTCCCAGCAGCCTTGCCGGTTATTAATTGTTCTTCTGGTCTTGCTTGAAGCACTGCTAGTTTCCTGCTCTCCTTCAGATAAGTGTTTGCTGTTTTTTTTTCTCTGTTTGATTTTCTCTGCTGGTTTGCTGCCTGCAGTGGACTGCAGCCTGTTTCCTTTTGGGGGTCTGGCGCTGCTATTGTGCTCCGTTTGTGTCTGCACTTTTGCTTTGCTCTTTTGTTACTTTTAATTTGCTGAATAGCGTTTTGTTACACCAGAGATCTGATTTAGGTGGAAGAGGTCGTGTGATCTCAGGTTTTTTGGCAATCAGAAGTGTTGGTATTTTTGTTAGGGTGTTATGTTTCGGTAGCTGAGGAGGACAGGAACAACAGCAGGGCAGCCGAACACCTGAGATGTTGGTAACTGATGGGTTGCAGATTCCTAAACTAACGACACAACTAGAGGTAGCCGTGGAGCATTCCTACGTTGATACTAGACGCCTCGTCACAGCCTGAGAGATAACTACACCTAAAGGCAGAAAGATGAAAGCTATCTGCCCCGGAGCAGATCCCCAAAGAAAATAGGAAGCCCCCAAACATATAATGGCGGTTAGACAAGATGAAAATACAAACATAGGCAGAAAATAGACTGAGCAAACGCTGGGGCCACAAGCTGACTAAATAGGATAGGACAGGAGAGATTACTTTCTGCAACCCAGAAAACCCTACAAAAATCCAACAATTCTGATTACAAAAATACTGAGATCACACATTCTCGCCACCCACTACATCAGATCTCAGTGTGAACAAAAACCAAGCCGCAACCACTGAAAAAACAGAAAAAAGCAAATGAGCAAATAACAGTGGCTGCAGATAAACTTTGAGGAGCTCAGGCCCCAGGAGGGGACCTGGCTGACCTCCACAAAAGTGCAGAAAACAATGCAAAAAGCAAGCACAAAAGAAAAGCAAAAAATATCTTATCTGAAAGCAGGAGATGCAGGCAAGGCTCCAGCAAACTTCCAAATGAACCAGGAACCACAATTGAGACAAGAACAATTGATCACCGGCAACCATCATGGGAGGGAACCTCCCTTATATCAGACCAATCCGTGATCCCAGATTGCCACTCCTCTCTGAAAGGTTCAGTACTGTCTGTAACCACCAGAGGGAGCCTCTGCTCAGAAACCATCTCTAGCACATTCATAACAGTACCCCCCTTGAGGAGGGGTCACCGAACCCTCACTTGTGCAACCAGGCCGATCAGGATGAGCTCAATGATAGGCACGGATCAGTCTCCTAGCATGGATGTCCGAAGCAAACACCCAAGAATTGTCCTCCTGACCATAACCTCTCCACTTAACCAAATACTGGAATTTCTGTCTAGAAAAACGAGAATCCAATATTTTCTCAACCACATACTCCAGATTGCCCTCAACCAAAACAGGGTCAGGAGGCGCAGCCATAGGAACCACTGGCTCGACAACCTCTTCAATAAGGACTTGTGGAACACGTTATGGATCTTAAATGTCCCTGGAAGCAAACGGAAGGAAACAGGATTAAGAATCTCTATGATCTTATAAGGTCCAATGAACCTGGGCTTAAACTTTGGAGATGGAACTCTCATAGGGATATTTCTTGAGGACAACCAAACCAAGTCCCCCACTTAAAACCGAGGACCATCAGTCCTATGCCGGTTGGCAAACTGTTGGGCCTTCTCCTGAGAGAGAGACAACCTCTCCACTACAACTTTTTTTTTTAGCATCATTCAAAACAGGATCCCCAAATGTCAGGGAAAAAGCAAATGAGCAAATAACAGTGGCTGCAGATAAACTGTGACAAGCTCAGGGCCCAGGAGGGTACCTGGCTGACCTCCACAAAAGTGCAGAAAACAATGCAAAAAGCAAGCACAAAAAGAAAAGCAAAAAATATCTTATCTGAAAGCAGGAGATGCAGGCAAGGCTCCAGCAAACTTCCAAACGAACCAGGAACCACAGTTGAGACAAGAACAATTGATCACCGGCAACCATCATGGGAGGGAACTTCCCTTATATCAGACCAATCCGTGATCCCAGATTGCCACTCCTCTCTGAAAGGTTCAGTACTGTCTGTAACCTCTGCTCAGAAACCATCTCTAGCACATTCATAACATTAGGGTTTTTGTTGGATTGCAGTCAGAATTCTTTCCTGTACTTTTCTGTCTAGACAGTTTGGGCCCCAGCGTTTGCTCATTCTATTTTCTGTCTGTGTCCATGCTTTCTTCTTGTCTAACCGCCATTACATGTTTGGGGGCTTCCTATTTTCTTTGGGGATCTGCTCCGGGGCAGATAGCTTTCATCTTTCTGCCTTAGGTGTAGTTATCTCTCAGGCTGTGACGAGGCATCTAGGATAAACGAAGGAACGCTCCACGGCTACCTCTAGTTGTGTGGTTAATTCAGGTTACTGCAATCCAATAGGTTCCAGCCTCTCTGGTGTATTACCGCTTTTGCTATTTTTTGCCATTTCTCAGTTACCGAAACATATCAACTCCCGCAGAAATAAATACCTCATCCTCCCTTCTATCGGCAGTGTATTCAGGGATCTTCTGCGTAGTCACTGGTGACTTCCGCTCCAGTGACCTCCGGTGTGTGCGACGATAAGGTGCTCTCCCTACTTCCTCCCTGCATAATCATCACTATGTATACATGGTTCCTAGCGATGACTGTGGAGGGAGGAAGTGAGGAGAGTATCTTATCAGCGCGCACATCACGGTCACAGTGACTCACCAGCGCCTGCACAGAAGATCCCTGAATGCAGTACCCATAGAAGGAAGGATGAGGTATGTATTTCCGAGGCAGTGCAGGATGCAAGTGCAGGATTCTGGGGCCATAACTGACATGCATGGGAGAGGGGTAGTATTGTAATGAGGACAAGAGGCAGTAATTTCTTCTAGGAACCGCACGCCTCGGAGCCTGGTAGAAATCATTACCATAAAGACAAAGTATAACATTTCTCACAACAAGACCATTAATATGAGGCATACAGATAGGACTAGTTTAACATTTCTATTACCTGTATGCCCATATTAATAGCAAAAATACGGTCCAGGGGGTGACAGATTCCGTTTAAACTTAAAGTGCAGTCGGCAAAGTTGGGTCCATACTGGAATATACCTGCAAAGTCACTATCTGCATGGTGATATATATATATTGATATATATATATATATATATATATGAATATACACCTTCTCATTTAAAGATTTTTCTGTATTTTCATGACCATGAGAATTGTAAATTCACACTCAAGGCATCAAAACTATGAATTAACACATGTGGAATTATATACTTAACAAAAAAAGTGGTTTTCACTTCACAGGTGTGCCCTGTCAGGTTTAATAAGTGGGATTTCTGGCCTTATAAATGGGGTTGGGACCATCAGTTGTGTTGTGCAGAAGTCTGGTGGATACACAGCTGATAGTCCTACTGAAAAATGAGTGGCCATCATTACTTTAAGAAATGAAGGTCAGTCAGTCTGAAAAATTGGGAAAACTTTGAAAGTGTCCCCAAGTGCAGTTGAAAAAACCATCAAGCGCTACAAAGAAACTGGCTCACATGAGGACCATCCCAGGAAAGGAAGACCAAGAGTCACCTCTGCTTCTGTGGATAAGTTTATCCGAGTCACCAGCCTCAGAAATCGTAGGTTTACAGCAGCTCAGATTAGAGACCAGGTCCATGCCACACAGAGTTCTAGCAGCAGACACATCCCTACAACAACTGTTATGAGGAGACTTTGTGCAGCAGGCCTTCATGGTAAAATAGCTGCTAGGTAACCACTGCTAAGGACAGGCAACAAGCAGAAGAGACTTGTTTGGGCTAAAGAACACAAAGAATGGACATTAGACCAGTGGAAATCTGTGCTTTGGTCTGATGAGTCCAAATTTGAGAGCTTTGGTTCCAACCACCGTGTCTTTGTGCAACGCAGAAAAGGCGAACAGATGGACTCTACATGCATGGTTCCGACCGTGAAGCATGGAGGAGGAGGTGTGATGGTGTGGGGGTGCTTTGCTGGTGACACTGTTGGGGATTTATTCAAAACTGAAGGCATACTAAAGCAGCATGGCTACCACAGCATCTTGCAGCAGCCTGCTATTCCATCCGGTTTGCGTTTAGTTAGACCATCATTTATTTTTCAACAGGACAATGACCCCAAACACACCTCCAGGCTGTGTAAAGGCTATTTGACCAAGAAGGAGAGTGATGGGGTGCTACAACAGATGACCTGGCCTCCACAGTCACCAGACCTGAACCCAATCGAGATGGTTTGGGGTGAGCTGGACCGCAGAGTGAAGTCAAAAAGGCCAACAAGTGCTAAGCATCTCTGGGAACTCCTTCAAGATTGTTGGAAGACCATTTCCGGTGACTACCTCTTGAAGCTCATCAAGAGAATGCCAAGCGTGTGCAAAGCAGTCATCAAAGCAAAAGGTGGCTACTTTGAAGAACCTAGAATATAAGACATATTTTCAGTTGTTTTACACTTTTTTGTTTAGTATATAATTTCACTTGTGTTAATTCATAGTGTGAATGTACAATTTTCATAGTCATGAAAATAAAGAAAAGTCTTTAAAGGAGAAGGTGTGTCCAAACTTTTGGTCTGTACTGTATATATATATACATATATATATATATATATGTATATATATATATATTGTGATGTAGTGACCCATGCTGCAGCTAGGGGGTGCTGTATATGCTCCTCAAGATATGCATGGAGGCGAGATTCTGATGGTCAAACAGTCCCTGGCATTGTTGTGAATGGCAGGTATGTGTCGCAGAGCTCCTCTGCGCTGTAAGCCAAAGTAATGTTGTTTTTGGACTTGTAGTCCCATAAGAGTTGTGTTTATTTTCTTGGGTGGATTACAGGGTTAGCTGGAGAGCTGGGTGGGACTGGGTAACCACACATTCACCCCCACTGGTGGTTGTGAGTTTTTGAGGACCTGTGATGAGGTCATGAGCATGTGACTGTCCATGTCATCCATACCTCACTTGTGGGAGTGGTTACAGGTATGTAAGGAAGGAGTTGGCACATGGATAGAGTGCTGAGAGTGTGTTGGGAGTCTGTCAGCCTGGACAGAGCTCCAATGTTTTCCAGGCTGGATGTTGCACAGACTGGGGAAGCAGAGGAGTGGACGGTCTTAAAAACCATGAGTGACACTGACCGGGGTCAGAGCGAAGTGAGAAATGTTGATTGGATACCTCTGAGGTTAAGAGGGATCCGGGAACCTGCGTGGCCAACAGGTGACAGAGAGGAGTCTGTGGTATGATGACCGGGGTCAGGAATACTGTGTTCAAGCTGTGAGAAGTATTGGTGAGAAAGAGACTGTTTTGATGTTTACTGGATACCTCTGAAAGCTAAGACGCTTCTGGGAACCTGTGTGGCTGACGTCGACAGGTAACGGACAGGGATCCGTGTTGTGCTGATCGGGATCAGTGACAGACTGTATTTTGTTTAATGGCTGCTGTAATAAACTAAATGTACTGTTGTTTTAACCCTGAGTGTGCCAGTGCTTACCTCCAAGACCAGCAAAGCGATTAACTCCCCCCACAGACAGTGTGGAACGTCACAATTGGTGTTAGAATGCTGGCTGCCGGTCCAAGAAGCACGTGTGCACGTGTTTTGCTGTGCATCGGCAAGTCCATGAATTTTTTTTTTCAACTTGCTGTGGCTCAGCGGGGCTACGAAGACTGAAGACGTCTGGCTGTAACTCGGCGGTGTTACGAAGGTTTTGCTGTGGATTGGCGGGTCCACGAAGTCAGTGGTGCAGAGCCGTGCAGGGACTTGTGGTAGCGGGAGCGACAATTGCAGCAAGAGGTTCTGCAGCAGCAGGAGCTGCAGTGACAGCCGCAGCGGCTTGGGAGAGGCATCTGGAGGTGCCGGTGGTTTATTTCTGCAACAGAAGCGGTGGCAGTGCCAGCAGGAGCTGGTGAGGTATCATAGGAGGACAGTGTGAACCAGGCCACACAAACTTTAAAGGGCCAGTACAAGTCCGAAAAGACATAAACTGTTCTGTGGGACTGGGGCCTAAGAAAGCCGTGGTGGAGTCCACGGGGTGTATCCCAGAGTGGGGTGTTGTCCCTAAAAGGGGTGGTGGCCTAAAAGGGGCGGTAACCCAAGCAGGGATGATTGCCAAAAAGGGGGCAGAGCATCCCAACATTAAAGGGGTGGTGCAGACGAACTGTTGCCAGGGCCAAATGTACTATGCGTGTCCAGTCTGCCTTATGAACTACCCACCTGGCACAATGCTACAGGGTGTGCCCTGCAGATAAATAATGAAGATGTGGTTGGTCTGGTTGACTCAGGGAGCCCGGTGACTCTAGTGAGTAGGGTTGAGCATTCCGATACCGAAACCCGGTTCCGATACCTGAAATCCAATGTAAGTCTATGGGAACAAAATATCTGAATATTTTTAATTCCGATATTTTGTTCCCATAGACTTACATTGGATTTCAGGTATCGGAACCGGGTTTCGGTATCGGAATGCTCAACCCTACTAGTGAGGGTTGCACCTGAGAGATTTTAAATACCCGGTAGAAAGATTGGGGTCACCTGCATCCATGGGGACACTAAGGATTATACCGTGGCCAGGGTAATCTTTGAGACAGGCTGGGACATTGCGGGACACGATGTCGCTATAGTCCCTAATTTGTCATGTCAAGTGGTCATAGGTCGGGACTCTAAACTGTTCTCCGACTTGTGGGAGAGGGGAGTTTCTATACAGCAAGAGGAGGGAGGCCTCTCTACTGTTGGGGTGGCAGGCATTGGGACAGTGACGCCTCCCAAAACTGACGGGTTAGACGTAGGGGTGACAGGAGGAAAGCATGCGTCTGCCCAACTTACGGACCTGATGTCCCCTGAAGTGTATGACAGAATGACCGATAATGATATGGTAGATAAGACATCTGAAACGGATACCCAGTTAGAGGGTAACTGGAGGGTTCACCGTACTGTGGGGTGTGACTCAGACTCCGGGGGTGACTGTGACTCTAAGATAGAAAGGGAGTACAGTAAGGCAGGGCTCCACAAGGAGGGAAAGTCCTCCAGTCGTCAGAGACATAAAGGGCGCAAAGAACCTGAACACATTGCACCCACTGAGGATGTCAATAAATAAAAAACTGTGACTTGTGCTTTAATGCAAGATGTGAGTACTTTTCCAGACACCGACCAGCTGGAGAGTGTGGAGCTCTCTGAAAGTACAGAGTCGAGAGGTACCTGAGGATGATCAGGCAGAGCCTCAAGAAAGGTTGAAGGGGTCGGAGATGGAAGTCGCCAACTCCATGCAATTGGAGCGAGTGCGCCACCTGGAGTCCGAGTTTGCGGCAGTCAAGGCCCAGCTTGGAGAGAAAGCATAGGAGTTCCAGGACCTTGCTAAAAAGTTGTTTTGCGAGAAGCAAAAGTCTGCTGATTTACAGGCCAAACTAAAAACCATTAAAGAGCATATCGAACAACAAAAAGCCCTGAGACAAACTGCTGAGCACAGAGTGGAGGAGCTGGAGAAGGAAGTCTCTGTGCTCAGAGGTCACCTGTCA
This sequence comes from Oophaga sylvatica, assembly GCA_033576555.1. NCBI lineage: Eukaryota > Metazoa > Chordata > Amphibia > Anura > Dendrobatidae > Oophaga > Oophaga sylvatica. Next base: position 71,955,486 of record JARQOD010000006.1, on the reverse strand, counting down.
ACGTGGCAAAGTGTGAATAAGGCCTTAAGAGAAGACGTGGAGGTGCTCAGAGAAGCAGTAAGAGGTCTTCAGGAGGAGAAGTTGGTGGTCGAAGACTTACAGCAGCCGTGCCCAAGTGATAACAAGGCGGAGCTGCCAGTGCCCATCTTGGCAAGGGGTCTTGAAGAATGTAAATCTCAGGAAGATTTTGAGCTAAGAGCTGAACAAGACAGTTACCTGGTTGTGGCAGATGTCTTGAGAGAAGTGTTTGAGGTAAACCAGGAAGAGAATGAGGCTTTGCTCTTTAAGTGCATGATGGAGATACCCGAAGACATGTGAGAAGCCTGTGCCAGCGAGGGTATGCATGAGGCCTTTAAAAAGTCAGTAAAAGCCTATAGTGTGAACTGGGCCCCAAAGACGAACCAGTTGGTGATACTGGCGGATAGGGAAGTCACAGAGAAGCGGGTGGCTGTCCTGAAGGATATGCTTCTTCAATGTCTCCGCACGAAACAGATGATCATGTTGGGTAATATGAAAGCCGCTCAATGCCTGGAGCTGTTGAGGGAAGCTCAAAGTCGGCTGGGCTTTGTAGAAGACATAATTCCGGTACCCAGAAATCTGGTGGGGAAAGTCCTTTGAAGACTTGGAAAGGTGATGCAGGAACTGGTGAATCGTTCCGGTGTGGTGAGAGTGAGGATTCCAGTTGATGGCGAGATCAAGGTGGCTGGTGAAGAAGAGATGGTTCCATTCATCATCGTGGGCTCAGTGGAGAGCCTTAAGAACATCAAATGCTCCTGGAATATCGAGTGACGTACCTACGAGAGGTAGAGCAGCTGATCTGGGAAAGAAAGCAGATTAAGGTACAGCTACAGGAGTTGGAACGAAGATGGCGATTGCTTCCAGCCCGAAATATGGAGAGACGAGAGGCTTCTCTGGGGATTGGCAGTGCGCGATCTGAAACAATGAGAGTTAAAGGAGATGACTCCTCTGTTGGCTCAGGGCTCAGTGACCTAAGTGGGAGACCCGGTAGCGGACGAAAGGACAGAGGGTCAGACTCAGATCAACCAGTAGGCTCGACTGGACGATGGACTCATGACCGCAACAACCTTAGGAGGCGGCCATGGAAAGAAAGGTCGTGTGAAGGGGCACAACTGGAAAGTGGGTCGATTAAAAAGGGTCTGGTGACACAGACAGAAAGACAAGGCCGACATACTGATCACTGGGGGAGGGGAGGCCTAACAAAGGGGTAATGTTGAATGAAGCCCAAAATCGACTGAGCCGGTCCCCTTCGACTTGTAGGGCAAGGTGACATGGGTGCCCTGTCTCAAGGCCCTCGGTTTAGAATAAGTGTTCAACCCCACAAGTTTGAACAGAGGGGGAGGTATGTGATGTAGTGACCCATGGTGCAGCTAGGGGGCGCTGTGTATGCTCCTCAAGATATGCATGGAGGCGTGATTCTGAAGGTAAAACAGTCCCCGGCATTGTTGTGAATGGCAGGTATGTGTCGCAGAGCTCCTCTGTGCTGTAAGCCAAAGTAATGTTGTTTTTGGACTTGTAGTCCCATAAGAGTTGTGTTTATTTTCTAGGGTGGCTTACAGGGTTAGCCGGAGAGCTGGGTGGGACTAGCTAAACACACATACATCGCCCACTGGTGGTTGTGAGTTTTTGAGGACCTGTGATGAGGTCATGAGCATGTGACTGACCATGTCATCCATACCTCACCTGTGGGAGTGGTTACAGGTATGTAAGGAAGGAGTTGGCACATGGATAGAGTGCTGAGAGTGTGTTGGGAGTCTGTCAGCCTGGACAGAGCTCCCATGTTTTCCAGGCTGGATTTTGCACAGACTGGGGAAGCAGTGCTGGTGAGCTTGAGCCAGAGGAGTGGATGGTCTTGAAAACCATGAGTGACACTGACAGGGGTCAGAGCGAAGTGAGAAATGTTGATTGGATACCTCTGAGGTTAAGAGGGATCCGGGAACCTGCATGGCCAACAGGTGACAGACAGGAGTCTGTGGTATGATGACCGGGGTTAGGAAGACTGTTCAAGCTGTGAGAAGTATTGGTGAGAAAGTGACTGTTTTGATGTTTACTGGATACCTCTGAAAGCTAAGAGGCTTCCAGGAACCTGTGTGGCTGATGTCAACAGGTAACGGACAGGGATCCGTGTTGTGCTGATCGGGATCAGTGAGAGACTGTATTTTGTCTAATGGCTGCTGTAATAAACTAAATGTACTGTTGTTTTAACCCTGAGTATGCCAGTGCTTACCTCCAAGACCAGCAAAGCGAGTAACCCCCCGTCCACAGACAGTGTGGAACGTCACAATATATATACACACATACAGTATATATATATACATTGCTCAAAAAAATAAAGGGAACACTCAAATAACGCATCCTAGATCTAAATGAATGAAATATTCTCATTGAATACTTTGTTCTGTACAAAGTTGAATGTGCTGTTGACATAATCACACAAAAATCATCAATAGAAATCAAATTTTTGAAGCAATGGAGGCCTGGATTTGGAGAGACCCCCAAAATAAAAGTGGAAACAAGTCAAAATGAAAATCAAAACAAGACAAAATTAAAGTGGAAACAAGTCAAAATGATGCTCAGTATTGTGTGTGGCCTCCATGTGCCTGTATGACCTCCCTACAATGCTTGAGCATGCTCCTGATGAGGTTGCGTATGTTCTCTTGAGGGATCTCCTCCCAGACCTGGACTAAAGCATCCGTCAACTCCTGGACAGTCTGTGGTGCGGAGCGAGAGATGGTGGATGGAGCGAGACATGCTGTCCCAGATGTGCTCAAATGGATTCAGATCTGGGGAACGGGCAGGACAGTCCATAGCTTCAATGACTTCATCTTACAGGAACTGCTGACACACTCCAGCCACATGAGGTCTGGCATTGTCCTGCATTATGAGGAACCCAGGGCCAACTACAACAGCATATGGTCTCACACGGAGTCTGAGGATCTCATCTCGGTACCTAATGGCAGTCAGGCTAGCTCTGGCGACCACATGGAGGGCTGTGTGGCCCTCCAAAGAAATGCCACCCCACATCATTACTGACCCACTGCCAAACCGGTCATGCTGAAGGATGTTGCAGGCAGCAGGTCACTCTCCACGGCATCTCCAGACTCTGTCCCATCTGTCACATGTGTTGAGTGTGAACCTGCTGCGTGCAACATCCTTCAGCATTACCGGTTTGGCAGTAGAGCAGTAATGATGTGGGGTGACATTTCTTTGGAGGGCCACACAGCCCTCCATGTGCTCACCAGAGGTAGCCTGATGCCATTAGGTACCGAGATGAGATCCTCAGACCTCTTGTGAGACCATATGCTGGTGCGGTTCGCCCTGAGTTCCTCCTAGTGCAGGACAATGCCAGACCTCATGTGGCTGGAGTGTGTCAGCAGTTCCTGTCCGCCAACCACGAACATCAGAGAGGGGACAATTATCTTCTTCATCTCGTGACAGTTGCATGCCCATCACCTCTTCCTCCTCCATTTGTTCCTTGGCTCTTGCACCTTCACTAACAGTTTGTCTGTTATCACCAGCCCCATTCAATCACAGTAATCCACCCTCCCTTGGCACCTGCCTGTGTGACGATAGTCTGGAACTTTGAGACAAAGTTATTCCTTCCGCATCCTCCTCTGCTTGTGCCTCTTCCTCTGAAACCACCACCTCTTCCTGCAGGCTATTCAAAGTCTGCTCCAGAATATAGATGACCGGAATAGTGATGCTGATGATGGCATCATCAGTGCTAACTATCTTAGTAGCCATTTTGAAACTGTGCAAAATGGTGCAGAGGTCCTTAATCTGTGCCACTCCGTAAATGTGATATGCGCCAAGTCCAAGGCTATGTGATATGACATACTGCATCAGGGCTTGTTGCTGCAATATGTGCAGAGTGGAATTCCACAATGTTGGCACATTGCATATCAACCTGTTAACTGGCATGGACAAAGACCTCTGTATCAATGCAAGTCGATGACCTGAGGGGTGCGAACAGCGGAAGTGAGCACACAGCTTCTGTGCTTTCTGCAGCAGCTCACCGAGGCCAGGATAGAGACGGAGAAAACGCTGTACCACCAGGTTGAGGATGTGAGCCATGCAAAGCGTGTGTGAGCTTGCCTCGGCGTAAGGCCGCTACCAGGTTCACACCCGTTATCGGACACGGCGTTCCCTGTGTAAGTGGGTGAAGGTCTATCACTGCCTCGCCCTGCCCCTTAATAAATAATAATAATAATCTTTATTTTTATATAGCGCCAACATATTCCGCAGCGCTTTACAGTTTGCACACATTATCGTCACTGTCCCCAATGGGGCTCACAATCTAGATTCCCTATCTGTATGTTTTTGGAGTGTGGGAGGAAACCAGAGTACCCGGAGGAAACCCACGCAAACATGGGAAGAACATACAAACCTCCTTGCAGATGTTGTCCTAGGTGGGATTAGAACCCAGGACTCCAGCGCTGCAAGGCTGCAGTGCTATCCACTGAGCCACCGTGCTGCCCCTTAAGTGTTCTTAATGTTAATATGTACTAATTATTGTGTGTCGTTGTAAATATTTTGGTGGTACTGCTACATGGGAACATGTATTGCCACACATATCAATGATATTGCCACATTCTCTATTGTGTTACCATTTTATGTATAACAATTGTATATGCGGTGTGTTCTTTTAGTATAATATTGTATATAATATATGTGATGTGTAATTTTGTTCATGTACAGTTTAGGAAAAGTAAGGTGCTTCCTTTTGGGGACATTAGAGGAGGACACCTTAGTATATAGTTCTTATAGACAAGGGTAGATGTAGTTTCACGTTTGGTGGCCCCCGGTGAAGCATCCGGCCCGTCTGTACCGATCCCATCGAAGTTCCAGCTCCTTTCATCTCCTTAGTCCAGCCATCTTCTGCCCTAAAAGCATTGGCCCAGGCGGTAAGATGCCACATCTTCCTTCTTTGCACGGGCCCACTGATATGATGCACAGTGGCCGTGGGTAACGTGGGCTGCTGCACATTAACGTTACGTGGCTGCCGAGCTGTCCAGGCCTATAGTCCATGTGGACACTTGGGCACTCTGGCCCCATCTGAGCTAACTACCTAGGAACTTCTCACTACTACCCGGCAGCCCCTCCTACACTTAACCCTCCATAGACATCCTATCAACTATACCTAACAGTGCACACTAGTATGCCCCCATATATGGCCCCTAAAGGAATGTGCACACATAAAGTTAGAAAAAAAATTACTGTTTACAATCTCTCCGTGCCTCTGAGCTCTGCAAACCACCTCCCCTCATCAAACACGTGCCCCACTCTCTTGATACACCACCATTATCGTAGCCAAAGTGCTGAAAATACTTTAGTGGCAAAGAAAGTATTTTCCCGCACTTTTACTGATTGTTAACGATTTTTTCCAATTTTATAAAATTTTGCTTGTGTTTCCGATCATGAATTCGAATGTGCAGTATTCATGCCGAATTTATGTTTGGCAATCGTTTTTCAAACAAATTCGCTCATCTCTAATTATTACACATAACTTAATTTATGGACATCTATGGTTTGATTTGTTTGCCTGTGTGGTTTGGATGGGTTGTTACCAAAACCTGGTTAGAATTTCATGTGGACATCACCTTAAAAAATATATTTACTTAGAAAATTGGTGATGTATTTAATGCTTATTTCACCAGCTGTATACAGTATGTGCATGTAACTCTTTCAAAGACAAGTCCAGCAATACCTATGCATGACCAATCTGTTACTCCATTAATGAAAAATCTGAATTTTAATTAGATATGTAAATGAGGCTGTAGATTTAAAGCCTCTGTCACTTCAGATCTATTCCCTGCCCAGAGCCTCCTCATCCTGTTTGACTGACAACTTCTATGATATGTGAGTTCAGGCAAAGGAGCCATCAGTCAAGCAGGACTACAAAACTCCTATCTACAATAGCTCTTCAGCCTCTTTTGTATATCAATTCAAATGAGGAGGAAAATGCAGATGAATGGACTGGGCATGCAAAGGTATTGCTGGACTTTTCTTTGAAAGCGCTACATGTGCATATAAATAGGTTGGGGTGTGAAATCCTGCTGACAGATACCGTCTCACATAGCGAGATCGCTGCTAAACAGACACGTACCAGCGATCAGGCCCCTGTTGTGAATCGCTGGTCGTGTCAGAAATGCCAGGACTTTTTTTTGATATCTGGTCTCCCGCTGGCCAGCACTCATCGCTGCGTGTGACAGGCAGGAGACCAGCAATCTACTGGTAAGCAAGGTACACATCGGGTTTCCAGGTACAGGGCTGTGCCTGGAAACCCGACGTGTACGTTGGATACCAGCGCGCTGCTGCAGGGGAGCTGGTAACCCAGGTACATGTCGGGTTTCCACTCACCGCGCAGCGCCTGGAAACCCGACGTATAGCTTGGTTACCAGCTCCCTGCATCAGCGCGCTGGTATCCAACGTACACTGCAGGTAACTAGGCAACGTTACCCGCAGTGTCGCTGTCCTGATCGCTGCCTGAGCTGCCTGTTTGGCAGCTCAGCATCGATCATGTAGCAACACACCAGTGATCCTGATCATTGTTGGGATCGCTGGTGTGTCGCTATGTGAGACGGGGCCCTTAGCTTCTGTCACACATTAAAAGACCCCTTTTTTGGAAGAATTTTTTGTAAGAAATGTTTGTATCGCAGTATTTTGAGAGCTATAATTTTTCCATATTTCGGCCGACAGAGTCATGTGTGGGCTTATTTTTTGCGGAACGAGCGGACGTTTTTATTGGTACCATATTCGGGCACATAACGTTTTTTGATCGCTTCCTATTCCGATTTTTGTGGAAGCAGAATGAACAAAAACCAGCAATTTAGGAATTGTTTTTTTCTTTCCCTCCGTTCCGCGTGTGGTAAAATTGGTAAGGCAGCTTTATTCTTCAGCTCACTATGATTACAGCAATACGTCATTTATATTTTTTTTATGTTTTGGCGTTTTTTACACAATAAAAACTTTTATAAAAAAAATAATTATTTTTGCATCGCTTCATTCTGCGAGCTATAACTTTTTTATCTTTTCGCTGATCTTGCTGTATGATGGCTTGTTTTTTGCGGGACAAGATGATGATTTCAGCGGTACCATGTATATTTATATCCATTGTTTTGATCGCGTATTATTGCACTTTTTTCAAGTGGTATGATGATACCGCTTGGAAAAAGTATAATTTACTACTTTTTTGTGTTTTTTTTACGGCCTTCACTGAAGGGGTTAACTAGGGTTACACTTTTATTGATGGGATTTTTACGGATGCGGCGATACCAAACATGTGTATTTTTTTATTGTTTTTTTTACATAAAAATGTGTATTTTTAGGGGAATTTTTATTATTATTTTTCAATATTTTTTTTTACAAATTTTTTAAAAAAATGTTTTTTTTACCTAGTCCCTTTGTGGACTTTCACTTTTTCACTTTTGATTGCAGGTATAATGCATTGCAATGCGCCAGCATTGCAATGCATTATACCTATGGTGAAAGCTTCTGAGAACATGTTGTGACACGTCTCAGGCTTCATAGCTGAATGACCAGCAGGCTGCATAGGAATTTCGGGCCATATTGGCAAACTTTTCGGGCCCCCTTGAGATCCGCCAGGGCTCCACCCTTTCACCAGCCCCGCCTCCACCCCTTGAACTATCCACAGTCAAAAGATTTTTTAAGCCACCTGTCTTTGGTGTATCGCCACGAAGATCGTCGCGATTTCACATTCTGACTTCTCGCAGCTGAGTTGTTGGTACTTTGTGTCTGTTGGCAGTGAGGGAGTTTATTCTACCTTACTCTGTGCTTGGACTGGGTCCAGCCTCGCCCGGCTGCTGTGTATTAGGCACTAATTAGCTTCCTTCAAATACCTGCCATTCTGCTTAAGGAGTTGTCGGTGAAAGCATTCATTCAGACCAGCAGAGTGGATCGTTTCTGAGAAGACTTAAGCTAAGAGTGTCTGTTGTGGTTTATCCTCTCCTCGCTTATTGTTTATCTCCTTAACCTTTTGTGTTCCCTCTGTAGTTGAAGTTTTTGTATGCAAGGCAGTATTTACTTTACCCCTTGTCTGTCTCGTTTGTCTTATACTGTTTGTAAGCTGTGACCTGCCCATTCCCTGTGGTGGTAATCAGGGTCCTTCTCAGGACTAGATTACAGTGGTCAGGGATCTACAGGAGACAGGGTTACGCTGGCGGCCTGGACCTCTGTACCATTAACAGTACCTCCAGGTAGAGGGACTAGTCAGGACCCCAGTTTAGGGTCAGCATAGACCCCGGTCCACCTCTATCCTGAGACAGCGTGACACGTATACAGCATAGACCCACAATACATAGGATATGATGTCATGTAAGACAATGCTGGCAGATACTATGTATACATGTTGATATTTTCTATTATATGAAATATAGAATGTTGTCACACTAGATATATGTTACTGTCATAAAATATATCTGTTATACAGCGTGACATTTTCACCGACCACACTAAAGATTCTCCCCAGCTACCATGGATCCAGTAGCCCAGCTAGCTCAGCAGTTGCAGAGTTTGTCCATGGAGCTGACGGATGTTAAGTCCAAGGTTTTGTACCCCCTGGAGCAAACCAGATCTGAACCTAAAGTAGCTCTCCCGGACAGGTTCACTGGTGGGCGGGACAAATTTTTTACCTTCCGGGAGGCATGTAAATTATATTTTCGGCTACGGCCTCGGTCGTCGGGGAGTGAAGATCAGAGGGTGGGAATTGTCATCTCGCTCTTACAAGGGGACCCTCAATCCTGGGCGTTCTCTCTTCCTCTGGGCTCCCGGCTCTCCAGTCAGTAGATCGATTTTTTACAGCCCTGGGTCTGGTACATGATGACCCGGATCGGGTCTCCCTTGCTGAAACGAAGTTACGTAAGATACAGCAGGGAGATCGTCCGGCGGAGGAATTTTCTTCTGAGTTCCGTAGATGGGCCACAGATACTCAGTGGAATGACCCAGCTCTTAGGAGCCAGTTTTGTCAAGGGTTATCTGACAAATTAAAAGATGTGTTGGCTCAGTATGATTCTCCCCCGTCACTGGAGGCCGCTATGGCCCTTGCGATTCGCATTGATAGACGGCTTCGGGAGAGGTGCGAGGTAACTCCGCCCCCTGTGATGACTCCACCTTCTACTAAAGTCCCTTATATTGAGGTTCCCCTGGGTTGTTCTGAGGAACCTATGCAGTTAGGAGGGACATCATTTCGAGGGAGGGGATCGGCGGTGCGCCGCAAGACAAGAAAGTGTTTCTTCTGCGGGAGAAAGGGACATTTTATTGAGGGGTGTCCATCCCGTACTTTACTGAGCAAGAAGTCGCCGGAAAACTGTTAATCCCAGGTTGTGTGGTGGACGACAATCTGGGAGTATGTATTTCGTCCCCAGGTCCGTCTCAGTTTCTCGTACCAGCGGAGGTGGTGGTAGGTACGAGAACTGAGAGGATTTCTGTTCTTCTGGATAGTGGGGCCGGGGCTAATCTGGTGGACGCTCGGTTTGCCCAGGTGCAAGGTATGCAACTGAGTGTATTGGCCAAATCTATCCCTATATTCTCAATTGACGCCAGGCCTCTGGGTCAAGGTAGCTTTGTGCAAGCCGTGCATAACATAGACCTTCGAGTGGGGGCAATACATAAAGAACTATTGTCTTGTTATGTGTTGGAGGGTCTTCCCACTCCTATTGTGTTGGGACTTCCTTGGTTAACTAAACATAACCCAGTTATTAATTGGCAATCCAGAGAGATAAGCCAGTGGGGTGAATTTTGCAATAGTAACTGCATGAACACGGTCATCGGTGCGGTCGTGCCTAGAACCTTACCTCCTTTCCTGGAGGACTTTGAGGATGTGTTTTCAGAGGAAGGGTGTCAAGAATTACCTCCTCATCGCGCGTATGACTGTTCTATAAAATTGCTTCCTGATGCTAAGTTACCTAAATCTAGGTTATATAACCTTTCTGGTCCTGAGAGGCAAGCTATGAAGGATTATATTTCGGAAAGTCTGGCCAAGGGGCATATTAGACCTTCATCTTCCCCAGTGGCCGCGGGGTTCTTCTTTGTGAAGAAAAAAGATGGAGGCCTACGCCCTTGCCTGGATTTCCGTGAGCTTAATCGGATTACGGTCCGGGATCCGTATCCGCTCCCACTTATTCCTGATCTCTTCAATCAGATTGTGGGCGCCAAATGGTTCTCTAAGTTGGATCTCAGGGGGGCGTATAATCTGATTAGGATAAAGGAGGGGGATGAGTGGAAGACGGCGTTTAACACTCCGGAGGGACATTATGAGAACCTTGTCATGCCTTTCGGTCTGACTACTGCCCCGGCGGTGTTTCAACATTTTGTTAATGACATCTTTCGCCACCTAGTGGGACAGTTTGTTGTCATTTATCTAGATGACATCTTAATTTACTCGCCGGATCTTGTGTCTCATCAGGAGCATGTGAGACAGGTGTTGCAGATCTTGCGAGACAATAAACTGTACGCCAAATGGGAGAAGTGTGTATTCGCCGTACAGGAACTTCAGTTTTTAGGATTCCTGGTGTCAGCTTCTGGTTTCCGTATGGACCCTGGGAAAGTGAAGGCAGTGCTTGAATGGGATCGGCCAGAGGATCTTAAGGCACTGCAGCGTTTCCTGGGGTTTGCTAACTACTACCGGAAATTTATTTGTAATTTCTCATCCGTTGTCAAACCTCTCACTGACATGACAAAAAAAGGGATGGATTTTTCTAGGTGGTCTGACAAAGCTTGTCAAGCATTTTCCTCCTTGAAAAAATGTTTTGCTTCAGCACCCATACTCATTCAACCAGATGCATCACAACCGTTCATTGTGGAGGTAGACGCGTCTGACGTAGGGGTGGGTGCGGTATTATCTCAAGGTCCGTCCCCTGGTAAATGGCATCCGTGCGCTTTCTTCTCTAAAAAATTGTCGTCCGCCGAGAGGAATTATGATGTCGGCAATAGGGAACTCTTGGCCATTAAGTTGGCTTTTGAAGAGTGGCGTCACTTTTTGGAGGGGGCAGTCCACCCGGTCACCGTCATTACTGATCACAAGAACCTGCTGTATTTAGAGTCTGCTAAACATCTGAATTCCAGACAAGCTAGATGGTCGTTGTTTTTTACCAGGTTTAATTTTGTCGTCACATATCGTCCTGGGTCAAAAAATGTAAAGGCGGATGCCTTATGTCGTAGTTTCCCGGGGCCGGGAAGACGGATGACCCGGTTCCTATCCTTCAGGAGGGAGTTGTGGTGTCGGCTGTATGCTCTGAGCTTGAGGAGGAGGTATTGGAGGCTCAGGGGGACGCCCCTGTAGGACCTCCAGGGAAACTGTTTGTTCCAGATCAGTTAAGACAAAAGGTTATCGAGGCACATCATAATTCTGCTTTGGCAGGACACCCAGGGAGTAAAGCAACTGTGGATCTCCTTTCACGCCGGTTTTGGTGGCCTAACTTAAATAAAGAGGTGGTAACTTTTGTCGCATCCTGTGGGGTTTGTGCGCGCTCTAAGACCCCACATACCCATCCGTCTGGGGCCCTCTTACCTTTGAAAATCCCGGAGCGTCCATGGACCCATCTGTCTATGGACTTCATTACGGACCTCCCTCCGTCTTCAGGTAAAACTGTCATACTAGTTGTAGTTGACAGGTTCAGTAAGATGGCACATTTTATTGCTCTTCCTGCTCTTCCTAATGCTAAAACTCTGGCGCAGGTGTTCATTGGGGAGATTGTGAGACTTCACGGGTTGCCTTCCGATGTGGTGTCGGATCGGGGGTCTCAGTTTGTGTCCAAATTCTGGAAGGCATTTTGTTCACGTAGGGGGATGCAATTGTCATTTTCTTCGGCTTTTCATCCACAGACCAATGGTCAGACAGAGCGTCTGAATCAGAGCTTAGAGACATATCTCCGGTGTTTTGTCTCAGAGAACCAGGAGGACTGGGCTTCTTTCTTGCCTCTGGCAGAGTTCGCTCTTAACAATAGGCGGAGCGAGTCCACTGGTAAGTCCCCATTTTTTGGGGCATATGGTTTTCACCCCCAGTTTTGTACTTTCAATGGGGGGGGCTCTTCTGGGGTTCCTGAGGAGGAACGATTTTCGTCATCACTTGCTTCTGTGTGGAGAGGAGTGCTGAATAATCTGAGTGCTATGGGGAACCGATACAAACGTATGGCTGATAGGAGGAGAGTGTCTGGTCCGGACCTAAGTGTGAACGATCTGGTTTGGTTGTCTACCAAGAATATAAAACTTAAGGTTCCCTCCTGGAAACTGGGTCCCAGGTTCATCGGGCCATACAGGATTAGCTCGATAATTAATCCGGTGGCATTCCGTCTTGACCTCCCTCCTACATTTAAAATCCACAATGTGTTCCACAAATCGTTGCTTAAGAGGTACGTGGTGCCAGTTATACCGTCACCTCTACCTCCTCCTCCAGTGGTGGTCAATGGTAACTTGGAATTTCAGGTGTCGAAGATCATTGACTCACGTCTGAATCGCCGGTCCCTTCAGTACTTGGTTCATTGGAAGGGGTATGGTCCTGAGGAGAGGACATGGGTTCCTGCGTCTGATATTAACGCAGACCGATTAATTCGGGCCCTCCACACAACTCACCCTGATAAACCTGGCCCTGAGGGTCCGGAGGCCCCTCGTAGAAGGGGGGGGTACTGTCACGGGTGTATCGCCACGAAGATCGTCACGATTTCACATTCTGACTTCTCGCAGCTGAGTTGTTGGTACTTTGTGTCTGTTGGCAGTGAGGGAGTTAATTCTACCTTTCTCTGTGCTTGGACTGGGTCCAGCCTCGCCCGGCTGCTGTGTATTAGGCACTAATTAGCTTCCTTCAAATACCTGCCATTCTGCTTAAGGAGTTGTCGGTGAAAGCATTCATTCAGACCAGCAGAGTGGATCGTTTCTGAGAAGACTTAAGCTAAGAGTGTCTGTTGTGGTTTATCCTCTCCTCGCTTATTGTTTATCTCCTTAACCTTTTGTGTTCCCTCTGTAGTTGAAGTTTTTGTATGCAAGGCAGTATTTACTTTACCCCTTGTCTGTCTCGTTTGTCTTATACTGTTTGTAAGCTGTGACCTGCCCATTCCCTGTGGTGGTAATCAGGGTCCTTCTCAGGACTAGATTACAGTGGTCAGGGATCTACAGGAGACAGGGTTACGCTGGCGGCCTGGACCTCTGTACCATTAACAGTACCTCCAGGTAGAGGGACTAGTCAGGACCCCAGTTTAGGGTCAGCATAGACCCCGGTCCACCTCTATCCTGAGACAGCGTGACACGTATACAGCATAGACCCACAATACATAGGATATGATGTCATGTAAGACAATGCTGGCAGATACTATGTATACATGTTGATATTTTCTATTATATGAAATATAGAATGTTGTCACACTAGATATATGTTACTGTCATAAAATATATCTGTTATACAGCGTGACACCACCACCACGACAAGGTAGACTCTTTTGGCCGGGCCCTACTCTACTCTAACCCATTAAACATTTGTTCAAATATCCAATACAATTTAGGTATATTTTTATTTATTTTTCAATTTTTAAAATGACCAATAATATCACATACAGTGGACAAATAGCACCGCACCATGACTAGACACCATATTACCACCACATAGTGACCAAATAATAGCACATACAAGGAACAAATACCACCACACCATGTCCAGACCACATATTACCACCACATAGCGACCACATAGCACATACAAGGAGCAAATGCGGCCACACCATGGACGGACAACATATTACCATACATAGTGACTGAACACTACAATACTGATGCAGTGTCTGTGTACAAGTAATAGTGATCACCAGTGACATTATACACAGGAGCTCTGTATATAGTGTATAATGTAAAGGTAATACAGTGATCACTGGTGACATTGTACACAGAACCACTGTATATAGTATACAGTGTATAGTGTCAGTGTATAGGCAACACACTGACTCACCAGTGACGTCTCTATGTGAAGTCTTTCAACTTCGCTTTTAATCTTCATCCAGCACAGACCGCCATCACTTCTTCCAGCCAGGGCTCATCTCTGCAGGAAATAACACAGTTATCTAGAGAACCGCTTGCAGAACACATTACTTATTTTTTTCCCAAATTGTAAACTACACCAGATGAAGAAAAAAAAGTCAACAGTGTCGCTCTGCACAGTAACAGGACCGCCCTCCCATTTATAACAGTATCCTCAAAAAATAAAATAAATACATCACTGCAGTAATAATATCCCTAAATTAGCCCTATTGTAATAATATCTTCCATCCTGGCCCCTGTGTGTCTCATTTCTGGCTCCAGCCATATGTTCTCCTATTCTGCCACCATGTGATGTCCCATCTTGCCCCATGATCCTGTCCCATCTGTCCCCATTGTATCCATCCAGCCCCATGATCCTGCACCATCTGTCTCCATCCTGCCTCATGATCCTGCCCCAGACCATCTGTCCCATGATCCTGCCCCATCTGTCCCCATCGTATCCATCCTGCCCCATTATCCTGCACCATCTGTCTCCATCCTGCCCCATGATCCTCGCCGCCCAAGCCATCTGTCCCATGTAACCTCCTGCCTCATCTGTCCCCTATCGTATACATCTTTCTCTGCCCCTTATTTGATCCTGCCCTATCCTAGTCCCCATCGTATCCATCCTGCCCCATGATCCTGCACCATCTGTCTCCATCTGTCCCATGTATCCTGTCCCATCTGTCTCCCCATCTATCCATCCTGCCCCATGATCCTGCACCATATGTCATTCATCTTGTCCCATCTGTAATAGTAATGTCCACACAGCATACAGTTAGGACCACTTACTTGCATTTCTTCCACTCTCTGTTGAGCTGATTTTTATTTCCTCATCTGATATGTATAATTTAAGCACAGTTCCTTTAGCATGTCTGTTTTAATAAATAATTATATTCCCCATTAAATACTAATTCTCTTTTAGCACTGTGCTTTGTGAGATTCTTCCTAGAGATTTATGAATAAACTGGCAACTGAAGTTTTTATGGGATGATCTATAGTTTGTTTTTTTTTAATACCATTTTTGGGTACTGTAATGCAGCAGCTTTCACAACAGTGTGGTAAGGAGGAAGTGACCTAGGTTAGTTCAACTTAAAATCTTTATTTTGGCAGTTTACAAAAATAACTTAAATGTTATCCTCCAGTTCGCAGCCGAATGGTCAGTAACAGTCTGTATGAAATCCATTGCTGCTGGCGACTGCACAACCATATCACTCATGTGTGCGTCAATGGCTTGTGTTCAGTCTCACATATACTGTCCTATGCAGCGCCTCCTGCTCTGATGCATACAAACCAAAACTGACACACCCAAACCTTAACTGAAAGTTTAAATGGGAATCAACCCAGAGTGGAGGGAGACATCCGTCCCTCTACTATCCTACAGAAGTGCACACTCTCTTTTATTTTGCATTGTAGCCACAGCCGTGGCTGTGATTACAGTGCTCTCCAGCAGGTTTAGTATATTGTTATGCACATCTGGGGACACATTACGACCCTCGTATATGATTCCCCTCACTGCCTCACAGTACATATAATTTTACGTCATATACCATGGGGTGCTGATGGGCTGATAAAAAAGCCTCTTCCCTCTGTCACTTTCTTTGATGTTGCAGTCGCTCTTGATGTCAGTATGTCCCTCATAACCTCCTGTTGCTGATCGCTCAAGCTTTGCTTCTGCAATTCTTCTCTGTTCCAGCTCCACCACTATCTAGTAATTATGAGACTGCCACTGTTAATATGGCCAACACGGCATAATATTTATTTAAAAAAAAAGGGCTCAGTGAGAGTGGGTGGTAAGCAGTGAAAACTAGAACAAGGAAAAAGCTTTTACAAAGGCATTTTAAAACTATATTAATATATTACCACTTACATTAAACTTCATTTTAATTAATGAATGTCTGTTTAAAAATAGACAATCAATCCTTGAATTACTAACCGGATCATAATCCCTAACAAGACTACAATAAAATTCATATACAACCTTCACAGATTGCTGCATTTCTAAAAGTATGTGACTGTAGACAAGGACTGACCCTTAGCAAAGGTGTAATGAGACGTTTTGCATTTCTCTATCCACCTCAGTAAGCACTGACTGCACAGGGATTGTTACCCAAGCCCTTAATGCAATATCTTGAATAAGAAATTATTTGCAGATCTAGACAGCGACTAAAAAGATAGGAATCATTTTTGTATAAATCTTTTAAAACAGTTCTTTTAAAGCAAGTAATTGAAACCATGATTCAAGATATATTACATAATGAATTACGTTATGTTAGTGCCAATGAATTGTAAAATAAATTCCAAAATGTACAGGTCTGTGCTTCTGAAAAGCCAAGTACTATTTTCATTTTATGTCATACAAGGAAATTGTCCACTTGGGTTTAGATTTAAAGTGTTGCTTTTTAAAATTTTGTTTGTAAAGTTTCTCTACAACAAATGATGTTCCTGGCTCCAACATATTCAATACATTCATATACATTCAGTAGCTATTTACACAGCTAATATTTCCATTTTGAAGCAGTGATTGATAGCTGTTTTTCTTGCCTGCTAACTCACAGTTCTCCTCACGGCACACTCTTAATCACCTCAACAATGGTCTCTGTCAGGCTCTTATGCTATTCTTCTTCATGGCCTTATTTTTCTGTGCTGGTTGGGCAGCTTGATCCCTCAACAGTGATGTATGAGAACATTGGCTCCTTCCCAATTTGTCTCAATTCCAAAATGAATGTAAGTAGCTAAATTACTGTTCTCTCAATGTGGGTTCATCAAAACTACAGGCATACGCCCAATTTCACACTAGTGGGAAGACTCTTAATATGTGATCTCTAACCCCAACCAATTAACATTGTGGCACATGTTAAGTGTCTCAAGGAGGTACAGCTAACATACTGTAAGTATGCTTAGTAAATGCCATAGACGACATCATCCGTGTGGTCACAATTAGTGAACAAATTGATCTTGTAAGTAAGCTTAACACAGAAGGAATGAAACTTTTTCTTACAAACAAATCTGTAGATGATTGATCATGTGGTCTATGACATTTATGGTACTGAGTGCAGGTAAACTTACGTTATCTATACTATTACGACATTACAAGCAAAAATATGAAGGCTAACTGCAGAAATCTGCCTAATGATGTTTTCATATCTATTCCTATAATTATGCTAACATCCAGAGGAATGAAGGTTTCACCATCCCCATTGAAGAGTTTATTTTTTTACACTACATTCATACTGCATTTCTGCAGTGCGTTAGGGGATTGCACCTCAATCCCCTAAAATCAGGTTACAAATTAACCTCCAAGGAGGCCATATAATGCAATGAGTTCAAATTAACTCAGTTTTTATCTCTGAAATTGTCTTTCTTATAGTGATAGTTGATTCATTGAATTAATTTAGGGCCCCGTCTCACATAGCAACACACCAGCGATCCCGACAACGATCAGGATCGCTGGTGTGTCGCTACATGATTGCTGCTGAGCTGCCAAACAGGCAGATCAGGCAGCGATCAGGACAGCGACACTGCCGGTAACGTTGCCTAGTTACCCGCAGTGTACGTTGGATACCAGCGCGCTGATGCAGGGAGCTGGTAACCAAGGTACACGTCGGGTTTCCAGGCGCTGCGCCTGGAAACCCGATGTGTACCTTGGTTACCAGTAGATCGCTGGTCTACTGCCTGTCACACGCAGCGATGTGTGCTGGCCAGCGGGAGACCAGCGATCAAAAAAAAGTCCTGGCATTTCTGACATGACCAGCGATTCACAGCAGGGGCCTGATCGCTGGTACGTGTCAGACATAATGAGATCGCTGCTGAGATCGCTGTTTAGCAGCGATCTCGCTATGTGAGACGGTATCTTAAACATGAAAAAAGGGTGTAAATCAGGTATCGTCGTAATCGTACAGATCCAAAGAATAAAGTCGCCTAATCACTAATACCGCACGAGGAACGGCGTAAAAAATAAAACCAATTCTTCACCTTTTGTGGATTTGTTCATTCTGCCTTCCAAAGATTGCAGTAAGGCGATCACAGTGGTTTACCCCCACATATGGGGTATCAGCGAACTCAGGACAAATTGCACAACAACTTTTGGGGTCCTATTTCTCCTGTTACCCTTATAAAAATAAAAATTTGGGGGCATAAAGATCATTTTTGGGGAAATAAATATGATTTTTTTATTTTCACGGCTCTACGTTATTAACTTCTGTGAAGCACTCGGTGGTTCAAAGTGCCCACCACACATCTAGATAAGTTCCTTGGGGGTCTAGTTTCCAAAATGGGGTCACTTGTGGGGGTTTCTACTGTTTAGGCACATCAGGGGCTCTGCAAACGCAACATGACACCCGCAGACCAACTCCATCAAAGTCTGCATTCCAAAACGGCGCTTCTTCCCTTTCAAGCTCTGCCATGCGCCCAAATAGTGGTTTACCCCCACATATGGGGTATCAGCGTACTCAGGACAAATTGCACAATAACTTTTGGGGTCCTGTTACCTTTTGGAGAATAAAAATTGGGGGTGAAAAGATCATTTTTGTGGAAAAAATATGATTTTTTTAATTTTACAACTCTACGTTATAACCTTCTGTGAAGACCTTGGGGGTTCAAAGTGCTCACCACACATCTAGATAAGTTCCTTGGGGGGTCTAGTTTCCAAAATGGGGTCACTTATGGGGGTTTCCACTGTTTAGGTGCATCAGAGGCTTCCAAACGCGACATGGTGTCAGCTCTCGATTCCAGCCAATTTGACATTCAAAATCTCAAATTATGCTCCTTCCCTTCTGAGCACTGCCGTGCGCCTAAAGATTGGTCTTCCTCCACACATGGGTTATCGGTGTACTCAGGAGAAATTGTACAACAAATATTGTGGTTCAATTTCTCCTGATGCCCTTGATAAAATAAAAAAAAATTGTGTCGAAAGAAAAATTTTGGGGAAAAAAAGTTAAATGTTCATTTTTTCCTTCCACGTTGCTTCAATTCTTGTGAAGTACCTAAAGGGTTAATAAACTTCAGTTTTTAGAATGGTGTCACTTTTGGGTATTTTCTGTCATATTGACCGCTCAAAGTGACTTCAAATGTGAATTGGTTCCTAAAAAAAAAGGTTTTGTAAATTTTGTTTGGAAAAATGAGAAATCGCTGGTCAACTTTTAACCCTCATAACTTCCTAACAAAAAAAATTTTGGTTCCAAAATTGTGCTGCTGTAAAGTAGACATGTGGAAAATGTTATTTATTAACTATTTTTTGTGACATATTTCTCTGATTTAAGGGTCTAAAAATTAAAACTTTGAAAATTGCAAAATTTTCAAAATTTTTGCCATATTTCCATTTTTTTCATAAATAAACGCAAGTTATATCGAAGACATTTTACCACTGTCAAGAAGTACAATATGTCACGAGAAAAAATTCTCAGAATTGCCAAGATCCGTTGAAGCGTTCCAGAGTTATAAGCACATAAAGTGACAGTGGTCAGAATTGTAAAAACTGGCCTGGTCATTAACCTGCAAAATGGATTGGTCCTTAAGGGGTTAAGCAAGAGGCACCACTAACCAAACAACACCATGAAGACCACGTTGATCTCCAATAAGTCAGGGACAAAGCTGTTGAGAAGTATAAATCAGGGTTGGCTTATAAAAAAATCCAAATCTCTGATGATACTCCGGAGCACTATCAAATTCATTCTCATCAACTCTAGAGAACATGGTACCACAACAATCCTGCCAAGAGAGATCCACCCTCCAAAACTCAGCCTGGGCAAGGAGATCATTAATCAGAGAGGCAGCAGAGAGACCAAAGGAGACCCTGAAGGGGCTGCAGAGTTCCAAAGCAGAGATTGGAATATCTGTCCATATGACTACAATAAGATGTGCACTCCATAGAGGTTCATAAAAGTAACATCTGTGTTAGGTGTCCCAGGAAGAAGGGCAATAATCATGTGGACCCTGAAGGGGGCATTGGTGGCGCAGGGTAAAGCACTGACACAGCAGTGTCCTGGTGGTGTGTCAGTGCTTTACCCTGCGCCACCAATGCCCCCTTCAGGGTCCACATGATTATTGCCCTTCTTCCTGGGACACCTAACACAGATGTTACTTTTATGAACTTCTATGTACCTAAACGAAGGCATTTGATTCATCCTATGTGAAAGGCGATCAGTTTTGATAAAGGCCATAAGTGGCCGAAACGTCAACTACCTATCGCCACACCATGTCTCAATAAAAACTTGTTCACTTTTTGCACCATTCAATATTACGTGTGCAGTGATTATTTTCTTTATTGTGAACGTTGGACTATTTGTCCCTTATCACTAGCACCGTATAGGGCAACCTACCAGGGTCGAGTGCTAACCATTTTCTCTACACTCCATAGAGGTGGCCTTTATGGAAGCGGGGGTAGAAAAAATGTTTTTCTTAAATACAAATATTGCAAGGCTAAATTTTATCTTGCCAAAAGACATATGGTAGACACCTCAAATGTATAAATATATTTTCTGTGGTCAGATGAGACCAAAATTTAACTTGATGACCCCTAAAGTAAACGCTATGTCTGGTGCTACACCAACTCAGCTCATCACCCAAGAACACCATCCCCACAGTGAAACATGGTGGTGGCAGCATCATGCTGTATGTATGCTTTTCGACAGCTGGGACAGGGAAAATGGTCCAACTAAAGTGGAAGATAGATGGTGTGAAATACAGGGATATTCTTGAGTAAAAACTGTTTTAGTCTGTCTGTCAGTGATTTGAGACTGTGACAGAAGTTAACCTTCCAACAAGACAATGACCCAAAGAATACTGCAAAAGTAACACACGAGTCGTTCAAGGAGAAATGTGTAAATGTTTTGGAGTGGCCTAATCAAAGCCCAGGCCTAAGTTCAATCAAGAATCTGTGGTCAGTTTTAAAGATTGCTGTTCACCAGCGGAAATAATCTAACGTGAAGGAGCTGGAGCAATTTTGCCTTGAAGAATGGGTAAAAATCCCAGTGGCAAGATGTGAGAAAATCATAGAGACTTATCCAAAGTGACTTGCAGCTGTAATTGCAGCAAAACGAAGCTCTACAAAGTACTGACTTTAGGGGGGTGAATAGTTATGCACACTGAAGTTTTCAGCTATTTTGTCCTATTGGTTGTATGCTTCACAAAAAAAGAGAAAACCAAATGTTCATAGTTGTAGGTATGTTCTTTACATGAACTGATGCAAGCTCTAGAAATCAAAACCAGTAAAATTCCAGCCTTAGACAAAGTATAAAAACAAAATAATGTTTACAACATTGTTCACACTTGACCATATACAGCACATTTCATGTGCCATATTGCAGTTCACATAAGATATTCTGGAAGAGAATGTGGTCATTTTGTCATTTATTTGAATAGATTACAGTCAATATTACCATATTTGTATAACCCTTTAATGCTAAGCCATGTTTGATTACTCTAATCTGACACTGAGTCACTTCTCACGGACAAGCCGTGAGTTGGGATAGTCAAGTAGTCCAAGGTCAAAGCCAGGAGGTTACGTCATAAACAGAGGGAAAAGACAAAGGCGTTGCCAGGTAATGGTCTGTGGTTAAAATACTGGGAAGATAGTGGATTATAACAAAGGGGTTAAACAGACGATGGTCAGAAT
Organism: Oophaga sylvatica; assembly: GCA_033576555.1. Taxonomy (NCBI): domain Eukaryota; kingdom Metazoa; phylum Chordata; class Amphibia; order Anura; family Dendrobatidae; genus Oophaga; species Oophaga sylvatica. The sequence goes on along the minus strand of JARQOD010000006.1, from coordinate 71,933,834 downwards.
GAGGTCTAAGGTCAGACAATGAAAGATTAATAAGCAGAACACAAGACACAGAGAGACCACACTAAGTTAAATGTAAGTTTGGCAGAGGTCTGAGACTAAAAATACAGTTAAGTAGCAGAGCAATCATCTGGGACAATTAACACCTGGAGACAGCCTGCACCTCCCAGTCTCAGATTGGATGGCCAAGCTGTAAATCAAAACACTGACAGCTCAGCACACTCATGCACCAGACTGGACACTGAGCTGTCAATCAAAGTACTGACAGTTTCAGCACGCCAATGTACCAGATTGAACAGCTGAGCCATCAGTGACTGCATACCAGACACACTGAGGGGTGGAACTGTGACAGTACCCCCTCTTCTAGGGGGGCCACTGGACCCCCAAGTTTCCCAGGAAATTTTAGTTTGAAGGCCCTGACTAACCGCTCTGCCTTCACATCTTGAGCTGGGATCCAGAATTTCTCCTCTGGTCTGTATTCCCTCTAGTCAATTAAATATTGGAGGGAATTTCAGACCCAACGAGAATCCACAACCCTCTGAACCTCATACTCCAAACCGCCATCGACAGAAATCGGAGGAGGCGGGGATGAGGGAGACACTGCCGAGGGAACAAATTCCTTTAATAGGGGTTTATGAAACATGTTAGGTATGCGAAGGGATGGAGGAAGCTTTAGTCTGAATGCCACCATATTGACCACGTCCACAATCTCATATGGACCAATAAACTTTGGATCCAACTTCACTACAGCAATTTAAGTTTAATATTCCTAGATGACAACCAAACCTTATTTCCAATCAGAAAACCAAGACTCACTGAACATCTTCTATACGCCTTCCATTTTTGTTGAATCTGAGCTGTCCCAATATTCTTCTGAACCTCAGTTCAGACATCCCCAAGTGTTTGCACGATGACCTCCACCCCATGACATTCAGAATTAATCTTAGAAAATGCACCAAAATGGGGATGAAAACTATAATTACAGAATAACAGTGAATTTCCAGTAGACTAATTTACTCGACTGTTAAAGGCAAACTTAGCTAGAGGTAAAAGTGTAGACCAGTCCTCCTGCCGAGCTGCCACACAGCACCTTAAAATTTGTTCAAAAGATTGATTTGACCACTCAGTCTTACCATTGGTTTTAGAGTGATAAGCAGATGAAAATGACAAGTTAATCCCGAGTTTACCACAAGACGCTCTCCAGAATTTTGAGACAAATTGCACTCCCCTGTCAGACACAAAGAGACATCCCATGTAACCTTACAATATGAGAAATAAACAACCTGGAAAGTGTTTCGGCATTAGATAATCCTGCAAAGTAACAAAATGAGCTTGTTTGCTGAATTGGTCAATCACCACCCAGATAGCAGTTTTCCAAACAGACAGAGGCAAATCTGTGATGAAATCCATAGACAGATGAGTTCATGGCCTTTCTGGAATTGGCAATGGAGCCAATTCTCCAGCCGGCTATAACTTACTTTAGCATGTGCTCAAACTTCTGATGCAGATACAAAATCTTTAATATCATTATGCATGGACGGCCACCTAAAAGTGTAGCAATGGCTTTCCGTGTAGCAGTAACCCCAGAATGACCACTTAAGACGGAATCATGAAACTCCTGTAACAGACCTAATCTTAGGCAAAAGAGAATCACTGCACACGTAATTGATGCAAAAAAGTGAACAAGTTTATTGAAGAAAATGCGACAAATATGGTTTGACGTTTCGGCCATACATGGCCTTTATCAAAAATTGGTCGCTGAAAAAGATAATACATAAAACATATCAGAACGTGAGTACATATAAAAAATCCTAAATAATGGTATGGGTGTTGATATATACGTAGGAACATCAATTATTTCCAACATTAGAGATAGGTAGTATATGAAAAGCATGTAGTCATACCCTTTTCAATATGGAGATTCTAGAGACTGATTATAGTAGGGTTTTCATCATAACCTATAGATAAAGGTGAAGGAGTATGATTAGGGCACAGTCCCTAGAATGTATACATATCAGAGGAGTGAGTGCATATACATACAAAATATATACAAAAAAATAATATACAATTATATACATAGGAGAAAAGATGCAGTATATTTACATATGTCTGTGATGATTCAGGTATGTCACAGGTGGGGGAGCAATTATGCTTTAGAAGGACCCTGTATGCTGTGCAGAGAAAATGGAATCAATCATGTTGAACAGAAATAAATAAAAGAAAGAAATAAATAAATCTTGTTTATAACGGTGCACAATGTAGACCGCAGATGATGGGTAACACACCAGCTTTATATATTCAATTTGCAAGGCTGAATGCCCTGTCACAAGGTGTTTAACTATGGTGGACATAGTGAGGAGCGATATGGCAGGACGCTATAATGAATACTATAAGGGGTAACACACCAGCTTCATGTATACCATTTGTAAGACTGAATGCCCCGTCACAAGGAGTTAAAATATAGTTGTACTAGTGAGGAGCGATGTGGGAGGACGCTAACATAAATAATGGACTAGAGATACTCACAGTGTGGTCATAGGTGGCGCAGGGTCAAATGCAGGCAAAGGCACAGCGATATTCTGGAGGAGATAACGCCAGCACAGCAGTGCCGTGGCGATGTGTGGGTAAGGGCTGCACGTTTTAAATAGGAGCCGCTGGTACCGCCGTGTGACCGGAAATGACGTCGGCTCACAGCCGCGTCATGTGATAGGGGACGTCACAGACGTCTCCTGTTGCAGAGAGCTGCGTTTGCACAGTAGGCAAGTATGTCTCCTTGCTGAAATGGGGGACGTTGCTAGGTAACTGGAAAAACAGCGCTTGCGCACTCAATCTCACTGGCTGTGTCAATAGGTCACATGTGAGAAGAAATCGCTCAATCTCAGAGCAGGGGGAGATAATGTATAATATAGAGGAATGAATGTGTAACGATAACACACAGAGTGGTGGTTAATATATGTCACATATAAGTAGCATAATAGGACCTGGATCTCACCTGTAACAAAAGGTAATACATAGAAATAAAATAATGATAATAATAATAATAATAATGCATGGTAGGAGTCCAAACTCAAAAGGGGAAAAAAAAGAAAAAGGGAGAAATAAGTGAAATTAAATAAAATTAAATAAATCAATAGCAAGGGGTTATTTTTAAGGGGGAAGGGATATTATAACGGGAAAAGGGTAAGTAATAAATTAGGGAATAAATAAAACGGGAATGAGGGGTTTTGGGGTTCTTACCAAGGAGAAGACAAGAGAGGGATTTCAATTTCAATGGGCCTAGAAAAAGAAAGATACCATATTAGTTGGTCATTTATTCCACTTATATTAACCAGTCAATTTCCTTGTTTAGACCTCTTGGATGTAGCGTATCGAGGGTATATATCCAAAATGTCTCACGTTGCTTCAAGAGTTTGATGTGGTTACCTGTTGTGAATGGGTTTCAGATGAGTTCTGAGCAGAGGCTCCCTCTGGTGGTTACAAGCGGTACTAGTGAGGATTGGGAATCAGGTGTTACTGATTGGTCTTATTTAAGGGAATCATTTTCCCATCAGGGTTGCCGGTGATCAATTGTTCTGGTCTGAATCCTTCTTTCCAGTTTCCCTTGTAGCCTGCTGTGTCGTGTCTGCATCTCCTGCTATCAGATAAGACAATTTCTTATTGTGTGTTTTTGCTATATTTTTGCATTTTGTCCTGCACTTCTGTGGGGGCCTTCTGGGTCCCCTCCGGGGGCTTTTGCCCTCTCAGTTTGGTCCAGCCACTGTGTTTTGTACTTTTGCTTTTTGCAGTTTTTTCAGTGGCTGCTGTTTTTGTTACACCAGAGAACTAATTTAGGTGGTAGAGGTCGTGTGATCTCAGGTGATTTTGAAATTAGTAAGTTGGTGTTTTTCAGGGTTTTCTGGGATTGCAGTAAGTACCCTTCCTATCCTTTTCTATTTAGATAGTTTGGGCCCAGCGTTTGCTCATACTATTTTCTTTCTGTGTCAGTATTTCCTCTTGTCTAACCGCCATTACATGTTTGGGGGCTTTCTATTATCTTTGGGGTTCTGCTCCGGGGCAGATAGCTTTCCTGTTTCTGTCTTTAGGTGTAGTTAGTTTCTCAGGCTGTGACGAGGCGTCTAGGACCATCGTAGGAACGCTCCACGGCTGCCTCTAGTTGCGGTGGTTAGTCAGGGTACTGCAATCTCATAGATTCCAACTGCTCTGGTGTATTTCCTTTTTTACCTGCACTCCTCAGCTACCGTAACATAACAGTATCACCGGCCATAAAAATTGTATGGTACTCACAGAAGGGAAAAAATATTTTGAAGGAAGAAAAGTTGTCAGAGATATTTTTCTGTTTGTTGCATTTTTTTTTTTTCCCTCTGTATCTCTGGGTGCTGGGGAGGATCTTTTCTCCCAATGGAGTTTGCACAGTTGTCTGGCCGTGTGGATCAGCTTGCCACTGAGGTTCAGAGTATTGCTGCATATCTTGCTAGGTTGCCTGTTGTGGAACCTAGGATTCCCATGCCAGATTTGTTTTCAGGGGATCGAGCTAAGTTTCAGAATTTCAAAAATAATTGTAAATTGTTTTTTGCCTTAAAATCTAAGTCCTCAGGAAACGCAGCGCAGCAGGTTCAAATTATCATCTCTCTCCTGCGCGGCGATCCTCAGGATTGGGCTTTTTCCCTCACACCTGGGGATCCTGTTTTGAGTGATGTTGATGCATTTTTTCAGGCTTTGGGGTTATTGTACGATGAGCCTAATGTCACTGATCAAGCTGAAAAAGCCTTGTTGGCATTAAATCAGGGGCTTGATGACGCTGAGTTATACTGTCAGAGATTCCGTAGGTGGGCAGTCCTGACCAAATGGAATGACGACGCTTTGGCGGCCCTTTTCCGGAAGGGTCTGTCGGATAATGTAAAGGATGTTATGGTGGGATTCCCTGTCCCCTCTGGTCTCAATGATTCTATGTCATTAGCGATTCAAATTGACAGACGTTTGCGTGAGCGGAGAAGTATGCGTGGAGTGGTGTTGCCTTGTGAGCCAGCTGCTGAGCCCATGCAGTGTGATGGAGTGGTGTCTGGGGCACAGTGTCATGAGTTTCGAAAGCGCAATGGGTTATGTTTCTACTGTGGTGATGCCTCTCATGCTATTTCAGTCTGCCCTAAGCGGGGAAGACATTTTGCACGCTCAGTTGTCTTGGGTAGTGTTCAGACTAAGTTTTTATTAACTGTCACTCTGATATGCTCTCTGTCCTCATTTTCTGCTCAGGCTTTCGTTGATTCTGGAGCAGCTATTAACCTGATGGATTATGATTTTGCTAAACGTTGTGGATTTCCCTTGATACCCCTACAGAAGTCTATTCCCTACTGGGGATCGATTCTACCCCTTTGGCTGAGAATAAACCCCAGTTTTCTACTCAGGTGATAATGAGGGTTGAACCTGATCACCAGGAGTGCTGCAAATTTTTGGTTCTATATAATCTGCATGACATTATCGTGCTGGGTTTCCCTTGGTTACAGTCTCATAATCCTGTTTTGGATTGGAAATCTGTGTCTGTAACCAGTTGGGGCTGCCAATGTGTTAATACCAACACTCCTGTTTTTTCTGCCTCCCCCAGGCTGAGGATGTTCCTGACTTTTTGTTTGATTTTTCTGATGTGTTTAGCGAAAGTAAATCTGCATCCTTACCTCCCCATAGGAGCTATGACTGCGCTATTGAATTAGTGCCAGGTAGTAAATTCCCTAAGGGTCGCCTTTTTAACTTGTCTGTACCTGAACATGACGCTATGCGGTCTTATATCAAGGAATCATTGGAGAAGGGTCATATCAGACCATCCTCTTCACCCTTAGGTGCCGGTTTTTTCTTTGTGGCCAAAAAAGATGGTTCATTAAGGCCGTGTATTGATTATCGTCTCTTGAACAATATTACTGTGAAATATCAATACCCGTTACCCTTGATTTCTGACCTGTTTTCCAGGGTGAAAAACGCTACTTGGTTTACCAAGCTTGACCTCAGGGGGGCGTATAACCTTATTCGCATTAAGCACGGGGATGAATGGAAGACGGCATTTAACACCCCTGAAGGGCATTTTGAGTACCTTGTGATGCCCTTTGGGCTCACTAATGCTCCTTCCGTCTTCCAGTCCTTCATGAATGACATTTTCAGGGATTTTGTGGACAAGTTTCTGATTGTTTATTTGGATGATATCTTGATTTTTTCTAATGACTGGGACTCTCATGTGAAACATGTTCGAACTGTATTCCAGATTTTGAGAGAGAATGCTCTGTATGTGAAGGGATCAAAGTGTCTTTTTGGCGTACAGAAGATCTCATTTCTGGGATTCATTTTGTCCCCATCTGTTATTGAAATGGACCCGGTCAAGGTTCAGGCCATCTGTGATTGGGTCCAACCTACTTCATTAAAGGCTCTTCAGAGATTTTTGGGTTTTGCCAATTTTTATCGTAAATTTATTGGTAATTTCTCTGTTATTGTTAAACCATTAACTGATTTGACCAGAAAGGGTTCTGATGTGGTGAATTGGCCTCCTGAGGCAGTCTCTGCGTTTCAGGAACTGAAGCAGAGATTCACTTCTGCTCCTGTTCTACGGCCGCCTGATGTTTCTCTGCCATTTCAGGTGGAGGTTGATGCCTCTGAAATTGGGGCAGGTGCCGTTTTGTCCCAAAAAGATCCAGAGACCTCTAAAAGTAACCCTTGTGCCTTTTTCTCTCGAAAATTTTCTCCTACTGAACGTAATTATGACGTGGGTAATCGGGAGTTATTGGCCATGAAGTGGGCTTTTGAAGAGTGGAGACATTGGCTGGAGGGAGCCAAACATCAGGTGGTGGTCCTTACGGACCATAAGAATCTGGTCTATCTGGAATCTGCCAAGCGACTCAATCCTAGACAGGCCAGGTGGGCCTTGTTTTTCACACGTTTTAATTTTGTGGTTTCCTTTCTTCCTGGCACTAAGAATGTTAAGGCGGATGCCCTCTCGAGGAGTTTCCTTGCGGACTCTCCTGAGCTATCTGATCCCTCTGTTATTTTGAAGGAGGGTGTAGTTCTTTCCGCCATCTCGCCTAATTTGAGACTTGCTCTGGAGGGGTGTCAGGAGGATAGGCCCGAGCGCTGCCCTGTTGGAAAATTGTTTGTCCCGGACCAATGGAAAAAGAGTGTGATGTCTGAGATTCATTGTTCCGCATTGGCTGGGCATCCCGGAATTTTTGGTACCAGAGACTTGGTTAGTCGGTCCTTTTGGTGGCCTACCTTGTCTCGCGATGTCAGGGAATTTGTGCAGTCCTGCGGGACTTGCTCTCGCTCCAAGCCTTGCTCTCGCTCTAGTGGTTTGTTGATGCCATTGCCTGTGCCCAAGAGACCATGGACCCATATCTCTATGGATTTCATTTCCGATCTTCCTGTTTCTCAGAGAATGACCACCATCTGGGTAATTTGTGATAGGTTTTCCAAAATGATACATCTTGTGCCATTACCTAAGTTGCCTTCCTCCTCTGAATTGGTGCCGTTGTTCCTTCAGCACGTGGTTCGTTTACACGGCATTCCTGAGAACATTGTGTCTGACAGAGGAGTCCAGTTTGTTTCCAGATTTTGGAGGACTTTTTGTTCTAAACTGGGTGTTCAATTGTCTTTCTCCTCGGCATTTCATCCTCAGACCAATGGTCAAACTGAGAGAACAAACCAGACATTGGAGACTTATCTAAGATGCTTTGTGTCTGCTGATCAGGATGACTGGGTCTCTTTTTTGCCTTTGGCTGAGTTTGCTCTTAATAATAGGGCTAGCTCTGCCACTTTGATGTCTCCGTTTTTCTGTAATTCTGGGTTTCACCCTCGATTTTCTTCAGGACAGACGGAGGCTTCTGTCTGTCCAGGTGTTGACTCTGTTGTTGAGCGTATGCAGCAGATTTGGGACCAGGTAGTGGAGAGGTTGTCCCTCTCTCAGGAGAAGGCCCAGCGGTTTGCTAACCGCCATAGGACTTATGGTCCTCGGTTTAAAGTGGGGGACTTGGTCTGGTTGTCCTCAAAGAATATTCCTATGAGAGTAGCATCTCCTAAATTTAAGCCTAGGTTCATTGGACCTTATAAGATCATGGAGATTATTAATCCTGTTTCTTTTCGTTTGCTTCTTCCAGGGACATTTAAGATCCATAACGTGTTCCACAAGTCCTTGTTGAAGAGGTTTGTTGAGCCAGTGGTTCCTGCTGCTGTGCCTCCTGACCCTGTTTTGGTTGAGGGCAATCTGGAGTATGTGGTTGAGAAAATATTGGATTCTCGTTTTTCTAGACGAAGACTCCAGTATTTGGTTAAATGGAGAGGTTATGGTCAGGAAGATAATTCTTGGGTGTTTGCTTCGGACATCCATGCTAGGAGACTTATCCGTGCGTATCATAGAACTCATCCTGACCGACCTGGTTGCTCAAATGAGGGTTCGGTGACCCCTCCTCAAGGGGGGGGTACTGTTGTGAATGGGTTTGAGATGAGTTCTGAGCAGAGGCTCCCTCTGGTGGTTACAAGCGGTACTAGTGAGGATTGGGAATCAGGTGTTACTGATTGGTCTTATTTAAGGGAATCATTTTCCCATCAGGGTTGCCGGTGATCAATTGTTCTGGTCTGAATCCTTCTTTCCAGTTTCCCTTGTAGCCTGCTGTGTCGTGTCTGCATCTCCTGCTATCAGATAAGACAATTTCTTATTGTGTGTTTTTGCTATATTTTTGCATTTTGTCCTGCACTTCTGTGGGGGCCTTCTGGGTCCCCTCCGGGGGCTTTTGCCCTCTCAGTTTGGTCCAGCCACTGTGTTTTGTACTTTTGCTTTTTGCAGTTTTTTCAGTGGCTGCTGTTTTTGTTACACCAGAGAACTAATTTAGGTGGTAGAGGTCGTGTGATCTCAGGTGATTTTGAAATTAGTAAGTTGGTGTTTTTCAGGGTTTTCTGGGATTGCAGTAAGTACCCTTCCTATCCTTTTCTATTTAGATAGTTTGGGCCCCAGCGTTTGCTCATACTATTTTCTTTCTGTGTCAGTATTTCCTCTTGTCTAACCGCCATTACATGTTTGGGGGCTTTCTATTATCTTTGGGGTTCTGCTCCGGGGCAGATAGCTTTCCTGTTTCTGTCTTTAGGTGTAGTTAGTTTCTCAGGCTGTGACGAGGCGTCTAGGACCATCGTAGGAACGCTCCACGGCTGCCTCTAGTTGCGGTGGTTAGTCAGGGTACTGCAATCTCATAGATTCCAACTGCTCTGGTGTATTTCCTTTTTTACCTGCACTCCTCAGCTACCGTAACATAACAGTTACCCCCTCGGGTCGGCCTGGGTACTTTTTCAATAATTTGAAACCTTAATTGCGCCACATTATGCCTTGCTTCTTGGAAATGAGAAGGTAGAGGAAGCCACGTTTTAGCACATCTGATTGTTGATTTGTGGGCTGAGATTCGATCTCTTATGGTCTGAGTTGTCTCACCCACGTACAGAAGCCCACACGGACACTTAATCAGGTATACCACAAAATTTGTTTCGCACGTGAAGAAACCTTTGATGGGGTAGGATTTCCCTGTACGTGGGTGAACAATCTCATTACCTTTTATAATATTGGAGCAGCTCATACAGTTTAAGCATGGGAACGTGCCATTCCTTTTAGATCCTGTCAGTGTGCGTGTAGTCAAAGAGGCATTTGATTTCAAGTCTGCTCTGACTAAATGGTCTTTGATGTTGCGAGGTCTCCTCAGGCACATTAAGGGGGGATTATTGAAGCTGGCAATGTTGGGGTATGCTTTGTTTAGTAAGGGCCAGTGTTTTAAGACTAAGTTATGTACCCTCTGCATTGAAGGGTGATGTCCATGGACAAAAGGAATACGTGGTGGTTTAGGGTGTGTTGAGTTAGTGTCGACAGGGACCTCCAAAGCTTTTGTCATTTCCATAGTAAGTAGATCAGGGGGATAACGTCTAGATAGAAATTTATTGGACATCTCCTTCAGCCTGACCTCTTTGAGGGGTGAATCAGACACGATTCTGGTAACTCTCTTAAACTGAGAACGTGGAAGGCTGTCTTCGTTGGTTTAGGGTGACAACTGTCGTAATGAAGTAGGGTATTGCAGTCAGTAGGTTTGGTGTAAATGTCTGTAGTTAATTTACCTGAGTTATCCTTTCGGACTCGAGTGTCCAAAAAGGTAACACTTTCACAATCATGGGAAAGTGTAAATTGAAGTTCCTGTCTAGTATTGTTTAGAATATTGAAAAAAGTCAACAAGCTATCGAGATCCCCGAGCCAGATACAAAAAATATCGTCAATGTACCTATGCCATGTCAAGGCATGCTGTTGGAATAGGGGATGCGGATACACATGATCACATTCAAACCTGTCCATGTATAGATTGGCGTACGCAGGCGCTACGTTTGAACCCATAGCGGTCCCACATATTTGTATGAAAAAATCATTTTCAAATCTGAAGAAATTCTCCCTTAGTACCAAATTTAAGAGGTCAAGGCAAAGCTCCTGTGATGGTAAATTGACATTTGCCTCATTCAGGGTTAATGTAACAGCTTGGATCCTTTATCGTGTGTGATGGATGTATACAAACTGTTAACATCAAGAGTGCAAAGAATGCTGGTAGGTTCAACAGCTGAAATTGTATTGATTTTGCCAAGAAAATCACCCGTATCAAGGATGAATGATTGTGTTAAATGGACATGAGGGGTCAAGATCTTCTCCAGGAAGATAGAAATCGGATTTAAGATGGAATCGGTAGATGCCACTATAGGCCGGCCCGGTGGATTGTATAGGTCTTTATGGATCTTAGGAAGAGTATATAGAACCGGAGTGACCGGATGTAGGTTGGTCAGGAAAGTTTTAGTTTTGGCATCAATGGTTTTATTATGAAAATGTTTTTCAAGGATGAGATCAATTTTCCTGCGTATGCCGGGAGTAGGGTCTGATGGGACTTTCTTGTATGTGTTAATATCGGATAGTTGTCGCCTTATTTCTGCGAGATATTGGGATTTATTCATTACCACAACAGCGCCCCCTTTGTCCGCAGGTTTTATGATGATATTGGGATTATTTTGTAGTGATGTTATGGCCTGTTTTTCCAACTGTCCTAGGTTGTTGCGGACAGGAAGGAGGCCCAGTTTCTGGTCATGAATAGTCTTGTTGATATCCCTTTCGACAAGGTCAACAAAGGTTTCGACCGCATGGTGTGTCTTTGGAGGGAAGAAATTGCTGGGGTTTCTAAGACCTAAATTCTCAATTGATAGTTGTGGACTAACGCTAGGTGATGTAGTCTGAGTGCTTGACATACGGGGTGGAGTATTTTCAAAATGTACTTTCAATCTAATATTACGAAAGAATTGTTGTAGGTCTTTTTGTAGTTGGAACGAATCCCAACGTGGTGTTGGGCAAAAAGATAGACCTAAATTGAGGACTTTTAGTTCAAGAGGAGAAAGTGAATAGTTAGAGATGTTAACAACTATGTTTGGACTCCTACCTGAGAGCGAAGGGTCATATGACGATGTTGTTCTCCTCCTCCTCGACCGCCTTGTTGGCGTCCGCTTGGGCCTAAAAAAGGTTGTCTGGTCATAGATGTTCCACCAGCGTCGCTCCCGGAGCCTGGTGAAGAGCCCCCCATGGGCGAGGATCCCCCGGAAGCTGTATGGCCCCCCGGACGGCGGAATCTGGATCGGAATCTTCTTTGGCCCTGTTCCTCCCATTTATAGACTCTGTTATTGAGGTAGTCCTCTATATCGCGCTGGAATTTAGTTCTTTTTCTTTCTTCCAAAGTTTTCTGGTGAGAAAGAAGAATAGAATCATGAAACTCCTGTAACAGACCTAATCTTAGGTACACAAGCACAAATAATTTGGACCCTGGAGTAGCAGAAGGAGCCAATGACCGGACTTTACAGAACTCCTATTCCAACTCCGAGGTTGTTATAAAAACCACAATACCCTGAGGAATAATAGAGGATGGAGGTTCTGGAGGAGAAACTGTATTGAGACTATGAGATATTGTGTCAGCTTTCACATTCTTAGAATCTGGCCTGAATGTGATAAATAAAACCCAGACTAAAACAAGGATCATCTGTCTAAGATTTAGCCATTTAGCTGATTCAATGTAAGCTAGATTCTTGTGATCAGTGATCACAGTAACTGGATGAACTGCCCCCTCCAAAAATGCCTCCATTCCTCAAAGGTCAATTTAACAGCAAGTAACTCACGATCCCCAACAGCATAATTTCTTTTGCAGATGGGAATTTTTTAGAAAAAAAGCACATGTATTGTAGGTTAGTAAGAATTTTGGGTCCTTGCAATAAAACTGCTCCTGCTCCAACTTCCAAGGCATCCACCTCGACAATGAATGGTTCTTGGAGATCGGGTTGGATTAGAATTATAGCAGACATGAAATATTCTTTTAATTTTTCAAAAGCCCTGATAGCATCCGGTGGCCAAACCTTGAGATTCGCCCCTTTACATGTAAGGTCAGTAAGAGGTTTAGCAATCTGAGAAAAACCCTTGAAAAATTTCCTATGAAAGTTTGCAAATCTCATAAAACATTGCAAAGCCTTAAGATCACAAGTTTGAGCCAAATCAATTATGGCCTGCACCTTCCCAGGGTCCATCTTAAACCATTCTGCTGACAAGTTAAACCCCACAAACAAAATTTCCTGAATAAAAAAACACATTTCTCTAATTTAGCAAACAAAGAGTTCTCCCTCAACCTTTGTAATATAACACGGACAAGTTCCTTGGGGAGGGTCCAAATCAGGCAAAAAAATTAGAATATCAAACAGGTACACCACAACAAATCTTCCAATGCAACCAGAGAATATATAATTCATACAATTTTGAAAAACAGAAGGTGCATTGGATAACCCAAATGTAATGACAAGATTTTCAAATAAACCCTCAGATGTTAAGAACACCGTTTTGCACTCATCACCCCTCCGAATGCATATCAAATTGTAAGCACCTCTAAGATCAAGTTTAGAAAACCACCTGACCCTCAGAAGCTGAAGTGGGTAATTATTTTTAACTGCGATTTTGTTTAGTTCTCGGAAATCGAGGCAAGGACGGAGACCCCATTGTTCTTTCTCACAAAGAAATATCAGGCAGCTACAAGGAAGGAAGAAGGATGGATATGACCCTTCTGTAAGGCAAGCTTTCAGTAATTTGGCATTAGGGACAAGATTACAAGCACAATCATAAGGATGATGGGGAGGTAGTATATCAGTCTTTTTTTCCGAGAACACATCTCCAATGTCCTTCAGGTACCCCAACAGACCCTTCAGACTAGCAGAGCATATTTGTACTGATTATAGACATTTATTGTAACAATTGGGGCTCCATTTAACAATCTCCTTCTGACACCAATCAATAACAAGATTATCAGTATGCAACCATGAAAGCACTAGTATCAATGTAGCAGGTAAATCACCAAAAACAAAACAAGGAGATGGATTCAGATTCACCTGGAGTGTGACATTCACTGTTAAGGTACTGTCACACTAAGCGATCGCACCAGCGATCACGACAACGACATGACCTGGCGAGATCGCTGGTGTGATCGCTATATGGTCGCTAGTAGCTTCCAAACAGGAAGATCTCATAAACGACACATCAGCGATCAGCGATCTGTATAACGACCTCGGCAGTCGTTGGGACCTTTCACACAGCATGTATTGTTAAAGATCCCGACCTCAATAGGCGTGATTGAGCACAACCTTTTCCACGCCCCTCAGCACAGATTGGTGGTCACTGTATGTCATATGTCACAGCTCTCGCTTAGTGATTGGATGACGCAAGTGGTTCATACGAATTTCCAGCATCGTTCGATAGTGCGCCCTGCTAGCCTTCTGCTTTGCAGCTACTGCGATCCAGTCTGTGCCGCTATTGCGTTTGCCCCGGATTAATTTTTTCAGGATCCCAAAAATGTCGTATAAATTGCAAAGATGAAGCGCTGTAGCGACTCTGACAGGATCGCAAAACCCCACACACGATAGTATCCTCGCAACTAGTGTTGAGCGATACTTCCCGATATCAAGAAGTATCGGATCGGATTGGATCGGACTGATACCCAAAAAGTATCGGGTATCGCCGATTCCGATACCGGAAACCTAATGCAAGTCAATGGGACAGAAATATCGTAATTAAAATAAACCCTTTCTTTCCTTGTAAACACTAGATATACACACATAGAATACATATATATATATATATATATATACATGTCATTGAGACATATATATATACATATATTTATAGTTCATACACTTCTACATAGTAAAATAGCCGCTAATTCAATTGCCGGCTTTTGTGAAATTACAGAACCACCCGACATGAAATGACACATGGTTTACATACAGTTAACCATGTCATTTCATGTAGTTTGATATATGGTTTTCACTAACAATTACATGAGTGTATGTGTGCAAAATTTCATACATGTAGGGGTTAATTAAAGGTGTAAATTCGTTGAAAAAAAATGCGTGGGCTCCCGCTGTATTTTCTAAACCAGACAGACAAAGCCAGCGAGTGGGGGCAGATAATATTAGCCTAGGGAGGGTGCATTTATTTTGTGCCCCTTCTGGCTACTAACATCTGCCCCAGCCACCCAGAAAAGGCAAATCTATAATTAGATTCGCCCTTTCTGGCACTTTGCCGGTCTATTCCCATTTAGCCATTTAGCTGATTCAATGTAAGCTAGATTCTTGTGATCAGTGATCACTAGTGTTGAGCATTCCGATAACGCAAGTATCGGGTATCGGCCGATATTCGCTGTATCGGAATTCCGATACTTAGTTCCGATATTTTTCCTATATCGTATACCGGAATCGGAAGTTCCCATAATTCTTTGAGAGGCAGTGTGATTTTAGTCAGCCAATGAGGAATCCTACGAAGTGTGGGCACATCCTGTAATGCTGCGGTCATCTTAACTAATGGCATGGCTGTGATTGGCTGCTGAAATGATGTCAGAATGCACTATAAAAGGCGCCGCCGCCATTTTAGCGTCACTGTGCTGTGAATTCAGATAGGGACAGAACGCTGCTCTGCTGACTCTGAGGGACAGTTAGAGATTGCGATTTTGTGTACTTTGCTTTAGGCAGGCTAGTTTACCAACCGCTGTGTAAAGTTTCCTTTTGCCTTGCAGTGTTGTTTTAACAGCTCTGTGCAAGGTGTGTGTGTGAGAGTGCAGGTGACGCTGCAGTTTGCTCTGCATCCAACGCTGTCTGTAGGCATCTGCACGTGTCACTCACAGACTCTTTTTTTTTTCTTTAGTGTAATTCTAGCTGCTCCATTCAATAGAAATTATAGTGTGATGCACTTCCATCCGTATACAATACATTGGTTGCAAACACTATAGAAGTACAGAAAGGAGCCTTTCACAGATAGTGAACAGTTGTGTTTCAGTGTTCACTGCAGTCTGTGAGGTATTTTTTTTTTTTTTTTTAAATGCAGATCACGCTCCAGTTACTTCTTCAACCACCGCTGCGTGTACTCTGCTGAGTGTCTGTCACTGGCTCATCCTTGTCATTTTTCTAAAATTGGTGCTGCTTTATTCTATTTTCAATTTACTAAAATCTATTAGTGTGACGCTCTTCCATCAAAATACAATACATTGCTTGCAAACATAATAGAAGTCCACAAAAAGGCCTTTCACAGCAAGTGAACAGTTGTGTTCACTGTTCACTCTAGTCTGAGGTTTAAATTTTTGGTAGGAATGTAGATCCCGCTCCACTTACTTCAACCACCGCTGCATGTACTCTGCTGAGTGTCTGTCACTGGCTCATCCTTGTCATTTTTCTAAAATTGGTGCTGCTTTATTCTATTTTCAATTTACTAAAATCTATTAGTGTGACGCTCTTCCATCAAAATACAATACATTGCTTGCAAACATAATAGAAGTCCACAAAAAGGCCTTTCACAGCAAGTGAACAGTTGTGTTCACTGTTCACTCTAGTCTGAGGTTTAAATTTTTGGTAGGAGTGTAGATCCCGCTCCATTTACTTCAACCACCGCTGCGTGTACTCTGCTGAGTGTCTGTCACTGGCTCATCTTTGTCATTTTTCTAAAATTGGTGCTGCTTTATTCTATTTTCAATTTACTAAAATCTATTAGTGTGACGCTATTCCATCAAAATACAATACATTGCTTGCAAACATAATAGAAGTCCACAAAAAGGCCTTTCACAGCAAGTGAACAGTTGTGTTCACTGTTCACTCTAGTCTGAGGTTTAAATTTTTGGTAGGAGTGTAGATCCCGCTCCACTTACTTCAACCACCGCTGCGTGTACTCTGCTGAGTGTCTGTCACTGGCTCATCCTTGTCATTTTTCTAAAATTGGTGCTGCTTTATTCTATTTTCAATTTACTAAAATACATAGTAACATAGTAACATAGTTATTAAGGTTGAAGGAAGACTTTAAGTCCATCTAGTTCAACCCATATCCTATCCTAACCTGCCCTAACATGTTGATCCAGAGGAAGGCAAAAAAACCCCAAGTGGCAAACAGTAAGCTTCACATTGGGGAAAAAAAATTCCTTCCCGACTCCACATACGGCAATCAGACTAGCTCCCTGGATCAACGCTGTATCTAGGAAACTAGTGAATATAGCCTGTAATATTATACTTTTCAAGAAAGGCATCCAGTCCCCTCTTAAATTTTAGTAAGGAATCACTCATTACAACATTAGACGGCAGAGAGTTCCATAGTCTCACTGCTCTTACAGTAAAGAATCTGCATCTGTGATTATGGCTAAAAATCTATGAGAGTGACGCTCTTCCATCAAAATACAATACATTGCTTGCAAACATAATAGAAGTCCACAAAAAGGCCTTTCACAGCAAGTGAACAGTTGTGTTCACTGTTCACTCTAGTCTGAGGTTTAAATTTTTGGTAGGAGTGTAGATCCCGCTCCACTTACTTCAACCACCGCTGCGTGTACTCTGCTGAGCGTGTCTCACTGCCTCATCCTTCACATTTTTCTCGAATTGGTGCTGCTAAATTCTATTTCAAATAATTCAAATCTATTACTGTGACGTGCTTCCATCCGTATACAATACATTGGTTTCAAACACTATAGAAGTACACAAAGGGGCCTTTCACAGCTAGTGAACATGGGTTTTTAATTTTTAACTAAAATATGTATTTTTTCAAATGACACAAATATAAGTAATGTTGAAGAGGAATAGTCCTACATCCATTGTTTGCACAATATTACAGGTGTACATTACGTCCCTTAATCAACAATGTATTATTATATTTACTTGTATGCTTTTATTTAAAAGCCAAGAACACAGAAGGATAACCTTCGCACTGCAGCTGTTGTCAAAGTTCAACCCACATTATGCACTTCCAACATTGCAGCATTTGAGGCATGATGTGAGTTGGATTTGTCAAAGTTATGGAGTGAGAAGGTTCACCATCAGTACCCAATAGCATAAGTATGCTTTTGTGTTAGCATTTGTGTTAGACATGTGGATATCTGCCATAATATGTCACAATTATTTAGTTACAGATTTGTTACCAACACTAATCATTGAATGGTTTTAAATGTGACGTTTGACTTGTTTACAGCTTAGAAATAAGGGTGTAGCCTGATATCTATGTGTAGCACTAGCCACTTTAACATGTCATGTTTTTTTCAACATGTGTAGCTAGGTAGCAGTAATTTTTGCCGGACACACAGCAGGGGAACAGCAGGCGTTACTGAACCCCACAAACACATCATCGATTGTTTTGATCTGTGCATCCAACACTTCTGAGCCCAGGGTCAAGGAGGGTGTAGCCTGAGGCCTAGTATGAGATGTTTGAACTTTAATTTGAACTTTAATTTGGAGTTAGCAGCATTAATTTTTGTCAGACACACAGCAGGGGAACAGCAGGCGTTACTGAACCCCACTATCACTATAGCTTGTGTATTGGTCTGTGGACACGACACTTCTGAGCAGCAACTGGCAGTGTTGTAGCCCAGGGAGTATAGCTCAGGTGGTAGAAAGATGAACATAACAGGAGACATGGAAAACGTTGCCAACCAGTTAGTTAATCTGAAACCGGACAGGCAAATTCAGGCGAGATCCATGCCTAGTTCATTTTCAGAAAAGTAAGCCGTTCTACATTATCGGAGGATAGTCGCATGCAACGGTCTGTTAGTACACCACCTGCAGCAGTAAAGACGCGCTCCGATAATACACTGGCAGCAGGGCAAGCCAGCACCTCCAATGCATACTGGCTAAGCTCTGGCCATGTATCCAGCTTAGAGACACAAAACTTGAATGGGGAAGAGCCATCTGGGAGTACACTGAGAGGGCAAGACATGTAGTCTGTCACCATCTTACGGAAATGTTGCCTCCTGCTGACTGGAGCCGTCTCGGATGGTGTAGACATTTGTGGCGCTGCCACAAAACTTCGCCACATTTGGAACATACTGTTCTTGCCCTGTGCAGAGGCGCTGCTTGTGCTCCCTCTTGTTGCAGAGCTGTCTCCACTGCCTCGACGCACAGAGCTGCTTTGTAAAGCAGTAGCAGCAGCAGTGCTCTCGGCTGGAATGGAGAACATTATGGATTGCACCAGTGTGTCTTGGTACTTCCGCATTTTACGCTCCCGGTTCAACGGTGTGATGAGGCTTTGTACGTTGTCCCGGTAGCGAGGGTCTAGGAGGGTGTACACCCAATAATCAGACGTGGTGTGAATGTGTTCGATGCGGCGGTCGTCTCTCAGGCACTGCAGCATGAAATCAACCATGTGCTGCAGACTCCCAACTGGCCAAGAAACGTTGTCCCCTGCAAGAGGCGTCATCTCTGCCTGCTGTGCATCACCCCACCCTTGGTCTACATACTGACTAGAGCATTGTCTACCTCCCTCTGGAGCGATGTCTTCCTCCTCCATTGACTCCTCCTCATCCTCCTCACAAAGTCCTTCAAATACAAAAAAATTTACAAAATTTAAAACTCAAAATTTAAAAACATTGTATCATAATTCTGTAACATCAGTTTATGGAAACACAATAGCATTACAAAAGGATAGACAAAAACTGTACATTATGTGCTTTGTAAATACATTAAAAGTTTGTAAGGTTATGAAGATATAGACAGCGACTCTGGAGGTTCAATTGTTGATACAGCATGGTACTTTGAAAGTCCTCCAGCCCTTTGTGAGGAACCACGTTGCGCTGACTGTCCAGAAGGTGATGGAATTTGTGACTCCTCATCCTCCACCTCTTCCAAAACCTCATGCCTTAGTGCTTGCAGTGTTTTTTGAAGCAGGCAGATAAGGGGGACAGTCAGGCTGACTAGTGCATCATCTGCACTCGCCATCCGCGTTGACTCATCAAACGCACGCAAAACGTGGCAGATGTCCTTCATAGAGTCCTTCGCCACTCATTACACTGGCTGCCCATTCATTATAGGATCCAATTCTAATTACTGGTTCTCACCAACAAAGCTCTCCACAGTGCAGCACCCCCCTACATCTCCTCCCTCATTTATATTTATCGGCCTAACCGACTGCTGCACTCTGCAAACGACCTTCGACTAACCTCTGCACTAATCCGTACCTCCCACTCCCAACTCCAAGACTTCTCCCACGCTGCGCCAATCCTCTGGAATGCTCTACCCCAAGAAATTAGGACTATCCGCAATTTGGATGGTTTCAGGCGCTCCCTCAAAACACATTTGTTCACAGTGGCCTATCACATTCACTAATCAAAGTCATTCTATGTGTAAGTCTGTGTGTGTAGCCCATTCACTATCTCCATGCATCCCTCACTCCCTTAAAATGGCTGGACCATCATTGTAAAAACACCATTGTATATAAACACCTGTACTTTGTATCTCCCCCACCTCATTGTAGATTGTAAGCTTTCACCAGCAGGGGCGGCTGATTTTGCTTTAATTATTGTATTGTTAACGTTGTTCCTTATGACTTGTGTTCTGAAACTGTTAAACTGTAAAGCGCTGCGGAATATGTTGGCGCTACATAAATAAAGATTATTCTTATTATAGAGGCCCACTCAGTAGTGGTGAAGTGTGAACGGCGCAAATTGCGAGTTGATTTCGCCTGATGCAGCTGATACTCCATTACTGTTGGCTGCTGCTCACACAACCGCTCCAACATATGTAACGAGGAATTCCACCTGGTGGGTACGTCACATATGATGCGATGTTCATGAAGGTGAACTGCAATCAGCGATCTGGCCATGCTGGAACGTCGCAAGTGAGCGCACTCTAGGCGGACCTTGTGCAGCAGTGCATCAAGATCCGAATAGTCCCTCAAAAAACTCTGCACGACCAAGTTGAGCACATATGACAGACATGGTATGTGAGTGAGGTTGCCAAAGCCCAGAGCTGCCACCAGATTTCGGCCATTGTCACACACTACCAAGCCTGCCTGTAGATTCGCTTCCAAAAACCACACGTCGCTCTCCTGCTTTATGGCATTACAGAGCTCCTGCGCTGTGTGGCTAAGATTCCCCATCGAAATTAATTTCAGGACGGCCTGTTGACATTTGGACACGGCTGTGCTCATATCGGTCGCAACAGGTAAACGTTCACGGGTCCATGTGGAGGTAGACCGTGACGGCTCCTGCAGCGATGATTCTGAGGAACTGGAGTAGGAGGAGGAGTCAATGTGTACAGACTTGATTCCTGCAATCCTTGGAGTTGGCAGAACACGTACAGCGCCACTCGCAAGATCAGTACCCGGCTACACAACATTGACCCAATGGGCAGTGAGGGAAAGGTATTGTCCCTGGCCATGGGTGTTAGAACCCTCTTGTTAGGTTTTGTTTCGGTTTGCTGGTCACATGACCTTTTTTCCCTATTTAGTCTGGCTCCGCCCTTCTGGCTTTGCTTGACTTCATTGTATTATCTACTGTTAAGCTAGCCGGGTGCTTAGGTGCCTTAATCTGTCAGTTTTGCTTGATGTTAGGATCGCAAAGTATTTATTTTTCTGTTTAATTATCCATGCTACAATTTATGTTAGGAGGTGTCCACCTTTTCTCCCAGTCCCTAGATCTTGTAGGGATTACTCCCTCGCAACTATAGTTCTTCGTTCACACTAGATGAGGACTTTAGCGGGTCTGGTCGCAGGATCAGGTTCCCCGTTACATCGTAGGGATTCAGCTTAGTTGTATTGTAGGGACAGAATTCCCTTCTTTCCTTACTGGTTGTAGCAGTTCATAACAATGGGTACTGGTCCACGCATCGGTGGTCAGGTGGACCTTGCTACTGAGGGCGTTTAGTAGTGCATGTTTAATTTTTCCCTCAACATGCTTTTGCAGACCAGGGACGGCTTGCCTGCTGAAATGAAATCGGCTTGGCACATTGTATTGTGGGACTGACAATGATATTCAGTTACGGAAACTGTCTGTCTCCACCAGCCTGAATGACAGCATTTCAAGGGACAGGAGTTTTGCAATGCCAGCATTCAGAGCCTGTGCTCGTGCATGGTTTGCGGAGTATGGCCGTCTTTTATCCCATGCCTGTGCTACCGTGGCTGTTTTGTGGCCTGGGAGTGTGAGGATGACAGGGAACTTGCTGCTGTGTGTGGAATAACAGTTTGTCTCTGGACAACAGTGGCCGAGGTTCTTCCATGGCGATCCTGTGAGGAAGCAGAACCAGCTGTGTGTGAGCTCGATGAAGAGGCTTCAACACAACCTGAAGATGTAGGTGCTGCTGTAGGTTGGCCTACATCTCCAGTGTGTCTTTGTAACTCAACTACGTGCTTTGTCCGCACATGTTTCCACATATTTGTGGTATTGAGGTGACTGACACTTTTAGCTAATTTTAATTTTTGATTACACAGCTTGCATTTGACATAGCAAATATCATGTGCAAGTGTGTGAAAAAAGGACCACGCAGTGCAAGTCCTGGGAGCGCACGTTTTGACTTTTGGAAGACAACTGCTCCGAACAGGTGCCAAACTGGAGGCTACAGGCAACCGAGTCTGCAGCCTAACTCTCCCTCCTGTTTGTACCGTTGGGGCAATGTCTTCCTCTATCTTCCTTCTATCACTAACCACTTCTCTAGGCCTCTCCCAGCTTTCAACCAAAGTACTGGTTCTCAGCCACAAAGCTATCCACAGTGCAGCACCCCTCCTACATCTCCTCCCTCATTTCTATCTATCGGCCTAACCGACTGCTGCGCTCTGCAAACGATTTTTGACTAACCTCTGCACTAATACGTACCTCCCACTCCCGACTCCAAGACTTCTCCCGCACTAGCCAATCCTCTGGAATGCTGTACCCCAAGGAATTAGGACTATCCACAATTTGCATGGTTTCAGGCGCTCCCTCAAAACACATTTGTTCAGAGCGGCCTATCACATTCACTAATCAAAGTCATTCTATGTATTCTGTGTAAGTGTGTATGTGTGTGTGTGTCTCTAGCCCATTCACTATCTCATCCGTCAGTCCCTTAAGATGGCTGGACCATCATTGTAAATGCACCATTGTATATAAACACCTATACTTTGTATCTCCCCCACCTCATTGTACATTGTAAGCTGTCACGAGCAGGGGCGACTTATTTAGCTTAAATTATTGTATTGTTAACGTTGTTACTTATGACTTGTGTTCTTAAACTGCAAAACTGTAAAGCGATGCGTAATATGATGGCGCTATATAAATTAATATTATTATTATTAGGATTCCTCTGAGCTGCTCCCACCACCTTCCTGTTCCTCACGCCATGTTGGGTCTTGGACCTCATCATCTCCACTACCCTCTTCCAACACCTGCTGCTGTTGGGTGGTCTGGCCAGCACCATGCTCAACAGAAACTGGCACCTGAGTCTCATCATCATCAGATGCGTTCTGCGGTGTGCTGACCATCGGCACTGTCTCACCCGCCTCTTCAGATTCAGAGAGACACAGCTGTTGCGCATCACTGCATACTCCCTCTTCTTCACATTACGGAATGCTGCTTGGCTGGGCCCCTGTTTGCAAGCCAATAGATTCTGAGAACAGAAGCAGACACTCAGCTGGCTCCTGTACAGAACTCTCTGACTGCCTGGGCAATTTGCCAGGCGGTGAAGAGACAGATGGTTGCTCAACAGTGCTGTGGTCCTGAGAGGAGGTGGAAGCAATTGAAGTCGATGCATTGGCTGACATCCAACCAACAACGGCTTCAATTTGTTCTTCCCGCAGCAGGGGGGTACTCCGAGCTCCTACAAAAGTGCGCATAAAGGAACGCTCACGGGGAAAACTGGTGGATGCTGTGTCACTGGGGGCCGCAGCAGCCACAGAATCCCACGTCCTCTCCCTGAAGAAACTCCACGACCACGTGCCTTACTCCCTGCCTTCTTCATCTTGGTAGATTGATAAAGAAAGTCTGAAAAGTTATAAGGCCTAAGTGTGGTTATTCCGCAGAGACTGCAGTGAACACTGCACACAACTGTTCAGTAGGTGTGAAAGGCCCCTTTGTGTACTTCTATAGTGTTTGCAACCAATGTATTGTATACGGATGGAAGCACGTCACACTAATAGATTTTATTTATTTGTAATAGAATGGAGCAGCAACAATTAGAGAAAAATTTCAAGGATGTGCCAGTGACACACGCTCAGCAGACTACAACCAGCAGTGGTTGAAGAACTAACTGGAGCGTGATCTGCACTCCAAAAAGGAAAACCTCAGACTACAGTGAACACTGCACACAACTGTTCACTACCCAACGCGTCTCAGCAGGAAGGCAGTCTGTGCGTCAAAACAAAGGCGCAAGCATACATCCATGTACCCTGTTTATAAAGCTATATAAAAAATTATGTAGTAGTGACGCACACTTTATTGAGGTACAGTATTACATCGCCATTCACCATCTGTGGCTATGCAGTCTCATCTATATATACCTTATCTATCCGTTGTCATGCTTGCAAGTCGACAGTCAGGCATAAATAGCAATTTTCACTATGCACTATGCACTTTTTAAAGGTTATGTTTGTTAATAAAAATGATTATTGCCACATATTATGAGTATTACATGATGGATATTGTATAATTTTGTATAAACTGTTTAGTGACATTATTCAGCAAATGTAACATTTTAGTAATGTCACAGATAACTTGTAATGCTGATGATGTTTTGAAGTCAGACATTCATTGTCTATACAATAAAAATGGTGTACATACTGTTACTTATCCATCATTAATGGATTCAGATATGTACTTGTATGCTTTTATGTACAACCGTATAGCAGATTCCTTAACTAATTTATTTTGTGGTTTGCATTGCTGTTCAACATGTTAATGTATGTGTTTATGTTTGTCAATTCTTTATTTATCTAAATATTAGTTTAAATGAAATCATCATCTTATGGTAGTAAAGGTTATCTTTCTCTTGTTTGAAGTATAGACATTTAAAATTGACAGGTAACAAGGAAATTACTTGATCTAGTATTTAAACATCCTCCTTGACCCTGGGCTCCAACACCGCCAGTTGTTGCTCGGAAGTGCTGTTAGCACAGTCAACACTTGCTCCTGTGTTACTGGGGTTCAGTAATGTCAGCTGTTCCCCTGCTGTGTGTACGTCAAAAAGTCCTGCTGCCTCCACCCTGTTCTCTTCTCATCCCTGGGCTCCAACTCCGCCAGTTGTTGCTCGGAAGTGCTGTTAGCACAGTCAACACTTGCTCCTGTGTTACTGGGGTTCAGTAATGTCAGCTGTTCCCCTGCTCTGTGTACGTCAAAAAGTCCTGCTGCCTCCACCCTGTTCTCTTCTCATCCCTGGGCTCCAACACCGCCAGTTGTTGCTCGGAAGTGCTGTTAGCACAGTCAACACTTGCTCCTGTGTTACTGGGGTTCAGTAATGTCAGCTGTTCCCCTGCTGTGTGTACGTCAAAAAGTCCTGCTGCCTCCACCCTGTTCTCTTCTCATCCCTGGGCTCCAACACTGCCAGTTGTTGCTCGGAAGTGCTGTTAGCACAGTCAACACTTGCTCCTGTGTTACTGGGGTTCAGTAATGTCAGCTGGTCCTCGGTTGTGCCATTGGCTCTTTTCCTTCTGCTGCCCCTCCGGGTTCCAGTACCGTCAGCTGGTTCTCCGCAGTGCCTTTGGCCTAGGTGCCTCCATCTCGGTATCCGAGTTCCAGCAACGTCTGCTGGTCCTTGGTAGTGCTTTGGAGCACAGGTACCTCCTGCTTAGTAACCGTGTCCCAGTAACGTCAGCTGGTCCTCGGTTGTGCCATTGGCTCTTTTCCTTCTGCTGCCCCTCCGGGTTCCAGTACCGTCAGCTGGTTCTCCGCAATGCCTTTGGCCTAGGTGCCTCCATCTCGGTATCCGAGTTCCAGCAACGTCTGCTGGTCCTTGGTAGTGCTTTGGAGCACAGGTACCTCCTGCTTAGTAACCGTGTCCCAGTAACGTCAGCTGGTCCTCGGTTGTGCCATTGGCTCTTTTCCTTCTGCTGCCCCTCCGGGTTCCAGTACCGTCAGCTGGTTCTCCGCAGTGCCTTTGGCCTAGGTGCCTCCATCTCGGTATCCGAGTTCCAGCAACGTCTGTTGGTCCTTGGTAGTGCTTTGGAGCACAGGTACCTCCTGCTTAGTAACCGTGTCCCAGTAACGTCAGCTGGTCCTCGGTTGTGCCATTGGCTCTTTTCCTTCTGCTGCCCCTCCGGGTTCCAGCACAGTCAGCTGGTCCTCGTTACTTGCATTGGCTCTTGTACCTTCTGCTACATTTACAAATTGAAGATTTTTTAAATGTTTTTTTGGGTAATCACTCTGGATCTCCAACAATGAAGACGACGACCCTGATGACCACCCCGAAGAAGATGACGACCACAAGGACGACGAGCATCAAGCCAACCAGCCTAAACACCATCACAAAGAAGAAATAAAGATTACCCAACAGGACTAAGAAGGTTAAGACAAACTACAAGATACAGAACAAGAGACTTAAGAACAATAAGCAGAAGATCAAAAAGCAGAAGAACATGAAGTATAAGACCAAAATGAAGAGCAAAATATATGCTCTAAATTATAAGCAGAAGAAGACTAAGCAGTGTATGGGGGTGAGTCCGTTCCTCCTCGTGGTGCCCCTGGAAAATGCCTGCTGCTGCAGGCTAAACTGAACACGGACAAATACTGTTGTAATTTAAATCTTTTGTGACAGCAAGAACGGAAGGATAAAAAATTCATACTTTGACAGATTACAAGTACAGGAATCTCTGTCACAAATAAGAATATGATGAAGAAGATGAAGTACAATATGAAGAAGAATAATAGTTGAATAAGAAGAATATGAGTAATGTTAACAAAAAGATGAATAGCAAGAAGTTTAAGAAGAAGATAAAGAAGGTGAAGATGAAGAATAATTTGATGAAAAAGATGCTGCTGCTGAAGATTATGAAGGAGAAAGTGTGTCAAAAGTTAAAAAGGTGAAGAGCATGGAAGTTGTGAAATATACATATTTGCCAAAATAGAAAAAACGTTAACAACATTGCCAATTTCTTCGTCAATCCGAACATCTTTAAAAAAAAAAAAATATTTATGCTATTCCATTTGATTGGGTTAAACATCTATGCCTTTAATGTCTCCTCAACCTTCCCCAATACATTCTACATTACTCTTTGTTGTTTTCCTTCATGTACAATTAACCAACAAGGCAAGAATGGGGTTTTTTTTAATTCGATATTTTGCTCCCATAGACTTACATTGGATTTCCTGTATCGGTATCGGGTATCGCCGATATTTTTTGGGTATCGGCGATACCATTCCGATTCCGATACTTTTGGATATCGGAAAGTATCGCTCAACTCTAGTGATCACAGTAACTGGATGAACTGCCCCCTCCAAAAATGCCAAAAATGCCTCCATTCCTCAAAGGGTTAAAGCCACCTTGGTATTGAAAGGTGACTTTAAGCCAGGTTAATAATTGAGTGTTGTCAATTTGACAACTATCAATTATTAATCCTATTGAAGGAAATAAAAAAAACACACACACATGAAGAGTAAATAATTTTAATGAAATAAACACACATTTTTTTGACCATCGTTTATTTAACTGGTAATCCTTGCGAAGCCATTGGTCTCCTGTAATAAAGAAAAAATAATAAAACAACATTATTCTTACCTATCCGCCGCTCTGTCAGGTCCCACGCTTTAATCCTTCACAAAGGGTTAACTGCCTTACAGCCAAGCAGTGCAGATAATGCATAGTGATTAGTGTGGAAAGCTTCATTAATTGCTTCCCACTTTCACTTCAGGTCAACCGGAATTCACTCTGACGTCACTGATAGTGTTGAGCGATACGATACCGCAAGTATCGGGTATCGGCCGATATTAGCTCTATCGGACTTTCGATACTTAGTTCCGATATTTTCGTCTTATCGGATATCGGAATCGGAATTGTCACTGTCACTGTCAGTGTCCGTCGGTCGGGTCTGTCAGGAGTCAGCGGCACTTACCTGGCAGAAGATCTCCGGCGGTCACGGGCTGGACTGCTTGATGGCAGCCATCATCTTTCCCCGGCGGTCACATGCAGTTTCTCGCGATAACTGCAGTGACTGCTGGGTAATCCCGGCCGTAAAGCAGTCAGTCCGATGACGTCACCGCCGGGGAAGCAGGTAATCAGCTGTGCTGCGTCGAGATGACTCGCTCTGCCTGTCATTGCGATGTAGTAGAGCTGGATCGTCGTGGGACTGTCGTTACTATGGACTGCGTCGGACAGGTGGTATACTGTTGGTTTGTTTTTTTGCTTTTTTTACAGGAGATCGATGGCGTCGCAGGAATGAGTGTATAATAAAATTAATGAAAACTGTGTTGTCTCTTTTATTTCATTAAAATACTTTTTTCTTGCTGTGTCTTTTTTTTTATACATTTAAAAACTTTGGGATTAATAATGGATCGGTGTCTTATTGACACCTCTCCATTATTAACGGGCTTATTCTCACCGTGCAATCAACGGTGACATTAACCCCTTATTACCCCACTTGCCACCGCTACAGGGCAGTGGGAAGAGCCGGGTAAAGTGCCACAATTGGCACATCTTTTGATGCGCCAAATGTGGGGCTGCTGTAGCCTGGTATTATCAGGCTGTTGAGGGCCAAAATCCATGGGCCTTGACAGTCTTTTAATACCAGGCCGCAGCAGTCTGCATTTTACTTGGCTGGTTAACAAAAATAGGGGGACCCCTACGCCGTTTTTTTTTCGAGGGGATCCCCTATTTTTGTTAACCAGCCAAGCTAAGCAGACTGCTGTGGCCTGGTATTATCAGGCTGGCAAGGTCCATGGATATTGGATCCTTACCAGCCTGAAAAACCAGGCCTCAGCATTCTGCTTCATCTGGCTGGTTAACAAAAATAGGGGGGACCCCACGCCAAATTTTTTTCGAGGGGATCCCCTATTTTTGTTAACCAGCCAAGATATGCAGACTGCTGTGGCCTGGTATTATCAGGCTGGCAAGCAGGGTCGGACTGAGGCACCGGGACACCGGAGAAACCTACGGTGGGCCCCAGCTCCTGCGTGGTGGGCCCTGATTTGAAAGGATAGGTCGCGGGGCAGAGGGGGCGGTGGCCCCGGGGCCCGCGCTCTGAGGGGGCCCACCCGGAGCTACGATACAGTTACATTCTGCGGCAGAGCAGGGAGAATCGCTCTCCCTGCTCTGCCGCCCGGAAGCTATGGGGCCTGAACAGGCATTGGGGGGGCCCGGTGCCAGCAGTGGGCCCCCCACCCGTCATCGGAGGGTCAGCTGTATCGGCATCCAGCCGATAAAGCTGACCGCATGGAGAGAGAAGGAGCGAGTGCTCCTTCTCTCCCATAATCCCCCTCTCAGCGTATGACAGCAGGCGCATTAACATCACCTGCCAGCGCCCGCTGTCAGACGCTGAGAGGGAGAACAGTGAGCAGCACAGGAGCCGGGAGGTGAGTTTTTTTTAAATTTTTTTTTAATGGGGGTGCAGTCGAGTCCTGGCTGGAGAAGTCGTCATGTCGGTGTGGGCCAGATGGAAAAGACATGAAAAGTGAACAATTCCATTAGAAAGAACATCAGCAGTAAGTCATTATCTGTACCTGTGCTGTAATCTATTATATGTTCTGTAGGACTGGTATTATTTAACACAGACCATATGGCGGTAATATCAATATTGGTCTTTTTATATATAGATTATTTTGGCCAACAGCGCGGTCATTTGCTGAGGTTCTCTGATGATGGGCCCATTCAGAAGTTTTGCCCCACTAAACCAAAACCCTAGCTACGCCTATGGCTCTCTCTCTAGTCTTTCTTTCTCACTCTCTGTTCTTTCCTTCTCGCTCTCTGTTCTTTTTTCTCTCTGTTCTTTCTTTCTCTCTTTTCTTTCTTTCCTCTTCTTTCTTTCTCTGTTTGTTCTTTCTCTCTCGCTGCTCTTTCTTTCTTTTCCTCAGTACCAGCCACTGTGCCCTCATTACCAGTCAGTGTGATCAGCAGTGCTAAATGGTTAAGCTTGGGGCGAGGATATGGGTGTGATTAGCTGTGAAATGGGTGTTGTCGGGGCGTGGCCTAAAATTTTCAGCGAATCCTCTTTCCTGTCTTCCAAATTTGGGAGGTATGCTGTATGACCTCCCTACAACTTCTGGCCATGCTCCTGATGAGCGCGACGGATGGTCTCGTGAGGGATCTCCTCCCACACCTGGACTAAAGCATCCACCAACTCCTGGACAGTCTGTGGTGCAACGTGACATGGCCTAAAATTTTCTGCAGCATGCACAGCGTGCCACAGCCTTTGTCCCTCTTTCCCTTATTCAAAGGTTGGGAAGTATGATGTTGCGCCGCAAGAATATATTTTCTCTGGTGGGCCCAAGGTACTCCAGTCCGACGCTGCTGGCAAGGTCCATGTATGTTGGCTCCTTAACAGCCTTAAATACCATGCCTCAGCAGCAGGGGCGTACATATAAATCATGGGGCCCCATAGCAAAAGTCTGAATGTTCCCCACCCCCCCAAAAAATAAACCCAGAGGCATTGTAAATGTAAAGTGCCAGCACAGTGAGGGAAGTTGAGTCGCACAGAGACAGGGGTTTTGGGGGTACTCGGCACCGATCACGTCGACTTCTATGGGGGATGTCACGAGTAGCACAGCTCGGTCCGTGACCTGGGCGATCACTGGAATGTGGGATATTTCCAGGGGATGATAGAATGTTTGTGTAGTTTGTCGTGACGCCACCTGTAGTACCTGGTCAGGGTGTCCAGCGCTGCTGTGCAGGTCCTCTGGAAGGGATGGTGTAGTGCAGGTAGGTGAAAAGTCTTCTACAGGTAACACGCTATCCTTCCAGGGCAGATAGATGTGAGATAGAGCAATGGTGCAAAGTGATGTAGCAGAGTGGACTATGCGACGTAGTAAGAAAGCAGGAAACACTTCAAGTTAAACGTTGCATAATAAAATTTTTAATAATAACATTACAAAAGTGCAAATAGCATTAGTGCCGAAGTTCGTGGAGACTTCTTAGGACTACCCCCACCGGGGTAACTTCACAGTGTCCTTTACTTGTGCTTGTGGAGGACCCGCTCCAAACCTCGAACTGTGGTCTTGGGTGGGCTGCAAGACTTTCCTTGAGCAGACCTCACTTTCGGCCACACCAAACGGGTTTTTAGTTTCTGAGGTAGTTGAAAATAGTGCACAGTTAAGTTTTTTGTAAAACCAAGATGGAGCACCGAAGTGCCAACTATTTACAGAAAAGTTTGTGAGCCAGTACAGTTCATGGCTTCAAAGTTCAACATTTTCATTACATTGAAACACCATTACCCAACCTGGGTATATTAAGGCAACAATAAACTTGTTCTTCTGAACATTCACCCGTCCGGGTACATCAAACCATTACCCAACCTGGGTATATTAAGGCAACAATAAACTTCTTTTTATGAACATTCACCCGTACGGGTACATCAATAATTTAACTATTTACATACAGAGACCCTGTCCGGGTTATTTAGACTTCTTTGGCTGGCCTCTTACAGGTACCACCTGGTACTGTTCTGGAGCTTGCCAAACATCCGATGACAGGAGGGTCCACCCAGACCTGATGACGTCGTGTGGCCTGTACAGTGACGTCGTGACCCGCTATCTGGGTCTGTGTGGCCACCTCTTTCGTCTCCCTCCGGGTCTGGACCCCTATGTCCCGGACTGAACGAACCCCAGGGGGCCTAACAGGCGCCGGGTACGGGCCAGCTATCATTATCATGTCCATAGCTGGGGCTGCTGAGGAGACCACTGAGGGAGGCTGGGGAGATTTACGGCATGGGGTGGGCACTTGTGCAGAGGCCTGGTTGGGGGAGGCTGAAGGCTCGTAGGGTCTGTCAGTTTCCTGACACTCTGGAGAGTAGGGGTCGCACCTGGTAACATTTAGGGCGTACCATCCATTGTAACCCCAGTGTCAGGTGTAAGTCACCAAGTCTCCTGGCAACAGGTCCCTCCCCGGGTGTCCTTCTGGGAGGTGAGTCTCCACGTCCCGCCGGGTTACAAAAACTTCTAAATAAAGTCCAGGCTCCTGGATGAAGCCCCAACCACCTTTTAACTTAAAGTTCCGTACTGCACCCTTAGGCCGCGGCTCCCTCACCGTACTTTTATCCTTTCTCATACGTGCCTTCTCTGCCAGGTCCTTCTCCAGGTGATGTTGCCGAAGCTTTTGGGATTCTCGCTGCTCCCTTTGTCGCTCTGCTTCCCGCTCCCGACGTCTCCACTCTTCCTCCTGACGCCGGTTGTAATTCTCCTCCACCAGCAGCTCCATGTCTCCACCATCAAACGCCAGCTTACGATGTCCGGTTTGCGGCAGCTCTCCTGGCGCCCGCCAGTCCTGGCAGCGCTCACCTGTGGCGGAAGCAGCCGGCTCTGGAACAGATGACGGTCGGGGCTCCGGTACAGGCAGGTAGAGCTCTGGTGCCTGCGCGGCCTCCTCCATGAGGACGGGTGTCGCTTCTTCTGCCTCAGCGATGGGGGCAGACAGCGGGATCTGGGGTGCTGGTGCGGCGTTTTCTGCAGGAACGGGTGCCTCCACTGTGATACTGGCAACCGGTTCAGATTGCAAGGGCTGGGATGCCCGCACGGCCTCCTCTACTGGAACGGGTGCCTCCACTGAGATACTGTCAACCGGTTCAGATTGCAAGGGCTGGGATGCCCGCACGGCTTCCTCTACTGGAACGGGTGCCTCACCTTCCGGTACAGACACTTCAGGGGGTAAGAGGGATTGGCGCCGCTCCAATTGTAGTTTTAGGGCCCGCCAGCTTGCTTCCATCCTGGCGACCTCATCCCGGTGCCGGGCCAGGTCTCTCAGGGTATCCTCCGCTTCTTCCAGCGTAGGAGGGTTTCCAGGCCGGGTGCCAAACGGTGGCTCCGTGGCGATCGGGTCGCTTCCGTGGGGGGAGAGCTCGGACTCTTCCATCCCTTCCCACTTCTGCTCATGTCCGTTCGCCATCTCTGCCAAGTCACATGTGTCATTAGCATCAGGAGAGGCGCCATCTTTTGTAGGGAGGCGGGACCTTCGCGTTCGTTTCCGCCCACTGAGGAGGATGAGGAGGCGGAACTCCAGAGCTGTGGGGCACGATCTTACATTGCAGTAACATTTAGAGTGTGCGGACATCGTTTTCGCGCCACGGAGTGAGTGTACGCCCACGAGAGCACGCCCTTATTCTTCACCTGTGCCTCGTGGCGCAGATATGACGGAAAAATGGCAAATACAGTCTATGATGATTTTTGCAATTCTCAAGCAAAAAAACAGTTCAATTAAGGCACACAGGACTCGCTTATAGCGAGCTTCTGAATCCTGTTCGTGACGCCAAAGTTGAGTCGCACAGAGCCACAGGTTTTGGGGGTACTCGGCACCAAGCCCGTCGACTTCTATGGGGGATGTGACGGGTAGCACAGCTATGTCCGTGCCCTGGTCGCTCACTGGAATGTGGGATATTTCCAGGGGATGATAGAATGTTTGTGTAGTTTGTCGTGACGCCACCTGTAGTACCTGGTCAGGGTGACCAGCGCTGCTGTGCAGGTCCTCTGGCAGGGATGGTGTAGTGCAGTTAGGTGATAAGTCTTGTACAGGTAAGACGGTATCCTTCCAGGGCAGATAGATGTGAGATAGAGCAATGGTGCAGAGTGATGTAGCAGAGTGGAGTATGCGACGTAGTAAGAAAGCAGGAAAGGAAACAATTCTTACTACAAAGACATGCAGCATAAGGCTGCCTCAACCCCTCCCATCCAAATAGCTACACCCTGTTCTAACCAGCCTGAGCTAGACCATCCCATTGGGCCCGCCTACACTCAGCTGGCATAGTGTACTGTTGAATGCAGTGGTTGGAGTCAATGGGGTGTTTCCTCCTTACCTGAGAGTAAGTTGTCACACCGCTGGGTGCGGTGCAAGATCTCTGTGGCGACTGGACCGTCGGGTGCTTCTGTCTTTTCACAAATGCCGGCTTTACCCGGCAATTGAATCAGAGGCTATTTTACTATGTAGAAGTGAATAAACTATAAATATATGTATATATATATGTCACAATGACATGTATATATATATATGTATTCTAAGTGTGTATATTTTGTGTTTACAAGGAAAGAAAGTGTTTTTTTAGTTGCGATATTTTGTTCCCATAGACTTACATGGGACTTCCGGTATCGGAATCGGATATCGCCGATATTTAGTGATATCGGCGATACCATTCCGATCCGATATTTTTAGATATCGAGCAGTATCGCTCAACACTAGTCACTGATGCTGTGCAGTGTCCCCGGCTGACCTGAAGTGAAAGTGGGAAGCAATCAATTAAGCTTTCCACATTAATCACTTCCTCTCCTGTCAGTTGGTAGAGGAAATCATTCATTCGGGGGTTTACTGCGAGGCTGGCAGCATTAGCTGCGGTCCCTGCAGTAAACATTAACCCTTTCATAAGGATTACATCGGGGGACCTGACTGAACATCGGATAGGTAAGAATAATGTTGCTTTATTATTTTATTTTTATTACAGGTGAACAAGGGCTTCGAATGGATTTACCTGGAAAATAAAATATGGTCAAAAAATATGTGTATTTATTTCATTAAAATGATTTTTAATTAAAGTGTGTGTTTTATTTTTATTTCATACAATAGGATTAATTATTGATAGTTGTCTAATTGACAGCTCTCAATTATTAACCTGACTTAAAGTAACCTTTCAGTAGCAAGGTGGCTTTAACCTATTATTAACCCATTCGGCACCGCTACAGGGCAATGGGAATAGACGGGCTAAGTGCCAGAAAGGGCGAATCTAATTATAGACTTGCCTTTTCTGGGGTGTCTGCGGGCAGATGTTAGTAGCCAGTGGGGGGCCAAAAATAATGGTCCCTCTCTGGGCTATTATTATCTGTCCCCACTCGCTTGCTTTGTCCGTCTGGTTGATAAAATAGTGTGGGAGCCCACGCATTTTTTTCAATGAATTTACACCTGTAATTAACCCCTACATGTGTGAAATTTTGCACACATGCACTTATGTAATTGTTAGTGAAAACCATATATCAAACTACATGAAATGACATGGTTAACTGTATGTAAACCATGTGTCATTTCAGGTCGGGTCTGTAATTTCACAAAAGCCGGCAATAGAATTAGCGACTATTACACTATGTAGAAGTGTATGTACTATAAATATATATATATGTCACAATGACATGTATATATATATATATAATATATATATATATACAGTACAGACCAAAAGTTTGACACACCTTCTCATTCAAAGATTTTTCTGTATTTTCATGACTATGAAAATTGTAGAATCACACTGAAGGCATCAAAACTATGAATTAACACATGTGGAATTATACATTACACTTTACAAAAAAGTGTGAAACAACTGAAAATATGTCTTATATTCTATGTTCTTCAAAATAGCCACCTTTTGCTTGGATTACTGCTTTGCATGCAGAAAAGGTGAACGGATGGACTCTACATGCCTAGTTCCCACCGTGATGCATGGAGGAGGTGGTGTGATGGTGTGGGGGTGCTTTGCTGGTGACACTGTTGGGGATTTATTCAAAATTGAAGCGGTGAGCGGTCCAGCTCACCCCAAACCATCTCGATTAGGTTCAGGTCTGGTGACTGTGGAGGCCAGGTCATCTGGCGTAGCACCCCATCACTCTCCTTCTTGGTCAAATAGCCCTTACACAGCCTGGAGGTGTGTTTGGAGTCATTGTCCTGTTGAAAAATAAATGATGGTCCAACTAAACGCAAACCGGATGGAATAGCATGCTGCTGCAAGATGCTGTGGTAGCCATGCTGGTTCAGTATGCCTTAAATTTTGAATAAATCCCCAACAGTGTCACCAGCAAAGCACCCCCACATCATCACACCACCTCCTCCATGCTTCACGGTGGGAACCAGGCATGTAGAGTCCATCCATTCACCTTTTCTGCGTGCAAATCAGTAATCAAAGCAAAAGGTGGCTACTTTGAAGAACCTAGAATATAAGACATATTTTCAGTTGTTTCACACTTTTTTGTAAAGTGAAAATACAGAAAAATCGTTGAATGAGAAGGTGTGTCCAAACTTTTGGTCTGTACTGTATATATATATATATATATATATATATATATATATATATATATATATATATATGAGGTGTAAAATTTTTGAAAAAAAATGCATGGGCTCCCGCGCTATTTTCTCAACCAGACAGACAAAGCCAGCGAGATAATAATAGCCCAGAGAGGGACCATAATTTTTAGGCCCCCCCTGGCTACTAACATCTGCCCCCAGACAAGGCAAATCTATAATTAGATTCGCCCTTTCTGGCACTTAGCCCGTCTATTCCCATTGCCCTGTAGCGGTGGCGAATGGGTTAATAATGGGTTAAAGCCACCTTGCTATTGAAAGGTGACTTTAAGCCAGGTTAATAATTGAGAGCTGTCAATTAGACAACTATCAATTATTAATCCTATTGTATGAAATTAAAATAAAACACACACACTTTAATTAAAAATCATTTTATTGAAATAATGAAACAGTTTTTGACCATATTTTATTTTCCAGGTAAATCCATTTGAAGCCCTTGTTCACCTGTAATAAAAATAAAATAATAAAGCAACATTATTCCTACCTATCCGGTGTTCAGTCAGGTCCCCCGATGTAATCCTTCTGAAAGGGTTAATGTTTACTGCAGGGACCGCAGCTAATGCTGCCAGCCTCGCAGTAAACCCCCGAATGAATCATCTCCTCTCCTGGCTGACAGGAGAGGAAGTGATTAGTGTGGGAAGCATAATTGATTGATTTCCACTTTCACTTCATGCCAGCCGGGGACACCGCACAGCATCAGTGACGTCAGAGGGAATCCCAGCTGACCTGAACTGATTAACAAAAATAGGGGATCCTCTCGAAAAAAAAATGGCGTGGGGTCCCCCTATTTTTGTTAACCAGACAGATGAAGCAGACTACTGAGGCCTTGTATTTAAGGCTGTTAAGGATCCAAGATCCATGAACCTTGCAAGCCTGATAATACCAGCCACAGCAGTCTGCTTATCTTGGTTGGTTAACAAAAATAGGGGATACTCTCGAAAAAAAAATGGCGTGGGGTCCCCCCTATTTTTGTTAACCAGCCAGATGAAGCAGACTACTGAGGCCTGGTATTTCAGGCTGGTAAGGATCCAATATCCATGAACCTTGCAAGCCTGATAATACCAGGCCACAGCAGTCTGCTTAGCTTGGCTGGTTAACAAAAATAGGGGATCCCCTCAAAAAAAAAATGGCATGGGGGTCCCCCTATTTTTATTAACCAGCCAAGTAAAAAGCAGACTGCTGTGGCCTGGTATTAAAAGACTGTCAAGGCCCATGGATTTTGGCCCTCAACAGCCTAAAAATACCAGGCTGCAGCAGCCCGACAATTGGCGCATCCAAAGATGCGCCAATTATGGCACTTTACCCGGCTCTTCCCACTTGCCCTGTAGCGGTGGCAAGTGGGGTAATAAGGGGTTAATGTCACCTTTGATTGAACGGTGACAATAAGCCCGGTTAGTAATGGAGAGGCATCAATAAGACACCGATCCATTATTAATCATAAAGTTTGCAAATTTTTTAAAAAATACACAGCCAGAATAAAGTATTTTAATGAAATAAGACACAACACAGTTTTCATTATTTTTATTGCACTCTCATCCTGCGACGCCATCGATCTCCTGTAAAAAGCCAAAAATAACAAACCAACACAAAAACTCCCTGTCCGACGTAGTCCAAGATAACGAGTGTCCCACGACGAGTCCAGCTCTGCTACATCTGGATGCCAAGCTCAGCCTGACATCCAGACATGGCAGAGCAGCTTACCGGTGGAGATTCCCCGGCGGTGACGTCATCTGGACTTCTCACGGCCAGCTGTCGCGAGAGTACAGTTGACCGAGATTACCCAGTACCCGGCAGTCACGTGCAGTTATCACGAGAAGCTGCATGTGACCGCCAGGGAGAGGGTAATGGCGGCCATCCATGATGTGACCACCAGGGATCTTCTGCCAGGTAAGTGCTGAGTCCTGACTCCTGACAGACCCGACCGACACTGACAGTGACACTTTCGGGAAGTTCCTGTGTCACATACTTCCTTCTGTGACACAGTAACTCCCCATATACTTTACAGGAAAATTCCGATTCCGGTATCCGATATGCAAAAAATATCGGATCTCAGAATCGGAATTCCGATACAGCGAATATTGGCCGATACCCGATATTTGAGGTATTGGAATGCTCAACACTACTCGCAACAATGCACAAAGGACTAGATGTTGGGCCACCAATCGGAGCTGAGGGGCGTTAAAACCTAGTCCCACCTGCGCCGCTGACATGAGTCGCCAACGAGGTCGCTCGTCGTTCATAAAGGGTGTCAAACTCAGCAATTCAGGCTCACCAGCGGGACACCAACAATCAAAAACGGTCCAGAACGTTCGTGCACGATCAGCGACATTGCAGCAGGGGCCACATCGCTGCTACATGTCACACACAGCGACGTTGCTGACGAAGTCGCTGCTGCGTCATAAAATCGCTGTCGATTAAGCGATATCACCAGCGATCTCGCCTAGTGTGACAGTACCTTTGCCCTCTTGACCAGTTTCGGGCTAACAGTGTCTTGTCAATATCGAAGATTTGAATATGTTTTTCTAAACTAACTGACCCTATTCCTAACTTCAGAACCAGTCCAGAATCAATAAAGTTTTCAGCAGACCCACAGTCAAAGAACGCCAATGTTAACACCTAGTTCTTGAAGAATAACACCATATTTATCAGTACTTCATCAGAGGAAGAAAAACGTACCGGGGAGTCTGGGTGAACTCCTCAGCCTTCACCCAGACTCTGAAGCTCTCCCGACGGTTTTCTTGCCTGAGGATGTGTTGATCAATTCTTGAGAAAATGTCCAGAGAGACCACAGTACAGAGTCCAAGATCTTGTCTACATTTTTTTCTCCACAACATGAATACGGGCAACGCTAATCTCCAATTGCTCCACCTCTGGCAAATGGACCTACCCTGGGGAAGCATAACACGCAGCCAGCTGTTTGACAAGTCTCTCATGGATTTTGTGGTCCATTTGTATGGCCTGGGTC
The DNA here is from genome assembly GCA_033576555.1 of Oophaga sylvatica. Lineage (NCBI taxonomy): Eukaryota > Metazoa > Chordata > Amphibia > Anura > Dendrobatidae > Oophaga > Oophaga sylvatica. The sequence goes on along the minus strand of JARQOD010000006.1, from coordinate 71,895,367 downwards.
ATGGCCAACCCAGAGAACAAAAGGTTGTTCTTAAGGACCAGAGCATCATTAAGAGTTTTGGAAAGTCCTTTGTGAAACTGCCCCCTGAGAGCTGCATCGTTTCACAGAACTTCAGTTGACCACTACCGGAACTCCGTGCAGTAGTCCTCAGCTGTGCGACACCCCGGTGCCAAGTTCATGATTTTAGCCTCAGCAACCTGGATCCTGTAGGGTTCATCATAGATCAAACCTAAACTGTCAAAAAAGGCGTTAACAGAAGACTGGTCTGATGCTTTTGGGAACAAGGAAAATGGCCTGGTCTGAATACTCCCTTGCAGTAGGGACATGATTATTCCCACCTGCTCGAACTCATTCCCTGATGACTGAGGACACAGGGTAAAAAATAGCCCACAGCTCTCCCTGAACACTCTAAACTTGTTTCTCTCCCCTGAAAATTTATCAGGGAAGGCCATTGCAGGTTCTTGAGAGACCAACTGTACATCAGCGGGTACTGACCTCACAGCCACTGCTGGCAGTGGAAGGCTATAGGAAGTATTCATAAAATTAATTATCCGACCCTGCAACTTATATTGTGCAGACTCAGGCATTCCTTAGTCAGATCCTGAGCCATCTGCATCAAATTAGCCACCTCGTCACTAAGCTTGTGAGCAGGATCCATACTATAAAGCAATGTATATGCCAGACGTAATGTGTCGCTAATTCACTTCGCATGGATGCGCCATGAGTTGGGATAGTCAAAGAGCCTGAGGTCAAAAGCCAGGGGTGTACGTCATAAACAGTGGGAAGAGACAATGTTGTAGTCAGGTAGCGGTTCAAGGTCAAAATACCAGGAATACGAGGAAGATAGCTGATCAGATCAAAGGGGTTAAAAAGATGGATGGTCAGAATGAGGTCCAAGGTCAGGCAATGAAAGATCAACAAGCAGAACACAAGGCACAGAGAGACAAACCACACATAGCTGAATGTACATCTGTCAGGGGTCTGGGACTAACAGCCCAGCTAAGTAGCAGAGCAGTTACTTGGGACAATGAACACCTGGAGATAGCCAAAACCTCCCAGTCTCAGATTGGACAGCCGAGCTGTCAAAACACTGACAGCTCAGCACGCTCCTGCACCAGACTGAACACTGAACTGTCAATCAAAGTACCTATACCAGATTGAACTGCTGAGCAACTGCATCCCAGACACACTGAGGGATAGAATCTTGAAATCCCTCTAAAGTTGGAATATTGACTAGTAAATACAAAAGTGCCCAGACTAGTGCTTTTCTTGCTCCATAAATAATGCCCTGGGCATTTGTGTAAGAAATGATCTTTATCATCATAATTTGTACTATAAGGAGTCGAGAATGTAATTAAAGCGGACATGTAATCTACATTGGAATTGGAAATGTGATGATATAATTTAAATGGTGATGTTTGGTAGAAACTAAAGAGTGGGTCCTGTTCAAAACAGTGTGTTTACAGATGCATCATTTATGTAAACTTTTTCAGATAAGGGCGTATGCAGCATTATAAGTGCCTTCTGTAGTGCAAGCTTGTTGTGCATGAGTAGATTCAGTTCCCCAATTGAAAAGTTTCAGGTAACTTGTAAGGGGTGGCAACCGAATAGAATTGCTACTAACCGATTTTCAGTAAAAAGTTGTATATACACTGTATATATACTGTAGTACCCTTTTATCGTTTCACTGTGCAATAAAACACCCAAAAAGGGGTAAAATGTGTGTTAGACTCCACATGGAAGTGGAGATTTAGATTGTTATTCAGATACTGGTCAAAACGTTGTACAATTTGAGTCATAATGCCAGGAGACTTCTTCCATATATCTGCCACACCACTTGATGTTATGATGGAATGGATTACCAACCGAATATAGATAACTCTCCTCCCACCATGTCATATGCTGTATATGTTGTCAAGGGAAAACAGGGGAATCATGCAGGTCCCACACTGCCTCCAATCATCAGGACACTTACGCAATTGATTGATAAGTGATGGATGAGAAAGTGGCTGTTTTCAATACTAGGCCAGTTATTGGTGTACTCACAGTGAACACATAGCATATACACATCCGATTCCAACGTGTGGAGTACAGTATATATATGTAAGCTGGTATGGTCCCAGCCAAATTCCACATTAACAAAATGAACTAGCTGCCTTCACCAATCATTTATACAGGCCGATTGGACACCCGTTACAGAAAGCTTATGGCTTTGTGCAGTTTATAGAGCAAGAGGAAAGAAGATATTACATTTTATATTTTTAATCCAAAAAGTAGGAAGTGTTTATAAAAATATACAAAGATGTTACAAAATGGACAAAACAATACAGTATATACAATTGCATAAAATAAATAGGGTTATGAAGGGGAGTGTTTCATTTTTGTGGGTAACAGTTTAGAACTACAGCAAATTGTATCTCCCAGGAATCACAATGATTATAGTTCAGAATTTGCTTTTAATAACACAAGGCACGCCCTCATACTTCCCCTCCAGTGACTTATAACATGGCTGATCTTCGGATGTGGCTAGATCTTTAGAAAATTTTCCCCAACTTTCACAATATCTTCGCCCTTTGAGGTCCCAGGCAGAAGATATTAATGCCATATTTCCTATCATGATTTTATCTTGCTATAGATAGGAAACATGGTGTAGATATTGTCATCCATCTGATTGATATTAATTTGGAAGTGCTGCCACGACTGCCCGGTGATGTAAGACAATGCGATACATTTGCCACTTCGTCACAATGCCAAAAATATGTCTCTCATATCTGTCATATCTATGCCATTCATAAAACCCCCAATATACATACTGAGCCTGAACTCAAGCAGTCTGCTTCTCTTTCTGGTCACAGTGAAGCCAAGGGTAATAAGTTATCTCCACTGGCCATAAATCTGTCTTCTCCAAAATTCCTTGGTAAGCTTTGCCTGGTCTGCGATACATCAGATAATCAACTTTTATTACCTGTTCACAGCAGTGGGGGGGGGGGGGGTGCATAAGTGTCATGCAGATGTTAATAGAGTGCTAGCCTTGCTTCAATTTTCATTATGATAACTATGAGATGGATTTATAGATTTTGCAATTACATCTATGACATATGTTAGCCAATGAGTGTGAGTATTTTACCCCCAAAGGACAGCACTGTATTTGTAAAAAAATATTAGTCATCAAACAGAAATTCTAAAAAATCAAAAAATGAGATACAGTAAGTATAGATTCCTTCAAAATTGATGAGTTATTGCTATATTTACTACTGAAGATTGTAATCCTGGAAAGTGTAGAATGTCCCAAAAGGCACTAAATCAATAAGTAAATACGAAACAAAAAAAGTGTACCAGGACTATTTCTTGATAATAGTTAATTAAAAAAACTAGAAAAATATTTAGACTTGAGAGTCCTCAGTGGTTGTACCTTTTAATGGCTAACTGAAAAGATGGTAACAAATTGCAAGCTTTCGAGACTACTCAGGTCTCTTCATCAGGCATAGACTAATACAACTTAAAAAAACTAAGCTTTATTGAGTACAATTCATTTAAACAACAAATACAGGCAAGCCCAGTAATACAGAAATAGAATTAAATTTGTTGGGTGAGCCATGTTGGGAGCTCAAACAATAAAAGACATAAATCACAAGTTACATGTACATAAACTTGCTGACAATAAGGGTATATATGGATAAATATTCTATGGTATACCAATGTATATACCCATGCAAGAATATCTAGGAAGGAGTAACAACTAATATATACAGGAATAAAAAGCTCACCCAACGAACACCAGAAGCGTGTTTCACAAATGCTTTGTCAGCGATCTATGCATTATTGCTATATTTATACAAATAGTAGAAAAGAGCTAATATAGTCCAATCCTGTGGAATGGATGAACGCATTGCAGACACGTCACAAGTGACCCAAGTAGAATCCCCAATCCATCTCAGATCCTGAAAGACAGAAAGAAGCTTCTTTGACTCAGGTGTGTAACTCGTTTTGCGCTGCATCAGTGGTTATAGGAAGACTTTTTTGTTATTGAGCCCAACTATGTCACAAAAGGGCATACAGGCATAAGAGCAAGGGCGCGAAGTGAGTGAAGAATAGGATAAATGGGATGTTCTATCAAAAGACATTCTGCCAATTTATTTTCTAACACCCCCAATAGACCGCCTGTGACTCTAGCCACTTCTCACAGTCAAGCTGTGAGTCAGAGTGGTCAAGGTCAGAAGCCAGGAGGGTACATCATAAACAGAAGGAAGAGACAAAAGCATAGTCAAGTAACATTCCGAGGTCAAACCACCGGTAAGATAATGGATTGGAGCAGAAGGGGTTAAAATAGGTGGATGTTCAGAACGAAGTCCAAGGTCAGGCATCAGATCAAGAGTACAGAACTCAAGGCACAGGGAAGCACAAACCTCACTTGTTGAATGTACATCTGGCAGTGGTCTGGGAGATGCTCCTCAATTAAGTAGGCATGGCAATCACCCGGGATAGTGAACTTTTGGAGACAGCCGACGCCTCCCAGTCACAGATTGGCTAGTTGAGCTGGCAATCAACACACCAACAGCTCAGCACGCCCCTGAACCAGATTGGATGGCCATGCTGTCAATCACGGTACTGACAGCTTCAGCATGCCCCTGTACTGGATTGGATGGCCAAGCTGTCAGTAACTATATGTCATGTGTGCATCGCCACGAAGATCGTCGCGGTTGCACATTCTGACTTCTCACAGCTGAGTTGCTGTTTCTTTGTGTTTGGCAGTTAGGGAGTTAATTCTGTCTGTGCTCAGTTCTGGGACTGGGTGCAGTTTCTCCCAGCTGCAATTAATTATTTGTTGATTGGTTTCCTTTAAATCTCTGGTTGTCTGTGTTGGGAGTTGCCAGTGAAATTCTTCATGCAGACCACAGATAGGATTGTATCTGTATAGACTTAAGTTAAAGAGCTCCTTAGTTGTTTTAAGCTCACCTTGCTTAGAGTTTAATATCCCAGATCATTTATGTTCCTTCTGTGTTTGAGTGTGTATGCAAGTCTGTGTTTTCTCCAGTCTGTCTTATATGTCTAATCTGTGTATTTAGCAGAGATCAGCCCATATCCCTTTGGTGGTAATCAGTATCCTTCTTAGGACTGATTACAGGGTTCAGGGACTGATAGGAGACAGGGTTAGGCTGGAGACTTGGACCTCTGAAGCATTATCAGTACCTCCAAGGTGAGGGATTAGTTAGGACCCCAGTTTAGGGTCAGGTTAGACCCCCGGTCCTCCTCTTTCCTGTGACAGTGTATCAAGTCCTCAAGATTAACCCTGAGTTCAACGGATATCGTGTCAGGTAAATCTATTCTATATTTACATGCTGATGTTGCTAATCTATATGTTGTATAGAGTGTTGTTCTTTTAAGAATAGTTTACTGACATCGTACACATATCATAAGACCGCGTGACATTTTCACTGGCCTATAAAATTATTCCCAGTTGCCATGGATCCAGTAGCCCAGCTGGCTCTGCAGTTGCAGGGATTATCCATGGAGCTGACGGACATTAAGTCCAAAGTTTTGTCTCCCTCGGAGCAAACCAGATTTGAACCTAAAGTAGCTCTCCCGGACAGGTTCACTGGTGGGCGAGACACATTTTTTACCTTCAGGGAAGCATGTAAATTGTATTTTCGGCTTCGGCCTCGATCATCAGGGAGTGAAGAGCAGAGAGTGGGAATTGTTATCTCGCTCCTACAAGGGGACCCTCAATCCTGGGCCTTCTCCCTTCCTCCGGGATCCCCGGCTCTACAGTCAGTAGATCGATTTTTTACTGCCCTGGGTTTGGTATATGATGACCCAGATCGGGTCTCTCTTGCTGAGACAAAATTACGTAAGATACAGCAGGGAGATCGTCCGGCGGAGGAATTTGCTTCTGAGTTCCGTAGATGGGCCACAGATACTCAGTGGAATGACCCAGCTCTTAGAAGCCAGTTTTGTCATGGGCTTTCTGACAAATTAAAGGACGTTTTGGCTCAGTATGATTCTCCTCCATCACTGGAGGCTGCTATGGCCCTAGCTATCCGTACTGATAGACGGCTCCGGGAGAGGTGCGAGGTAACTCCGCCCCCTGTTGTTACTCCACCTACTACTAAAGTCCCTTATGTTGAGGTTCCCCTTGTCTGTTCGGAGGAGCCTATGCAGTTGGGAGGGACATCATTTCGTAGGAGGGGATTGGCGGTACGCCGCAGGACTAGAAGGTGTTTCTTCTGCGGGAAAGAGGGACATTTTGTTGGGGGATGTCCATCCCGTGCCTTGTTGAGCAAAAAGTCGCCGGAAAACTGTTAATCCCAGGTTGTGTGGTGGACGACAACCTGGGAGTATGTATTTCGTCCGCTAGTTCTTCTCAGTTCCTTGTACCAGTGGAGGTGGTGGTTGGTACGAGAGTGGAGAGATTTTCTGTTCTTCTTGATAGTGGTTCCGGGGCTAATCTGGTTGACGCTCAGTTTGCTCAGGCTCAAGGTATGCATCTGAGTGTATTGGTCAAACCGATCCCTATATTCTCCATTGACGCCAGGCCTCTCGGCCAAGGTAGCTTTGTTCATGAGGTTCATAACATTGACCTTCGGGTAGGGGCAATACATAGGGAACTATTATCTTGTTATGTGTTGGAGGGTCTACCTACTCCTATTGTGTTGGGACTTCCTTGGTTGGTTAAACATAACCCTGTGATTAATTGGCAGTCCAGAGATATAAGCCAATGGGGGAGTTTTGCAAAAGTAACTGCATGAACACAGTCATCAGTGCGGTCGTGCCTAGTACTTTGCCTCCTTTTTTGGAGGACTTTGGGGATGTGTTCTCTGAGGAGGGGTGTCAGGAGTTGCCTCCTCATCGCGTGTATGACTGCTCTATTAATTTGCTTCCTGATGCTAAGTTACCTAAAGCTAGGTTATATAACCTTTCTGGTCCTGAGAGGCAGGCTATGAAAGATTATATTTCGGAAAGTCTGGCCAAAGGGCATATTAGACCTTCATCTTCCCCAGTGGCCGCGGGGTTCTTCTTTGTGAAGAAAAAAGATGGAGGCCTACGCCCTTGCTTGGATTTCCGCGAACTTAATCGGATTACTGTTCGAGATCCGTATCCACTCCCTCTGATTCCTGATCTCTTCAATCAAATTGTTGGCGCCAAATGGTTCTCTAAATTGGATCTCAGGGGGGCGTATAATCTGATTAGGATAAAAGAGGGGGATGAGTGGAAAACGGCGTTTAACACGCCGGAGGGACATTATGAGAACCTTGTCATGCCTTTTGGTCTGACTACTGCACCAGCAGTATTCCAACATTTTGTTAATGACATTTTTCGTCATCTGATGGGGCTGTTTGTGGTCGTATATTTGGATGACATTTTAATTTACTCACCAGATCTTGTGTCTCACCAGGAGCATGTGAGACAGGTGTTGCAGATCTTGCGAGACAATAAACTATACGCCAAACTGGAAAAGTGTGTATTCGCCGTACAGGAACTTCAGTTTTTGGGTTTCTTGGTGTCAGCCTCCGGTTTCCGTATGGACCCTGAAAAGGTGAGAGCAGTGCTTGAATGGGATCAGCCAGAGGATCTTAAGGCTCTGCAGCGTTTTCTGGGGTTTGCTAACTACTACCGGAAATTTATTTGTAATTTCTCATCTGTTGTCAAACCTCTCACTGACATGACAAGAAAAGGGACGGATTTTTCTAAATGGTCGGACAAAGCTTGCCAAGCTTTTTCCTCTTTGAAAAAATGTTTTGCTTCGGCACCCGTTCTCATCCAACCAGATGCATCACAGCCGTTCGTTGTGGAGGTGGACGCGTCTGACGTAGGGGTGGGTGCAATATTGTCCCAGGGTCCGTCCCCTGGTAAATGGCATCCGTGCGCTTTCTTTTCTAAAAAATTGTCGTCCGCCGAAAGGAATTATGATATCGGCAATAGGGAACTTTTGGCCATTAAGTTGGCTTTTGAAGAATGGCGTCACTTTTTGGAGGGGGCAGTCCACCGGTCACCGTCATTACTGATCACAAGAACCTGCTGTATTTGGAATCTGCTAAGCGTCTGAATTCCAGACAAGCTCGATGGTCGTTGTTTTTTACCAGGTTTAATTTTGTTGTCACTTATCGCCCTGGATCTAAGAATGTTAAGGCGGATGCCTTGTCTCGCAGTTTCCCAGGGGCCGGGAAAATGGATGACCCGATTCCTATCCTTCAGGAGGGGGTGGTAGTGTCGGCTGTATGTTCTGAGCTTGAGGAGGAGGTGTTAGAGGCTCAGGGGGACGCCCCTGCAGGACCTCCAGGGAGACTGTTTGTCCCAAATCAGTTGAGACAAAAGGTTATTGAGGCACATCATAATTCTGCTTTAGCAGGACATCCAGGGAGTAAGGCTACTTTAGATCTCCTTTCTCGCCGGTTTTGGTGGCCTAACGTTAATAAAGATGTTTTAACTTTTGTCGCGTCCTGTGGGGTTTGTGCTCGCTCTAAGACCCCTCATACCCGTCCGTCTGGGACCCTCTTACCCTTGAAACTTCCGAAGCGTCCATGGACTCATTTGTCTATGGACTTCATCACGGACCTTCCTCAGTCGTCAGGGAAGACTGTCATACTGGTGGTTGTTGACAGGTTCAGTAAGAGGGACACATTTCATTGCTCTTCCTGCCCTCCCTAATGCTAAAACTCTGGCGCAGGTGTTCATTGGGGAGATTGTGAGACTTCATGGGTTGCCTTCTGATGTGGTGTCAGATAGGGGGTCTCAGTTTGTGTCCAAGTTTTGGAGGGCATTTTGTTTACGTCGGGGGATGCAATTGTCATTTTCCTCGGCTTTTCATCCGCAGACCAATGGTCAGACAGAGCGTCTGAATCAAAGCCTAGAGACTTATCTTCGGTGTTTTGTCTCAGAGAACCAGGAGGACTGGTCTTCTTTCTTGCCTCTGGCAGAGTTCGCTCTTAACAACAGGCGGAGCGAGTCCACTGGTAAGTCCCCGTTTTTTGGGGCATATGGTTTTCATCCCCAGTTTTGTACATTCAATGGGGGGGGCCCTTCTGGGGTTCCTGAGGAGGAGCGTTTCTCGTCGTCACTTGCTTCAGTGTGGAGAGGTGTATTGAATAATCTGAGTGCTATGGGGAACCGTTATAAACGTATGGCTGATAGGAGGAGAGTTTCTGGTCCAGATCTTAATGTGAACGATCTGGTATGGTTGTCTACCAGGAATATAAAACTTAAAGTTCCCTCCTGGAAGCTGGGCCCCAGATTCATCGGGCCGTACAGGATCAGTTCCATAATTAATCCTGTGGCATTTCGTCTGGACCTCCCTCCTACGTTTAAAATCCACAATGTGTTCCACAAGTCATTACTTAAGAGGTACGTGGCACCAGTCATACCATCACCTCTACCTCCTCCTCCAGTGGTGGTCATGGTAACTTGGAGTTTCAAGTGTCAAAGATCATTGACTCACGTCTGAATCGCCGGTCCCTTCAGTACTTGGTGCATTGGAAGGGGTATGGTCCAGAGGAGAGGACGTGGGTTCCTGCGTCTGACATTAACGCAGATCGTTTGGTGCGGACCTTCCACAGAACTCACCCGGGCAAACCTGGCCCTGAGGGTCCGGAGGCCCCTCGTAGAAGGGGGGGTACTGTCATGTGTGCATCGCCACGAAGATCGTCGCGGTTGCACATTCTGACTTCTCACAGCTGAGTTGCTGTTTCTTTGTGTTTGGCAGTTAGGGAGTTAATTCTGTCTGTGCTCAGTTCTGGGACTGGGTGCAGTTTCTCCCGGCTGCAATTAATTATTTGTTGATTGGTTTCCTTTAAATCTCTGGTTGTCTGTGTTGGGAGTTGCCAGTGAAATTCTTCATGCAGACCACAGATAGGATTGTATCTGTATAGACTTAAGTTAAAGAGCTCCTTAGTTGTTTTAAGCTCACCTTGCTTAGAGTTTAATATCCCAGATCATTTATGTTCCTTCTGTGTTTGAGTGTGTATGCAAGTCTGTGTTTTCTCCAGTCTGTCTTATATGTCTAATCTGTGTATTTAGCAGAGATCAGCCCATATCCCTTTGGTGGTAATCAGTATCCTTCTTAGGACTGATTACAGGGTTCAGGGACTGATAGGAGACAGGGTTAGGCTGGAGACTTGGACCTCTGAACCATTATCAGTACCTCTAAGGTGAGGGATTAGTTAGGACCCCAGTTTAGGGTCAGGTTAGACCCCCGGTCCTCCTCTTTCCTGTGACAGTGTATCAAGTCCTCAAGATTAACCCTGAGTTCAACGGATATCGTGTCAGGTAAATCTATTCTATATTTACATGCTGATGTTGCTAATCTATATGTTGTATAGAGTGTTGTTCTTTTAAGAATAGTTTACTGACATCGTACACATATCATAAGACCGCGTGACACTATATCCCAGACACCCTGAGGGGTGGAACGGTGACAGTACCCCCTCTTTTAGGGGGCCACTGGACTCCCAGGCTTTGCAGGAAATTTTAGATGGAAAGCCCTGACTAACCAATTTGGCCTTCAGTGCCCTTCACATCTCGAGCAGGGACCCAGGATCTCTCCTCTGGTCCATATCCCATCCAGTGGAAGAGGTACTGGAGGGAATTATGGACCCTCCGAGAATCTACAACCCTCTGAACCTCATACTCCAGGCCACCGTCTACTGAAAATGGAGGAGGGGAAGAGGGAGACAATGCAGAAGGGACATACTCCTTTAATAGGGATTTATGGAATACGTTAGGGATGCGAAGGGATGGAGGAAGCTTTAATGTAACTGCCACAGGATTGATCACCTCTAGGATCTCAAATGGACCAATAAACTTTGGACCCAACTTTGCCGACGGCACTTTAAGTTTAATGTTCCTAGAGGACAACCAAACCTTATCCCCAAACTTAAAAGCAGGACCCACCGACCATCTTCTATCGGTCTTTCATTTTTGGTGAATCTGTGCAGCCCTAATATTCTTTTGAACCTCCCTCTAGACATCCTCAAGTCTCTGGACAGCTACCTCCACCCCAGGGCATTCAGAACTAATTCTAGAAAATTCGCCAAAATGGGGATGAAAACCATAATTACAGAAGAATGGTGAGGGTCTGGTAGATTGATTTACTTGACTGTTGAAAGCAAACTCAGCAAGATGCAAAAACAAAGACCAGTCCTCCTGTCGCGCTGCTACAAAGCACCTTAAATTTTGTTCCTAAGATTCATTTGTCCTCTCAGTCTGACCATTGGTTTCAGTGTGATAAGCAGATGAAAATGACAAGTCAATCCCTAGTTTATTGCAAAAAAGCTCTCCAAAATTTAGAGACAAATTGTACTCCCCTATCAGACACAATATTCAGAGAGATCCCATGTGATCTTACAATATGAGAGATAAACGACCTTGAGAGTGTCTCTGCATTAGGTAATCCTGACAAAGGAATAAAATGAGCTTGCTTACTGAATCGATCAACTACCACCCAAATAGCAGGCTTTCCATCAGACAGAGGCAAATCCGTAATGAAATCCATGGACAAATGAGTCTATGGTCTTTCTGGATTAGGCAATGGAGCCAATCCTCCAGCTGGCTGGCTATGACTGACTTTGGCACATGCGCAGACTTCACAAGCAGATACAAAATCTTTAATATTCTTACGCATGGATGGCCACCAAAAAAGTCTAGCAATGGCTTTTCTTGTGGCAGTAACCCCAGGATGACCACTTAAAAT
>JARQOD010000006.1:71820347-71883292 GCA_033576555.1 Oophaga sylvatica | reverse complement strand
ATAAAGCATCAGGTTTCACATTCTTAGACCCTGGCCTGAATGTAATAGAAAAATTAAACTGAAAGAAAACAAGGATCATCTGGCCTTTCTAGGAGTTAACCTTTTAACCAATTCAATGTAAGCTAAGTTCTTGTGATCTGTGATCACTGTAACTGGATGAACTGTCCCCTCCAATAAAATGTGTTATGTTTCGGTAGCTGAGGAGTGCAGGTAAAAAAAGGCAATACACCAGAGCAGTTGGAATCTATGGGATTGCAGTACCCTGACTAACCACCACAACTAGAGGCAGCCGTGGAGCGTTCCTACGTTGGTCCTAGACACCTCGTCACAGCCTGAGAAACTAACTACACCTAAAGATAGAAATAGGAAAGCTATCTGCCCCGGAGCAGAACCCCAAAGATAATAGAAAGCCCCCAAACATGTAATGGCGGTTAGACAAGAGGAAATACTGACACAGAAAGAAAATAGAATGAGCAAACGCTGGGGCCCAAACTATCTAAATAGAAAAGGACAGGAAGGGTACTTACTGCAATCCCAGAAAACCCTGAAAAACACCAACTCTACTAATTTCAAAATCACCTGAGATCACACGACCTCTACCACCTAAATTAGCTCTCTGGTGTAACAAAATCAAAACAGCACACTGAAAAAACTGGAAAAAGCAAAAGAACAAAACTCAGTGGCTGAACTAAACTGAGAAGGCAGAAGCCCCCGGAGGGGACCAGAAGGCCCCCAAAGAAGTGCAGGACAAAATGCAAAAATATAGCAACAACACAAAAGAAGAAAAATTCTTATCTGGTAGCAGGAGATGCAGACACGACACAGCAGGCTACAAGGGAAACTGGAATGAAGGATTCAGACCAGAACAATTGATCACCGGCAACCCTGATGGGAAAATGACTCCCTTATATAAGACCAGTCAGTAACACCTGATTCCCAGTCCTCACAATCTTCACTAGTACCGCTTGTAACCACCAGAGGGAGCCTCTGCTCAGAACTCATCTCAAACCCATTCACAACAGTACCCCCCCCTTGAGGAGGGGTCACCGAACCCTCATTTGAGCAACCAGGTCGGTCAGGATGAGTTCTATGATACGCACGGATAAGTCTCCTAGCATGGATGTCCGAAGCAAACACCCAAGAATTGTCTTCCTGACCATAACCTCTCCATTTAACCAAATACTGGAGTCTTCGTCTAGAAAAACGAGAATCCAATATTTTCTCAACCACATACTCCAGATTGCCCTCAACCAAAACAGGGTCAGGAGGCACAGTAGCAGGAACCACTGGCTCAACAAACCTCTTCAACAAGGACTTGTGGAACACGTTATGGATCTTAAATGTCCCTGGAAGAAGCAAACGAAAAGAAACAGGATTAAGAATCTCCATGATCTTATAAGGTCCAATGAACCTAGGCTTAAATTTAGGAGATGCTACTCTCATAGGAATATTCTTTGAGGACAACCAGACCAAGTCCCCCACTTTAAACCGAGGACAATCAGTCCTATGCCGGTTAGCAAACCGCTGGGCCTTCTCCTGAGAGAGGGACAACCTCTCCACTACCTGGTCCCAAATCTGTTGCATACGCTCAACAACAGAGTCAACACCTGGACAGACAGAAGCTTCCGTCTGTCCTGAAGAAAATCGAGGGTGAAAACCAGAATTACAGAAAAACGGAGACATCAAAGTGGCAGAGCTAGCCCTATTATTAAGAGCAAACTCAGCCAAAGGCAAAAAAGAGACCCAGTCATCCTGATCAGCAGACACAAAGCATCTTAGATAAGTCTCTAATGTCTGGTTTGTTCTCTCAGTTTGACCATTGGTCTGAGGATGAAATGCCGAGGAGAAAGACAATTGAACACCCAGTTTAGAACAAAAAGTCCTCCAAAATTTGGAAACAAACTGGACTCCTCTGTCAGACACAATGTTCTCAGGAATGCCGTGTAAATGAACCACGTGCTGAAGAAACAACGGCACCAATTCAGAGGAGGAAGGCAACTTAGGTAATGGCACAAGATGTATCATTTTGGAAAACCTATCACAAATTACCCAGATGGTGGTCATTCTCTGAGAAACAGGAAGATCGGAAATGAAATCCATAGAGATATGGGTCCATGGTCTCTTGGGCACAGGCAATGGCATCAACAAACCACTAGAGCGAGAGCAAGGCTTGGAGCGAGAGCAAGTCCCGCAGGACTGCACAAATTCCCTGACATCGCGAGACAAGGTAGGCCACCAAAAGGACCGACTAACCAAGTCTCTGGTACCAAAAATTCCGGGATGCCCAGCCAATGCGGAACAATGAATCTCAGACATCACACTCTTTTTCCATTGGTCCGGGACAAACAATTTTCCAACAGGGCAGCGCTCGGGCCTATCCTCCTGACACCCCTCCAGAGCAAGTCTCAAATTGGGCGAGATGGCGGAAAGAACTACACCCTCTTTCAAAATAACAGAAGGATCAGATAACTCAGGAGAGTCCGCAAGGAAACTCCTCGAGAGGGCATCCGCCTTAACATTCTTAGTGCCAGGAAGAAAGGAAACCACAAAATTAAAACGTGTGAAAAACAAGGCCCACCTGGCCTGTCTAGGATTGAGTCGTTTGGCAGATTCCAGATAGACCAGATTCTTATGGTCCGTAAGGACCACCACCTGATGTTTGGCTCCCTCCAGCCAATGTCTCCACTCTTCAAAAGCCCACTTCATGGCCAATAACTCCCAATTACCCACGTCATAATTACGCTCAGTAGGAGAAAATTTTCGAGAGAAAAAGGCACAAGGGTTACTTTTAGAGGTCTCTGGATCTTTTTGGGACAAAACGGCACCTGCCCCAATTTCAGAGGCATCAACCTCCACCTGAAATGGCAGAGAAACATCAGGCTGCCGTAGAACAGGAGCAGAAGTGAATCTCTGCTTAAGTTCCTGAAATGCAGAGACTGCCTCAGGAGGCCAATTCACCACATCAGAACCCTTTCTGGTCAAATCAGTTAATGGTTTAACAATAACCGAGAAATTACCAATAAATTTACGATAAAAATTGGCAAAACCCAAAAATCTCTGAAGAGCCTTTAATGAAGTAGGTTGGACCCAATCACAGATGGCCTGAACCTTGACCGGGTCCATTTCAATAACAGATGGGGACAAAATGAATCCCAGAAATGAGATCTTCTGTACGCCAAAAAGACACTTTGATCCCTTCACATACAGAGCATTATCCCTCAAAATCTGGAACACAGTCCGAACATGTTTCACATGAGAGTCCCAGTCATTAGAAAAAATCAAGATATCATCCAAATAAACAATCAGAAATTTGTCCACAAAATCCCTGAAAATGTCATTCATGAAGGACTGGAAGACGGAAGGGGCATTAGTGAGCCCAAAGGGCATCACTAGGTACTCAAAATGCCCTTCAGGGGTATTGAATGCCGTCTTCCATTCATCCCCGTGCTTAATGCGAATAAGGTTATACGCCCCCCTGAGGTCAAGCTTGGTAAACCAAGTAGCGTTTTTCACCCTGGAAAACAGGTCAGAAATCAAGGGTAACGGGTATTGATATTTCACAGTAATATTGTTCAAGAGACGATAATCAATACACGGCCTTAATGAACCATCTTTTTTGGCCACAAAGAAAAAAACGGCACCTAAGGGTGAAGAGGATGGTCTGATATGACCCTTCTCCAATGATTCCTTGATATAAGACCGCATAGCGTCATGTTCAGGTACAGACAAGTTAAAAAGGCGACCTTTAGGGAATTTACTACCCGGCACTAATTCAATAGCGCAGTCATAGCTCCTATGGGGAGGTAAGGATGCAGATTTACTTTCGCTAAACACATCAGAAAAATCAAACAAAAAGTCAGGAACATCCTGAGCTTGGGGGGAGGCAGAAAAAACAGGAGTGTTGGTATTAACACATTGGCAGCCCCAACTGGTTACAGACACAGATTTCCAATCCAAAACAGGATTATGAGACTGTAACCAAGGGAAACCCAGCACGATAATGTCATGCAGATTATATAGAACCAAAAATTTGCAGCACTCCTGGTGATCAGGTTCAATCCTCATTATCACCTGAGTAGAAAACTGGGGTTTATTCTCAGCCAAAGGGGTAGAATCGATCCCCAGTAGGGGAATAGACTTCTGTAGAGGTATCAAGGGAAACCCACAACGTTTAGCAAAATCATAATCCATCAGGTTAATAGCTGCTCCAGAATCAACGAAAGCCTGAGCAGAAAATGAGGACAGAGAGCATATCAGAGTGACAGTTAATAAAAACTTAGTCTGAACACTACCCAAGACAACTGAGCGTGCAAAACGTCTTCCCCGCTTAGGGCAGACTGAAATAGCATGAGAGGCATCACCACAGTAGAAACATAACCTATTGCGCTTTCGAAACTCATGACGCTGTGCCCCAGACACCACTCCATCACACTGCATGGGCTCAGAAGCTGGCTCACAAGGCAACACCACTCCACGCATACTTCTCCGCTCACGCAAACGTCTGTCAATTTGAATCGCTAATGACATAGAATCATTGAGACCAGAGGGGACAGGGAATCCCACCATAACATCCTTTACATTATCCGACAGACCCTTCCGGAAAAGGGCCGCCAAAGCGTCGTCATTCCATTTGGTCAGGACTGCCCACCTACGGAATCTCTGACAGTATAACTCAGCGTCATCAAGCCCCTGATTTAATGCCAACAAGGCTTTTTCAGCTTGATCAGTGACATTAGGCTCATCGTACAATAACCCCAAAGCCTGAAAAAACGCATCAACATCACTCAAAACAGGATCCCCAGGTATCAGGGAAAAAGCCCAATCCTGAGGATCGCCGCGCAGGAGAGAGATGATAATTTGAACCTGCTGCGCTGCGTTTCCTGAGGACTTAGATTTTAAGGCAAAAAACAATTTACAATTATTTTTGAAATTCTGAAACTTAGCTCGATCCCCTAAAAACAAATCTGGCATGGGGATCCTAGGTTCCACAACAGGCAACCCAGCAAGATAGATAGCAATACTCCGAACCTCAGTGGCAAGCTGATCCACACGGCCAGACAACTGTGCAAACTCCATTGGGAGAAAAGATCCTCCCCAGCACCCAGAGATACAGAGGGAAAAAAAAAAATGCAACAAACAGAAAAATATCTCTGACAACTCTGACAACCTTTTTTCTATCACAATATTTTTTCCCTTCTGTGAGTACCATACAATTTTCAATTTTTAGGCCGGTGATACTGTTATGTTTCGGTAGCTGAGGAGTGTAGGTAAAAAAAAGGCAATACACCAGAGCAGTTGGAATCTATGGGATTGCAGTACCCTGACTAACCACCACAACTAGAGGCAGCCGTGGAGCGTTCCTACGTTGGTCCTAGACGCCTCGTCACAGCCTGAGAAACTAACTACACCTAAAGATAGAAATAGGAAAGCTATCTGCCTCGGAGCAGAACCCCAAAGATAATAGAAAGCCCCCAAACATGTAATGGCGGTTAGACAAGAGGAAATACTGACACAGAAAGAAAATAGAATGAGCAAACGCTGGGGCCCAAACTATCTAAATAGAAAAGGACAGGAAGGGTACTTACTGCAATCCCAGAAAACCCTGAAAAACACCAACTCTACTAATTTCAAAATCACCTGAGATCACACGACCTCTACCACCTAAATTAGCTCTCTGGTGTAACAAAATCAAAACAGCAGCCACTGAAAAAACTGGAAAAAGCAAAAGAACAAAACTCAGTGGCTGAACTAAACTGAGAAGGCAGAAGCCCCCGGAGGGGACCAGAAGGCCCCCAAAGAAGTGCAGGACAAAATGCAAAAATATAGCAACAACACAAAAGAAGAAAAATTCTTATCTGGTAGCAGGAGATGCAGACACGACACAGCAGGCTACAAGGGAAACTGGAATGAAGGATTCAGACCAGAACAATTGATCATCGGCAACCCTGATGGGAAAATGATCCCTTATATAAGACCAGTCAGTAACACCTGATTCCCAGTCCTCACAATCTTCACTAGTACCGCTTGTAACCACCAGAGGGAGCCTCTTCTCAGAACTCATCTCAAACCCATTCACAACAAAATGCCTCTATTCCTCAAAGGCCAATTTGATAGCAAGTAACTCCCGATTCCCAACATCATAATTTCTCTCTGCCGGTGGTGTACAATAATAAATTATATTGTGGTACCGTGTTAGCCAGAAAAATCGATGTGAATACTTTTCCATCCAATTATGACAAGAGCATTCTTAAGGTGATACCTTTATTGGCTAACCATAAAATTATATGTTCGCTAGCTTTCAGAGCTCAAGGCTCCTTCTTCAGGCAAGATTACATTTGGAATAATAAGAAAGACACATTAGATGCTTACTATAGTAGGAAATTTGTTCAAGACCTGGGAGGTGTGATGCCTTCAAAAGATAAGCAAAGGAAATCAAATTAGCATTTTCTTACAAATGGAGAGCTAGTCTGGAGTCCTTCTGGTGAAGGTGTGAACTGTGTCTATGTAATGAGTCATAAAACCGGGTGTTAAGTTGAGTCCTAGTGTCAAAGTATTGAACATCCTAATAAGTTTGAATTCCCATATTTTTCTCTCCCTGTCATCCTTAAAATGACCTTTTAGTATTAAGACTTTTAAGTCTGTCATACAATGTCCAGTTCCAGAGAAATGTTTTCCCACAGGCGTGTCCATTTCATTCCTGATCGTATGTCTGTGTAGATTCATCCTTGTTTGTAGTTTTTGCATGGTTTCCCCAATATAGATAGCTCCAGGACACCTTGTACATTGTATCATGTACACCACATTGGAGGATGTACATGAAAAGGAACCCATGACCTTATAGTCCTGATTTGTGTTTGGTACACGGACTGTATTTGTTGGTAATATGTGGGTACAAGTTTTGCATTTTTTGTTGTTACATGGGAATGTGCCAGTCACTGATGGTGACGAGAGGACACTTCTGACAAGGAGATTCCTTAAGTTAGGGGGCTGTTTGTAGGAGAGGAGTGGTAGTTCTGGGAATATGTCTTTCAATTTGTGGTCCCTGTGGAATATGGGTTGGAGATCAGCACCAATTTTCCTTAGGATGCTTATGTGGGGGTTGTATGTGACCACAAGAGGTACCCTGTTGTTGTCCTCTCTCAGTTTGTAATCCAGGAGGTTGCTTCTTGGGATTCTTGTAGCCCTGTGGATCTGTTCATCTATTACCAGTGGATGGTATCCTTGTTGTAGGAATGTATTCCTCAGAGATAGCAGCTGTAGTTCCCTGTCTTTACTGTCTGAACAGATCCGAATATATCTCAGAGCTTGACTGTAGATGATGGATTTTTTTGTGTGTCTTGGATGAAAGCTGTTCCATCTAAGGTATGCTGGACGTCCTGTGGGCTTATGGTAAATTGATGTTTGTATGGCGTTGTCCTTGATGTATATGGTCAAGTCCAGAA
The DNA here is from genome assembly GCA_033576555.1 of Oophaga sylvatica. Classification (NCBI taxonomy): domain Eukaryota; kingdom Metazoa; phylum Chordata; class Amphibia; order Anura; family Dendrobatidae; genus Oophaga; species Oophaga sylvatica. The sequence continues at coordinate 71,875,850 of JARQOD010000006.1, read as the reverse complement.
AATGTATTTGAGACTTTGAAAAGTTGAGGGTGAGCTTGATGGTTGGGTGGTATTTGTTGAAGTTATTGTGGAAGGTGAGCAGATCATCTTTTGAGCCTGTCCAGATTATTAGCAGATCATCAATGTAGCGGAAGTATGCAAGAGGTTAATAGGGCAAGATGACAAAAACTCCTCCTCCAGTTTCGCCATAAATAGGTTGGCATATTGTGGGGACATTTTGCTTCCCATGGCGCTGCCCATGCACTGTTGGTATAAATTGTTCCCAAAAGAAAATAGTTGTGATGAAGCACAAACCTGATGAATTGCAGTGTTGGTTCTGTGGCCAGATTGTTCTTTTGAAGGAAATATTTACATGCTGTGATTCCATCCTCATGAGGAATGTTGGAATAGAGAGACTCTACGTCCATGGTGGCTAGTATCGTGTCCCTTGGAAGTGGGCCCAGCGCTGACAATTTGCAAAGAATATCCGTGGTGTCCTGGATATAGCTGGGTGTGCTCCTCACCAAGGGTTTTAGAATGTTCTCCACCCAGCCGGAGATATTCTCAGTTAAAGTCCCAATACCAGAGATGATGGGCCTCTCAGGATTACCTTCTTTGTGTATTTTAGGCAACATGTAGAAGGTACCTGTTTTGGGATTGCCTGGTACTAGTTCCAGTAGTGAGGATGAAGTAGAATCAAATCCATTAATGATACGTGTTAGTTCCTCAGTGTATTGTTTGGTAGGATCTTCCTGAAGTGGAGTGTAGTATTTTATATCCAAGAGTTGTCTGTTTGCTTCCTGGATGTAATCTGTCGTGTTCATGATGACTATAGCTCCTCCTTTGTCCGCTGGTTTGATGATGATATTGTTGTTGGCTTTTAAGGATTGTATAGCTTTTCTTTCCTCCATGCTGATATTGTTTGGCACTTTATGGTGTCTGTCCAAATGTCAGATTTAACTTTTTTGCGGAAACAGTCTATGTAATGATCCAGAGTTTGGTTGTGTCCGGGTTGCGGGGTCCAGTTTGTCCTCTTTTTCTTTTTTGCTGTGTTATTCACATTGTCTTGTGAAGTGATATCTGCATGGTTATGAAAGAATTCTTTGAGTCGCAATCTGCGGAAGAATTCCTCGATGTCACTACTAGAGTTGAGCGATACTTTCCGATATCCTAAAGTATCGGAATCGGAATGGTATCGCCGATATCACTAAAATATCGGCTATACCCGATACCGATACCGGAAGTCCCATGTAAGTCTATGGGAACAAAATATCGAAATTAAAAAAAACCCATTCTTGCCTTGTTGGTTAATTGTACATGAAGGAAAACAAGAAAGAGTAATGTAGAATGTATTGGGGAAGGTTGAGGAGACATTAAAGGCATAGATGTTTAACCCAATCAAATGGAATAGCATAAATATTTTTTTTTTTAAAGATGTTCGGATTGACGAAGAAATTGACAATGTTAACGTTTTTTATATTTTGGCAAATATGTATATTACACAACTTCCATGCTCTTCATCTTCACCTTTTTAACTTTTCACACACTTTCTCCTTCATAATCTTCTGCAGCATCATCTTTTTCATCAAATTATTCTTCATCTTCACCTTCTTTATCTTCTTCTTAAACTTCTTGCTATTCATCTTTGTTAACATTACTCATATTCTTCTTATTAAACTATTATTCTTATTCATATTCTGCTTCATCTTCTTCATCATATTCTTATTTGTGACAGAGAATCCTGTACTTGTAATCTGTCAAAGTATGAATTTTTCATCCTTCCGTTCTTGCTGTCACAAAAGATTTAAATTACAACAGTATTTGTCCGTGTTCAGTTTAGCCTGCAGCAGCAGGCATTTTCCAGGGGCACCACGAGGAGGAACGGACTCACCCCATACACTGCTTAGTCTTCTTCTGCTTAGAATTTAGAGCATATATTTTGCTCTTCATTTTGGTCTTATACTTCATGTTCTTCTGCTTTTAGATCTTCTGCTTATTGTTCTTGTGTCTCTTGTTCCGTATCTTGTATTTGTAGCACAATCTTGTACCAGCTGATGTTACTGGGACACGGTTACTAAGCAGGAGGTACCTGTGCTCCAAAGCACTACCAAGGACCAGCAGACGTTGCTGGAACTCGGATACCGAGATGGAGGCACCTAGGCCAAAGGCACTGCGGAGAACCAGTTGACGGTACTGGAACCCGGACGGGTAGCAGAAGGTACAAGAGCCAATGCAAGTAACGAGGACCAGCTGACTGTGCTGGAACCGGAGGGGCAGCAGAAGGAAAAGAGCCAATGGCACAACCGAGGACCAGCTGACGTTACTGGGACACGGTTACTAAGCAGGAGGTACCTGTGCTCCAAAGCACTACCAAGGACCAGCAGACGTTGCTGGAACTCGGATACCGACATGGAGGCACCTAGGCCAAAGGCACTGCGGAGAACCAGCTGACGGTACTGGAACCCGGAGGGGCAGCAGAAGGAAAAGAGCCAATGGCACAACCGAGGACCAGCTGACGTTACTGAACCCCAGTAACACAGGAGCAAGTGTTGACTGTGCTAACAGCACTTCCGAGCAACAACTGGCGGTGTTGGAGCCCAGGGTCAAGGAGGATGTTTAAATACTAGATCAAGTAATTTCCTTGTTACCTGTCAATTTTAAATGTCTATACTTCAAACAAGAGAAAGATAACCTTTACTACCATAAGATGATGATTTCATTTAAACTAATATCTAGATAAATAAAGAATTGACAAACATAAACACATACATTAACATGTTGAACAGCAATGCAAACCACAAAATAAATTAGTTAAGGAATCTGCTATACGGTTGTACATAAAAGCATACAAGTACATATCTGAATTCATTAATGATGGATAAGTAACAGTATGTACACCATTTTTATTGTATAGACAATGAATGTCTGACTTCAAAACATCATCAGCATTACAAGTTATCTGTGACATTACTAAAATGTTACATTTGCTGAATAATGTCACTAAACAGTTTATACAAAATTATACAATTTCCATCATGTAATACTCATAATATGTGGCAATAATCATGTTTATTAACAAACATAACCTTTAAAAAGTGCATAGTGCATAGTGAAAATTGCTATTTATGCCTGACTGTCGACTTGCAAGCATGACAACGGATAGATAAGGTATATATAGATGACACTGCATAGCCACAGATGGTGAATGGCGATGTAATACTGTACCTCAATAAAGTGTGCGTCACTACTACATAATTTTTTTTATATAGCTTTATAAACAGGGTACGTGGATGTATGCTTGCGCCTTTGTTTTGACGCACAGACTGCCTTCCTGCTGAGACGCGTTGGGTAGTGAACAGTTGTGTGCAGTGTTCACTGTAGTCTGAGGTTTTCCTTTTTGGAGTGCAGATCACGCTCCAGTTAGTTCTTCAACCACTGCTGGTTGTAGTCTGCTGAGCGTGTGTCACTGGCACATCCTTGAAATTTTTCTCTAATTGTTGCTGCTCCATTCTATTACAAATAAATAAAATCTATTAGTGTGACGCGCTTCCATCCGTATACAATACATTGGTTGCAAACACTATAGAAGTACACAAAGGGGCCTTTCACACCTACTGAACAGTTGTGTGCAGTGTTCACTGCAGTCTCTGCGGAATAACCACACTTAGGCCTTATAACTTTTCAGACTTTCTTTATCAATCTACCAAGATGAAGAAGGCAGGGAGTAAGGCACGTGGTCGTGGAGTTTCTTCAGGGAGAGGACGTGGGGATTCTGTGGCTGCTGCGGCCCCCAGTGACACAGCATCCACCAGTTTTCCCCGGGCCGTGAGCGTTCCTTTATGCGCACTTTTGTAGGAGCTCGGAGTACCCCCCTGCTGCGGGAAGAACAAATTGAAGCCGTTGTTGTTTGGATCTCAGCCAATGCATCGACTTCAATTGCTTCCACCTCCTCTCAGGACCACAGCACTGTTGGGCAACCATCTGTCTCTTCACCGCCTGGCAAATTGCCCAGGCAGTCAGAGAGTTCTGTACAGGAGCCAGCTGAGTGTCTGCTTCTGTTCTCAGAATATATTGGCTTGCAAACAGGGGCCCAGCCAAGCAGCATTCTGTAATGTGAAGAAGAGGGAGTATGCAGTGATGCGCAACAGCTGTGTCTCTCTGAATCTGAAGAGGCGGGTGAGACAGTGCCGATGGTCAGCACACCGCAGAACGCATCTGATGATGATGATGAGACCCAGGTGCCAGTTTCTGTTGAGCATGGTGCTGGCCAGACCACCCAACAGCAGGTGTTGGAAGAGGGTAGTGGAGATGATGAGGTCCAATACCCAACATGGCATGAAGAACAGGAAGGTGGTGGGAGCAGCTCAGAGGAATAATAATAATATTTATTTATATAGCGCCATCATATTCCGCAGCGCTTTACAGTTTAGCAGTTTCAGAACACAAGTCATAAGTAACAACGTTAACAATACAATAATTTAAGCTAAATAAGTCGCCCCTGCTCGTGACAGCTTACAATGTACAATGAGATGGGGGAGATACAAAGTATAGGTGTTTATATACAATGGTGCATTTACAATGATGTTCCAGCCATCTTAAGGGACTGAGGGATGGAGATAGTGAATGGGCTAGAGACACACACACACTTACACAGAATACATAGAATGACTTTGATTAGTGAATGTGATAGGCCGCTCTGAACAAATGTGTTTTGAGGGAGCGCCTGAAACCATGCAAATTGTGGATAGTCCTAATTTCTTGGGGTACAGCATTCCAGAGGATTGGCGTAGAGCAGGAGAAGTCTTGGAGTCGGGAGTGGGAGGTACGTATTAGTGCAGAGGTTAGTCGAAAGTCGTTTGCAGAGCGCAGCAGTCGGTTAGGCCGATAGATAGAAATGAGGGAGGAGATGTAGGAGGGGTGCTGCACTGTGGAGAGCTTTGTGGGTGAGAACCAGTACTTTGGTTGAAAGCTGGGAGAGGCCTAGAGAAATGGTTAGTGATAGAAGGAAGATAGAGGAAGACATTGCCCCAACGGTACAAACAGGAGGGAGAGTTAGGCTGCAGACTCGGTTGCCTGTAGCCTCCAGTTTGGCACCTGTTCGGAGCAGTTGTCTTCCAAAAGTCAAAACGTGCGCTCCCAGGACTTGCACTGCGTGGTCCTTTTTTCACACACTTGCACATGATATTTGCTATGTGAAATGCAAGCTGTGTAATCAAAAATTAAAAATAGCTAAAAGTGTCAGTCACCTCAATACCACAAATATGTGGAAACATGTGCGGACAAAGCACGTAGTTGAGTTACAAAGACACACTGGAGATGTAGGCCAACCTACAGCAGCACCTACATCTTCAGGTTGTGTTGAAGCCTCTTCATCGAGCTCACACACAGCTGGTTATGCTTCCTCACAGGATCGCCATGGAAGAACCTCGGCCACTGTTGTCCAGAGACAAACTGTTATTCCACACACAGCAGCAAGTTCCCTGTCATCCTCACACTCCCAGGCCACAAAACAGCCAGCGGTAGCACAGGCATGGGATAAAAGACGGCCATACTCCGCAAACCATGCACGAGCACAGGCTCTGAATGCTGGCATTGCAAAACTCCTGTCCCTTGAAATGCTGTGATTCAGGCTGGTGGAGACAGACAGTTTCCGTAACTGAATATCATTGTCAATCCCACAATACAATGTGCCAAGCCGATTTCATTTGAGCAGGCAAGCCGTCCCTGGTCTGCAAAAGCATGTTGAGGGAAAAATTAAACATGCGCTACTAAAAGCCCTCAGTAGCAAGGTCCACCTGACCACCGATGCGTGGACCAGTACCCATTGTTATGATCTGCTACAACCAGTAAGGAAAGAAGGGAATTCTGTCCCTACAATACAACTAAGCTGAATCCCTACGATGTAACGGGGAACCTGATCCTGCGACCAGACCCGCTAAAGTCCTCATCTAGTGTGAACGAAGACCTATAGTTGCGAGGGAGTAATCCCTACAAGATCTAGGGACTGGGAGTCCTAACATAAATTATAGCATGGATAATTAAACAGAAAAATAAATACTCTGTGATCCTAACATCAAGCAAAACTCACAGATTAAGGCACCTAAGCACCCGGCTAGCTTAACAGTAGATAATACAATGAAGTCAAGCAAAGCCAGAAGGGCGGAGCCAGACTAAATAGGGAAAAAAGGTCATGTGACCAGCAAACTGAAACAAAACCTAACAAGAGGGTTCTAACACCCATGGCCAGGGACAATACCTTTCCCTCACTGCCCATTGGGTCAATGTTGTGCAGCCGGGTACTGATCTTGCGAGTGGCGCTGTACGTGTTCTGCCAACTCCAAGGATTGCAGGAATCAAGTCTGTACACATTGATTCCTCCTCCTATTCCAGTTCCTCAGAATCATCGCTGCAGGAGCCGTCACGGTCTACCTCCACATGGACCCGTGAACGTTTACCTGTTGCGACCGATATGAGCACAGCCGTGTCCAAATGTCAACAGGCCATCCTGAAATTAATTTCCATGGGGAATCTTAGCCACACAGCGCAGGAGCTCTGTAATGCCATAAAGCAGGAGAGCGACGTGTGGTTTTTGGAAGAGAATCTACAGGCAGGCTTGGTAGTGTGTGACAATGGCCGAAATCTGGTGTCAGCTCTGGGCCTTGGCAACCTCAGTCACATACCATGTCTGTCATATGTGCTCAACTTGGTCGTGCAGAGTTTTTTGAGGGACTATCCGGATCTTGATGCACTGCTGCACAAGGTCCGCCTAGAGTGCGCTCACTTGCGACGTTCCAGCATGGCCAGATCGCTGATTGCAGCTCTGCAACGCAGATTTCACCTTCATGAACATCGCATTATATGTGACGTACCCACCAGGTGGAATTCCTCGTTACATATGTTGGAGCGGTTGTGTGAGCAGCAGCCAACAGTAATGGAGTATCAGCTGCATCAGGCGCAGTCAACTCGCAATTTGCGGCGTTCACACTTCACCACTACTGAGTGGGCCTCTATAATAAGAATAATAATATTATTTATTTATATAGCGCCATAATATTCCGCAGTGCTTTACAGTTTAACAGTTTCAAAACACGAGTCATAAGTAACAACGTTAACAATACAATAATTAAATCAAAATCAGCCGCCCCTGCTGGTGAAAGCTTACAATCTACAATGAGGTGTGGGAGATACAAAGTACAGGTGTTTATATACAATGGTGTTTTTACAATGATGGTCCAGCCATTTTAAGGAAGTGAGGGATGCATGGAGATAGTGAATGGGCTACACACACAGAATTACACATAGAATGACTTTGATTAGTGAATGTGATAGGCCACTGTGAACAAATGTGTTTTGAGGGAGCGCCTGAAACCATCCAAATTGCGGATAGTCCTAATTTCTTGGGGTAGAGCATTCCAGAGGATTGGCGCAGCGCGGGTGAAGTCTTGGAGTTGGGAGTGGGAGGTACGGATTAGTGCAGAGGTTAGTCGAAGGTCGTTTGCAGAGTGCAGCAGTCGGTTAGGCCTATAAATATAAATAAGGGAGGAGATGTAGGGGGGTGCTGCGCTGTGGAGAGCTATGTTGGTGAGAACCAGTAATTAGAATTGGATCCTATAATGAATGGGCAGCCACTGCCAGTGTAATGAGTGGCGAATAACTCTATGAAGGATATCTGCCACGTTTTGCGTGCGTTTGATGAGTCAACGCGGATGGCGAGTGCAGATGATGCACTAGTCAGCCTGACTGTCCCCCTTATCTGCCTGCTTCAAAAAACACTGCAAGCACTAAGGCATGAGGTTTTGGAAGAGGTGGAGGATGAGGAGTCACAAATTCCATCACCTTCTGGACAGTCAGCGCAACGTGGTTCCTCACAAAGGGCTGGAGGACTTTCAAAGTACCATGCTGTATCAACAATTGAACCTCCAGAGTCGCTGTCTATATTTTCATAACCATTACAAACTTTTAATGTATTTACAAAGCACATAATGTACATTTTTTGTCTATCCTTTTGTAATGCTATTGTGTTTCCATAAACTGATGTTACAGAATTATGATACAAAGTTTTTAAATTTTGAGTTTTAAATTTTGTAAATTTATATGTATTTGAAGGACTTTGTGAGGAGGATGAGGAGGAGTCAATGGAGGAGGAAGACATCGCTCCAGAGGGAGGTAGACAATGCTCTAGTCAGTATGTAGACCAAGGGTGGGGTGATGCACAGCAGGCGGAGATGACGCCTCTTGCAGGGGACAACGTTTCTTGGCCAGTTGGGAGTCTGCAGCACATGGTTGATTTCATGCTGCAGTGGCTGAGAAACGACCGCCGCATCGAACACATTCACACCACGTCTGATTATTGGGTGTACACCCTCCTAGACCCTCGCTACCGGGACAACTTACAAAGCCTCATCACACCGTTGAACCGGGAGCGTAAAATGCGGAAGTACCAAGACACACTGGTGCAATCCATAATGTTCTCCATTCCAGCCGAGAGCACTGCTGCTGCTACTGATTTACAAAGCAGCTCTGTGCGTCGAGGCAGTGGAGACAGCTCTGCAACAAGAGGGAGCACAAGCAGCGCCTCTGCACAGGGCAAGAACAGTATGTTCCAAATGTGTCGAAGTTTTGTGGCAGCGCCACCAATGTCTACACCATCCGAGACGGCTCCAGTCAGCAGGAGGCAACATTTCCGTAAGATGGTGACAGACTACATGTCTTGCCCTCTCAGTGTACTCCCAGATGGCTCTTCCCCATTCAAGTTTTGTGTCTCTAAGCTGGCTACATGGCCAGAGCTTAGCCAGTATGCATTGGAGGTGCTGGCTTGATCTGCTGGCAGTGTATTATCGGAGCGCGTCTTTACTGCTGCAGGTGGTGTACTAACAGACCGTTGCATGCGACTATCCTACGATAATGTAGAACGGCTTACTTTTCTGAAAATGAACTAGGCATGGATCTCGCCTGAATTTGCCTGTCCGGTTTCAGATTAACTAACTGGTTGACAACGTTTTCCATGTCTCCTGTTATGTTCATCTTTCTACCACCTGAGCTATACTCCCTGGGCTACAACACTGCCAGTTGCTGCTCAGAAGTGTCGTGTCCACAGACCAATACACAAGCTATAGTGATAGTGGGGTTCAGTAACGCCTGCTGTTCCCCTGCTGTGTGTCCGGCAAAAATTACTGCTACCTAGCTACACATGTTTAAAAAAACATGACATGTTAAAGTGGCTAGTGCTACACATAGATATCAGGCTACACCCTTATTTCTAAGCTGTAAACAAGTGAAACGTCAAATTTAAAACCATTCAATGATTAGTGTTGGTAACAAATCTGTAACTAAATAATTGTGACATATTATGGCAGATATCCACATGTCTAACACAAATGCTAACACAAAAGCATACTTATGCTATAGGGTACTGATGGTGAACCTTCTCACTCCATAACTTTGACCAATCCAACTCACATCATGCCTCAAATGCTGCAATGTTGGAAGTACATAATGTGGGTTGAACTTTGACAACAGCTGCAGTGCGAAGGTTATCCTTCTGTGTTCTTGGCTTTTAAATAAAAGCATACAAGTAAATATAATAATACATTGTTGATTAAGGGACATGATGTACACCTGTAATATTGTGCAAACAATGGATGTAGGACTATTCCTCTTCAACATTACTTATATTTGTGTCATTTGAAAAAATACATATTTTAGTTAAAAATTAAAAACCCATGTTCAGTAGCTGTGAAAGGCCCGTTTGTGTACTTCTATATTGTTTGCAACCAATGTATTGTATACGGATGGAAGCGCGTCACACTAATAGATTAGATTTATTTTAAATGGAATGTAGCAGAACCAATTGGAGATAAATGAAAAGGATGAGCCACTGAGACACGCTCAGCAGAGTACAAGCAGCAGTGCTTGAACATGTAACTGGAGCGTGATCTGCACTAAAAAAAGTAAAAAACACAGACTGAAGTGAACACTGAAACACAACTGTCCACAATCTGTGAAAAGCTCCTTTCTGTACTTCTATATTGTTTGCAACCAATGTATTGTATACGGATGGAAGCGCGTCACACTAATAGATTAGATTTATTTTAAATGGAATGTAGCAGAACCAATTGGAGATAAATGAAAAGGATGAGCCACTGAGACACGCTCAGCAGAGTACAAGCAGCAGTGCTTGAACATGTAACTGGAGCGTGATCTGCACTAAAAAAAGTAAAAAACACAGACTGAAGTGAACACTGAAACACAACTGTCCACAATCTGTGAAAAGCTCCTTTCTGTACTTCTATATTGTTTGCAACCAATGTATTGTATACGGATGGAAGCGCGTCACACTAATAGATTAGATTTATTTTAAATGGAATGTAGCAGAACCAATTGGAGATAAATGAAAAGGATGAGCCACTGAGACACGCTCAGCAGAGTACAAGCAGCAGTGCTTGAACATGTAACTGGAGCGTGATCTGCACTAAAAAAAGTAAAAAACACAGACTGAAGTGAACACTGAAACACAACTGTCCACAATCTGTGAAAAGCTCCTTTCTGTACTTCTATATTGTTTGCAACCAATGTATTGTATACGGATGGAAGCGCGTCACACTAATAGATTAGATTTATTTTAAATGGAATGTAGCAGAACCAATTGGAGATAAATGAAAAGGATGAGCCACTGAGACACGCTCAGCAGAGTACAAGCAGCAGTGCTTGAACATGTAACTGGAGCGTGATCTGCACTAAAAAAAGTAAAAAACACAGACTGAAGTGAACACTGAAACACAACTGTCCACAATCTGTGAAAAGCTCCTTTCTGTACTTCTATATTGTTTGCAACCAATGTATTGTATACGGATGGAAGCGCGTCACACTAATAGATTAGATTTATTTTAAATGGAATGTAGCAGAACCAATTGGAGATAAATGAAAAGGATGAGCCACTGAGACACGCTCAGCAGAGTACAAGCAGCAGTGCTTGAACATGTAACTGGAGCGTGATCTGCACTAAAAAAAGTAAAAAACACAGACTGAAGTGAACACTGAAACACAACTGTCCACAATCTGTGAAAAGCTCCTTTCTGTACTTCTATATTGTTTGCAACCAATGTATTGTATACGGATGGAAGCGCGTCACACTAATAGATTAGATTTATTTTAAATGGAATGTAGCAGAACCAATTGGAGATAAATGAAAAGGATGAGCCACTGAGACACGCTCAGCAGAGTACAAGCAGCAGTGCTTGAACATGTAACTGGAGCGTGATCTGCACTAAAAAAAGTAAAAAACACAGACTGAAGTGAACACTGAAACAAACTGTCCACAATCTGTGAAAAGCTCCTTTCTGTACTTCTATATTGTTTGCAACCAATGTATTGTATACGGATGGAAGCGCGTCACACTAATAGATTAGATTTATTTTAAATGGAATGTAGCAGAACCAATTGGAGATAAATGAAAAGGATGAGCCACTGAGACACGCTCAGCAGAGTACAAGCAGCAGTGCTTGAACATGTAACTGGAGCGTGATCTGCACTAAAAAAAGTAAAAAAAAACACAGACTGCAGTGAACACTGAAACACAACTGTCCACAATCTGTGAAAAGCTCCTTTCTGTACTTCTATAGTGTTTGCAACCAATGTATTGTATACGGATGGAAGCACGTCACACTAATAGATTTGATTTTTTTCTAATATAATGGAGCTGCACCAATTCCACTAAATAAAAAAAAAAAAAAAGAGTCAGTGAGTCAGTGACACGTGCAGATGCCTACAAACAGCGGTGGATGCAGAGCAAACTGCAGCGTCACCTGCACTGTCACACACACACCTTGCACAGAGCTGTTAAAACAACACTGGCAAAATGAAGCTTTACACAGCGGTTGGTAAACTAGCCTGCCTCAAGCACAGTAGTACACAAAATCGCAATATCTAACTGTCCCTCAGAGTGAGCAGAGTAGCGTTCTGTCCCTTACTGAGTTCACAGCACAGTGACGCTAAAATGGCGGCGGCGCCTTTTATAGTGCATTCTGACATCATTTCAGCAGCCAATCACAGCCATGCCATTAGTTAAGATGACCGCAGCATTACAGGATGTGCCCACACTTCGTAGGATTCCTCATTGGCTGACTAAAATCACATTGCCTCTCAAAGAATTATGGGAACTTCCGATTCCGGTATACGATATGGAAAAAGTATCGGAATTAAGTATCGGAATTCCGATAACGCGAATATCGGCCGATACCCGATACTTGCGGTATCGGAATGCTCAACACTAGTCACTACAGAACTGAGCCGTATCCAGCTGTTTTGTAGGACAGAATGTTAGTCCCTTTGATAGAACATGCATTTCTCCTGTGTTTGGCTTGTATTGTGAGAGGTTCACAACAGAGGGCAATGTATGTAAATGATTCTGTAAACAGGGCTTACCTTCAGCTACATTGAGACCTGCTTTCTTCCTGAGTCTGTCCAGTTTCTTTTTCTTGTTGATAATGAGGTGATGTTGTAAATTATTGTAGAATTCCTGTAGCGTCTCCTTGATGAAACGTGAACCCGGTCCTTGTATTCGGTCCTGTAGGTAATTTATCTATTTATGGATGGTCCTCTTCTTGTGGTAGAAAAATCCAATGAGATGATTCCGCAGTCTCTCAGATGATCTGTAGCAAAGTTTCTGTGAAAAATGGGTGTTGTAGGTATATTTTGTTGGATTCCTTATCATGAGGCCTTTAGGGATTAGGTTTTCCTTTTTGCATCTGGATAGAAAGAAGATGTCGCTGTTCATTTGTGCCAGTTTCTTCAGGAGATTTTTCAAATCCATCTGTGATCGGTACATTGGGGTATCTTCCATTTTCATGGTGTACAATAATAAATTATATAGACACAACGTCATATACAATGCTATATATAAAATAGTGCCGAAGCAATATTGCTTCATCCCAAATCTGGCCCAATGGCCATAAGTAGTGGATGATATACTCCAAAGAGTCAATAGTATACACCAAAAGAAAGGAGTAAAGACATCATCATTTTATAAAAATACAAAGGCTTTATTAATAAACAACAATATGCCAACAAATAGTGGCCTACAATACAGAGATAAAATATGGAGGCAAAAAAACTGCGGGTATAGCAAGCAGGGGTAGCACAGACACATAAGTAACCAGGGTATATCAGGAATATAGTTTGTCACTTAAATAGTGTGCAGATTGGTGCATATCACTACATATAGATATATAGCACAAGACTCATTAGGCCACAAATAGCCCATTAGTAGTCATAATACAACGTAATAAGCATCAAAATGTCTAATCATTGGTTCTTACCCATATTAACTGGTACGGACTGTGCGTCCCCGGCGACCCCCTGACGCGCGTTTCGCGACAGTGCTTTCTCAAAAGGGGATGCCAGAATGTCAAAACCCCAGGATATATATGCTAACCATAATCGGGATTAAAATAGTACCGGTGTGTAGCGGCGCACATGCGTCTGACATCACACGCCCAACACATGCCACCTCCTTCCCCCTGGCCGTCGCTGCTCCACGTGCATCATGGCGAAATGTCGCCTCGTGACGTCATTAATATGCGCCTGTAGCATAATCGACAGCCCGAAGGGAAGATAGAGGAGGCGCGCGAGTACGGCGCATGCGCGCACCACAGCGGCCATTTTATAGGAGACCAAAACAGTGGACATCTTGGGAGAGTCCTTAAGAACTACAATTACAGTGAATAAAACGTGAAAGGTGAATATACTGGTGAAGGACAAACCAATAACTATGCGATCACATATATTATAAATAAAAACAATAAATATAAATAAAAATAATAATAAATATAAGAAATAATATAAATTATAATGGTGAAAAAAGAAAAGAAAATATATATTAAATAATAAAGACCATGAACATACATAAAACTGTGTGTTAGACAAATTAATATTATAATACCACATATAAAAGTGTAATATTAAAGTGCCCAGAATATAAATAATTATATATCATTTAAATGTCTTCATAATCTTGAGTGATGAAAATCTTTTTCAAAGTGTCCAATCAAGATGAATCCCACAAGATGAACATCATTGTATAAGGAATCTCCATAAATCAACACACCAACACTAAAGAACTAAGGGAAAAACTGAAGAAATGACATATATTAAAAATAACTAATTAAAACGTGGTGGAATTCACATATAAACTATCTCTAAACATACACTGAGCATGGCGCACTGAACTGCGGTGGACATAGCATATCTAGAAAGACATCCTCATTACAAAAATGGCACAAATGTCAACTTCTCATTTAGACCCCTAGGTGTAACTGTGTCAAGGGTGACAATCCACCTACATTCACGTTGGGCCAAAATGCGATTCAGGTTGCCGCCCCTGACACCACCTCTAACTCTGTCAATACCTCTGATTTTAAGTCCACTGGGATCTGATCCGTGACATAAGTGGAAATGCCGAGGTAACGTTTTTAGTGTGGTAACATCTACAACTTCCTTGGCTGCTGCAATGTCACGTACGTGTTCGCGTGTCCTAATTTTAAGTTCCCTAGATGTGAGACCCACATATATAAGGGGGCAGGGACATGTGGCATAATATACCACATGTGTGGTGTTACAAGAAATGTAATCACGAATCGTATATTCTCTGCTCCCATCGGATTTCTTGAAGGTCCCACATCTAAGGATATTAGGGCACGCGACACAAGAGCCACATGGGAAACATCCCATTCTAGGATTAGATATGTGAAAAAAAGGCTGTGATTTCGCCACATAGTGGCTTTTCACTAAATGATCTCTAAGATTTCTACCTCTACGTTGTGTCATTGCGGGAAGTCGTGGTAGATTTGTCGCCAACACAGCATCTGTTCGCAACACAGACCAATGTTTGTTTAATGTGTCTCGAATCTGGTCCCAACGACAATTAGAGGTAGAAATAAATCTCAGTTCATTTGAGTTTTTCAAATTTTTCCTTTCTGCTGTTACCAAAAGATCCTCTCTCCTAGTCCACTTAGCACGTCTATATCCTGCCTTAATAGAACGGTTACTATAACCTCTATCCCTAAATCGCTCAGCAAGTATGACGGACTGTCGCTCGAAACGGGTCATGGTCGAGCATGTCCGTCTATTTCTCAAGAATTGGCCAACTGGGATGGCCTTAATTACAGATGAATTATGTGCAGAGGAGGCATGCAAAAGAGAATTAACAGATGTCTCTTTTCGATATAAATCAGTTTAAATAGAGCCATCCTCCGCCACACATAATGTAACATCCAAAAAATCAATATGTCTTTTATCAGATTTGAAAGTAAACTTAAGGTTAAAAGAATTCTCATTAAGGTACTGCATAAATTGTGATAGGCTGGCTTCATTTCCCTTCCAGATCATGAGTACATCATCAATGTACCGGAACCATCCTACCACAGGGTCGGCGGCGTGCGCCCCGTCTCCAAAAAAACCTGCCTCTCCCAAAAACCGAGAAACAGGTTTGCATACGACGGAGCGCACGCCGCACCCATGGCAGTCCCTTGTATCTGTAAATAAAATTTGTCTTTAAATACAAAGAAATTTTTGGTCAAAACAAATTCTAATAAATCCAATATAAACTCCAAAAAATGGCCATCCCAGTTGGCAGTCTCAAGAAAGAAACGGACAGCCCGAAGCCCATCCCCATGTCTGATAGATGTATATAAGGACTCTATGTCGATAGTCACCAATAACATGTCTGCCTCGAGGGAGAGTCCGTCAACCTTGGTGAGGATATCAGTTGTGTCTCTGACATAGGAGGGGAGGGTTTCAACTAAAGGTTTCAAATGATGATCAATATATTTACATACATTTTCACTCAACCCTCCTATGCCAGAGACAATAGGTCTTCCAGGTGGATTTAGGGCATCTTTGTGTACCTTAGGTATCAAATAAAAAGTGGGTACCTTAGGATATCTAGGTAACAGGACATCTAAAGCTTTTCTTGGGACAAGACCCTGCTCGTCTGCATAATCAAGAATTTTCTTTAATTCCAAAGAAAATGGCACAGTTGGATTTTGAGGCAACACTCGGTATGTCTGTTTATCCCTAAGCTGACGAAATGCCTCTTTCTCATAGCTCTCAACAGGCCAGATCACCACATTCCCCCCCTTGTCAGCTGGTTTTATTACCACTGAATCAAGTGCCCGTAATTCCTCTAGAGCGCACCTCTGTGCCTGTGTCAGATTATCATTACAAATCTTATTAGATATCCTTTTTAGATCTTCTGTTACTAATTTACAAAAGATATCAACTTGTGGACAGACTGACAAGGGGGGGAAGGTAAGTGATCGTGGCACAATAGACCGTGGCAGAATACCTACGTCATTGGGGAGTTGTTCATTTAATAGATCCTCCAAATCATTTAAAGTCTGTTGTTCAGTCATACTTAAATTGTCATCAGTACGATGATGTAATTTTCGAAGGACTATTTTTCGGCAAAAAAGATGTAAATCCTTTAGGACTGTAAAAAAATCAAAACCATTATTAGGTACAAAATTTAGCCCAATCTCAATACATCTAATTGGTTTGCAGACAAAACATGTGTAGATAAATTGATTACCTGTAAATTTGAGTTTTTACTTTTACGTTCAAAACTAGGAGAAGTGAGATGTCTTTTTTTATTATTGTTATTTGCATAACGGCCTCTAGTACTTCTTGTAGAAATCCCAGTCCTATTAGTCCCAGTACTCATATTAGATGTCTGATCTGATCTGATACTGGCATCATCTGCAGATGTTAAAGAGGACATGGATCCTGATCGTGATTGTGCTATATGGCGTGATTTATTACCTCTATTTCTCCATTTATATACACGATTTTCTGAGGAGTCCAAATTGTCCCTCTGTAATTTTTTGGATTTAGTAGCACAAATTTCTTGTTCCCATTTTGTAAGATCTTTTTCTAGATCACCATTCAATTTTTCCAGAGCATCATCACTTAATACGTCTTTCAAGTTTATCTGAATATGTCAATCTCTTTTTCCAACTCTGCCAATTTTACTTCATCAGATTGAATCAATAATTCCATAAATCTCCGGGAGCATCTCGTGGCAGTATCCTCCCATTCCTTTTTAAATTTGTCATCCTCAATAGGAAAGGCTGGGAAGATCTGCACACGCAGCCCTCTTGGGATTAATGCACGAGCAAGGTATTGTCCCAAAGATGCCTTGTTCCACCACAGTCTTGTGCGCCGATGCAACAGCGTTTTTAATCTAACAATATTTTCTTTAGAATCACCACCATTCGTAGTACAAATACCAGCAGTGTCCTCCTTAAATACCTCCTGGAGGTGAGATAACCACGTTTGGTCTCTCGCACGATAATCCATTTGTTTATGACTACCAGCTGTGAATACACAGAAATAACAATTTAGACACAACGTCATATACAATGCTATATATAAAATAGTGCCGAAGCAATATTGCTTCATCCCAAATCTGGCCCAATGGCCCATAAGTGGGATGATATACTCCAAAGAGTCAATAGTATACACCAAAAGAAAGGAGTAAAGACATCATCATTTTATAAAAATACAAAGGCTTTATTAATAAACAACAATATGCCAACAAATAGTGGCCTACAATACAGAGATAAAATATGGAGGCAAAAAAACTGCGGGTATAGCAAGCAGGGGTAGCACAGACACATAAGTAACCAGGGTATATCAGGAATATAGTTTGTCACTTAATAGTGTGCAGATTGGTGCATATCACTACATATAGATATATAGCACAAGACTCATTAGGCCACAAATAGCCCATTAGTAGTCTAATACAACGTAATAAGCATCAAAATGTCTAATCATTGGTTCTTACCCATATTAACTGGACGGACTGTGCGTCCCCGGCGACCCCCTGACGCGCGTTTCGCGACAGTGCTTTCTCAAAAGGGATGCCAGAATGTCAAAACCCCAGGATATATATGCTAACCCTAATGGGATTAAAATATAGTTGTACGGGATGCGTGACATCGCCAACACACTTTGGCGTCTGCCACGTGACATCAATCACGCCCAACAAATGCCACCTCTTCCCCTGGCCGTCGCGCTCCACGTGCATCATGGCGAAATGCGCCTCGTGACGTCTTAAATATGCGCCTGTAGCATAATCGACAGCCCGAAAGGGAAATAGAGGAGGCCGCGAGTACGGCGCATGCGCGCACCACAGCGGCCATTTTATAGAACCAAAACAGTGGACATCTTGGAGAGTCCTTAAGAACTACAATTACAGTGAATAAAGTGAAAGGTGAATATACTAGTGAAGGACAAACCAATAAACTATGCGATCACATATATTATAATAAAACAATAAATATAAATAATAAATAAATATAAGAAATAATATAAATTATAATGATTAAAAAGAGAAAGAAAATTATATTAAATAATAAGACCATGAACATACATAAAACTGTGTATAAGACAAATTAAATTATAATCAACATATAAAAGTGTAATATTAAAGTGCCCAGAATATAAATAATTATATATCATTTAAATGTCTTCATAATCTTGAGTGATGAAAATCTTTTGCAAAGTGTCCAATCAAGATGAATCCACAAGATGAACATCATTTATAGAATCTCCATAAATCAACACACCAACACTAAAGAACTAAGGGAAAACTGAAGAAATGACATATATTAAAAATAACTAATTAAAACGTGTGGATTCACATATAAACATCTCTAAACATACACTGAGCATGGCGCACTGAACTGCGGTGGACATAGCATATCTGAAAGACATCCTCATTACAAAAATGGCACAAATGTCAACTTCTCATTTAGACCCCTAGGTGTAACTGTGTCAAGGGTGACAATCCTCCTACATTCACGTTGGGCCAAAATGCGATTCAGGTTGCCGCCCCTGACACCACCTCTAACTCTGTCAATACCTCTGATTTTAAGTCCACTGGGATCTGATCCGTGACATAAGTGGAAATGCCGAGGTAACGTTTTTAGTGTGGTAACATCTACAACTTCCTTGGCTGCTGCAATGTCACGTACGTGTTCGCGTGTCCTAATTTTAAGTTCCCTAGATGTGAGACCCACATATATAGGGGGCAGGGACATGTGGCATAATATACCACATGTGTGGTGTTACAAGAAATGTAATCACGAATCGTATATTCTCTGCTCCCATCAGATTTCTTGAAGGTCCCACATCTAAGGATATTAGGGCACGCGACACAAGAGCCACATGGGAAACATCCCATTCTGGATTAGATATGTGAAAAAAAGGCTGTGATTTCGCCACATAGTGGCTTTTCACTAAATGATCTCTAAGATTTCTACCTCTACGTTGTGTCATGCGGGAAGTCGTGGTAGATTTGTCGCCAACACGCATCTGTTCGCAACACAGACCAATGTTTGTTTAATTGTCTCGAATCTGGTCCCAACGACAATTAGAGGTAGAAATAAATCTCAGTTCATTTGAGTTTTTCAAATTTTTCCTTTCTGCTGTTACCAAAAGATCCTCTCTCCTAGTCCACTTAGCACGTCTATATCCTGCCTTAATAGAACGGTTACTATAACCTCTATCCCTAAATCGCTCAGCAAGTATGACGGACTGTCGCTCGAAACGGGTCATGGTCGAGCATGTCCGTCTATTTCTCAAGAATTGGCCAACTGGGATGGCCTTAATTACAGATGAATTATGTGCAGAGGAGGCATGCAAAAGAGAATTAACAGATGTCTCTTTTCGATATAAATCAGTTTCAATAGAGCCATCCTCCGCCACACATAATGTAACATCCAAAAAATCAATATGTCTTTTATCAGATTTGAAAGTAAACTTAAGGTTAAAAGAATTCTCATTAAGGTACTGCATAAATTGTGATAGGCTGGCTTCATTTCCCTTCCAGATCATGAGTACATCATCAATGTACCGGAACCATCCTACCACAGGGTCGGCGGCGTGCGCCCCGTCTCCAAAAAAAAACCTGCCTCTCCCAAAAACCGAGAAACAGGTTTGCATACGACGGAGCGCACGCCGCACCCATGGCAGTCCCTTGTATCTGTAAATAAATTTGTCTTTAAATACAAAGAAATTTTTGGTCAAAACAAATTCTAATAAATCCAATATAAACTCCAAAAAATGGCCATCCCAGTTGGCAGTCTCAAGAAAGAAACGGACAGCCCGAAGCCCATCCCCATGTCTGATAGATGTATATAAGGACTCTATGTCGATAGTCACCAATAACATGTCTGCCTCGAGGGAGAGTCCGTCAACCTTGGTGAGGATATCAGTTGTGTCTCTGACATAGGAGGGGAGGGTTTCAACTAAAGGTTTCAAATGATGATCAATATATTTACATACATTTTCACTCAACCCTCCTATGCCAGAGACAATAGGTCTTCCAGGTGGATTTAGGGCATCTTTGTGTACCTTAGGTATCAAATAAAAAGTGGGTACCTTAGGATATCTAGGTAACAGGACATCTAAAGCTTTTCTTGGGACAAGACCCTGCTCGTCTGCATAATCAAGAATTTTCTTTAATTCCAAAGAAAATGGCACAGTTGGATTTTGAGGCAACACTCGGTATGTCTGTTTATCCCTAAGCTGACGAAATGCCTCTTTCTCATAGCTCTCAACAGGCCAGATCACCACATTCCCCCCTTGTCAGCTGGTTTTATTACCACTGAATCAAGTGCCCGTAATTCCTCTAGAGAGCACCTCTGTGCCTGTGTCAGATTATCATTACAAATCTTATTAGATATCCTTTTTAGATCTTCTGTTACTAATTTACAAAAGATATCAACTTGTGGACAGACTGACAAGGGGGGGAAGGTAAGTGATCGTGGCACAATAGACCGTGGCAGAATACCTACGTCATTGAGGAGTTGTTCATTTAATAGATCCTCCAAATCATTTAAAGTCTGTTGTTCAGTCATACTTAAATTGTCATCAGTACGATGATTAGTGTTGAGCATTCCGATACCGCAAGTATCGGGTATCGGCCGATATTCGCGTTATCGGAATTCCGATACTTAATTCCGATACTTTTTCAATATCGTATACCGGAATCGGAAGTTCCCATAATTCTTTGAGAGGCAATGTGATTTTAGTCAGCCAATGAGGAATCCTACGAAGTGTGGGCACATCCTGTAATGATGCGGTCATCTTAACTAATGGCATGGCTGTGATTGGCTGCTGAAATGATGTCAGAATGCACTATAAAAGGCGCCGCAGCCATTTTAGCGTCACTGTGCTGTGAACTCAGTTAGGGACAGAACGCTGCTGTGCTGACTCTGAGGGACAGTTAGATATTGCGATTTTGTGTACTACTGTGCTTGAGGCAGGCTAGTTTACCAACCGCTGTGTAAAGCTTCATTTTGCCAGTGTTGTTTTAACAGCTCTGTGCAAGGTGTGTGTGTGACAGTGCAGGTGACGCTGCAGTTTGCTCTGCATCCACCGCTGTTTGTAGGCATCTGCACGTGTCACTTTTTTTTTTTTTTTTTTATTTAGTGGAATTGGTGCAGCTCCATTATATTAGAAAAAAATCAAATCTATTAGTGTGACGTGCTTCCATCCGTATACAATACATTGGTTGCAAACACTATAGAAGTACAGAAAGGAGCTTTTCACAGATTGTGGACAGTTGTGTTTCAGTGTTCACTTCAGTCTGTGTTTTTTACTTTTTTGAGTGCAGATCACGCTCCAGTTACTTGTTCAAGCACTGCTGCTTGTACTCTGCTGAGCGTGTCTCAGTGGCTCATCCTTTTCATTTATCTCCAATTGGTTCTGCTACATTCCATTTAAAATAAATCTAATCTATTAGTGTGACGCGCTTCCATCCGTATACAATACATTGGTTGCAAACACTATAGAAGTACAGAAAGGAGCTTTTCACAGATTGTGGACAGTTGTGTTTCAGTGTTCACTTCAGTCTGTGTTTTTTACTTTTTTGAGTGCAGATCACGCTCCAGTTACTTGTTCAAGCACTGCTGCTTGTACTCTGCTGAGCGTGTCTCAGTGGCTCATCCTTTTCATTTATCTCCAATTGGTTCTGCTACATTCCATTTAAAATAAATCTAATCTATTAGTGTGACGCGCTTCCATCCGTATACAATACATTGATTGCAAACACTATAGAAGTACAGAAAGGAGCTTTTCACAGATTGTGGACAGTTGTGTTTCAGTGTTCACTTCAGTCTGTGTTTTTTACTTTTTTGAGTGCAGATCACGCTCCAGTTACTTGTTCAAGCACTGCTGCTTGTACTCTGCTGAGCGTGTCTCAGTGGCTCATCCTTTTCATTTATCTCCAATTGGTTCTGCTACATTCCATTTAAAATAAATCTAATCTATTAGTGTGACGCGCTTCCATCCGTATACAATACATTGGTTGCAAACACTATAGAAGTACAGAAAGGAGCTTTTCACAGATTGTGGACAGTTGTGTTTCAGTGTTCACTTCAGTCTGTGTTTTTTACTTTTTTGAGTGCAGATCACGCTCCAGTTACTTGTTCAAGCACTGCTGCTTGTACTCTGCTGAGCGTGTCTCAGTGGCTCATCCTTTTCATTTATCTCCAATTGGTTCTGCTACATTCCATTTAAAATAAATCTAATCTATTAGTGTGACGCGCTTCCATCCGTATACAATACATTGGTTGCAAACACTATAGAAGTACAGAAAGGAGCTTTTCACAGATTGTGGACAGTTGTGTTTCAGTGTTCACTTCAGTCTGTGTTTTTTACTTTTTTGAGTGCAGATCACGCTCCAGTTACTTGTTCAAGCACTGCTGCTTGTACTCTGCTGAGCGTGTCTCAGTGGCTCATCCTTTTCATTTATCTCCAATTGGTTCTGCTACATTCCATTTAAAATAAATCTAATCTATTAGTGTGACGCGCTTCCATCCGTATACAATACATTGGTTGCAAACAATATAGAAGTACACAAACGGGCCTTTCACAGCTACTGAACATGGGTTTTTAATTTTTAACTAAAATATGTATTTTTTCAAATGACACAAATATAAGTAATGTTGAAGAGGAATAGTCCTACATCCATTGTTTGCACAATATTACAGGTGTACATCATGTCCCTTAATCAACAATGTATTATTATATTTACTTGTATGCTTTTATTTAAAAGCCAAGAACACAGAAGGATAACCTTCGCACTGCAGCTGTTGTCAAAGTTCAACCCACATTATGCACTTCCAACATTGCAGCATTTGAGGCATGATGTGAGTTGGATTGGTCAAAGTTATGGAGTGAGAAGGTTCACCATCAGTACCCTATAGCATAAGTATGCTTTTGTGTTAGCATTTGTGTTAGACATGTGGATATCTGCCATAATATGTCACAATTATTTAGTTACAGATTTGTTACCAACACTAATCATTGAATGGTTTTAAATTTGACGTTTCACTTGTTTACAGCTTAGAAATAAGGGTGTAGCCTGATATCTATGTGTAGCACTAGCCACTTTAACATGTCATGTTTTTTTAAACATGTGTAGCTAGGTAGCAGTAATTTTTGCCGGACACACAGCAGGGGAACAGCAGGCGTTACTGAACCCCACTATTACTATAGCTTGTGTATTGGTCTGTGGACACGACACTTCTGAGCAGCAACTGGCAGTGTTGTAGCCCAGGGAGTATAGCTCAGGTGGTAGAAAGATGAACATAACAGGAGACATGGAAAACGTTGCCAACCAGTTAGTTAATCTGAAACCGGACAGGCAAATTCAGGCGAGATCCATGCCTAGTTCATTTTCAGAAAAGTAAGCCGTTCTACATTATCGTAGGATAGTCGCATGCAACGGTCTGTTAGTACACCACCTGCAGCAGTAAAGACGCGCTCCGATAATACACTGGCAGCAGATCAAGCCAGCACCTCCAATGCATACTGGCTAAGCTCTGGCCATGTATCCAGCTTAGAGACACAAAACTTGAATGGGGAAGAGCCATCTGAGAGTACACTGAGAGGGCAAGACATGTAGTCTGTAACCATCTTACGGAAATGTTGCCTCCTGCTGACTGGAGCCGTCTCGGATGGTGTAGACATTGGTGGCACTGCCACAAAACTTCGACACATTTGGAACATACTGTTCTTGCCCTGTGCAGAGGCGCTGCTTGTGCTCCCTCTTGTTGCAGAGCTGTCTCCACTGCCTCGACGCACAGAGCTGCTTTGTAAATCAGTAGCAGCAGCAGTGCTCTCGGCTGGAATGGAGAACATTATGGATTGCACCAGTGTGTCTTGGTACTTCCGCATTTTACGCTCCCGGTTCAACGGTGTGATGAGGCTTTGTAAGTTGTCCCGGTAGCGAGGGTCTAGGAGGGTGTACACCCAATAATCAGACGTGGTGTGAATGTGTTCGATGCGGCGGTCGTTTCTCAGCCACTGCAGCATGAAATCAACCATGTGCTGCAGACTCCCAACTGGCCAAGAAACGTTGTCCCCTGCAAGAGGCGTCATCTCCGCCTGCTGTGCATCACCCCACCCTTGGTCTACATACTGACTAGAGCATTGTCTACCTCCCTCTGGAGCGATGTCTTCCTCCTCCATTGACTCCTCCTCATCCTCCTCACAAAGTCCTTCAAATACATATAAATTTACAAAATTTAAAACTCAAAATTTAAAAACTTTGTATCATAATTCTGTAACATCAGTTTATGGAAACACAATACCATTACAAAAGGATAGACAAAAAATGTACATTATGTGCTTTGTAAATACATTAAAAGTTTGTAATGGTTATGAAAATATAGACAGCGACTCTGGAGGTTCAATTGTTGATACAGCATGGTACTTTGAAAGTCCTCCAGCCCTTTGTGAGGAACCACGTTGCGCTGACTGTCCAGAAGGTGATGGAATTTGTGACTCCTCATCCTCCACCTCTTCCAAAACCTCATGCCTTAGTGCTTGCAGTGTTTTTTGAAGCAGGCAGATAAGGGGGACAGTCAGGCTGACTAGTGCATCATCTGCACTCGCCATCCGCGTTGACTCATCAAACGCACGCAAAACGTGGCAGATATCCTTCATAGAGTTATTCGCCACTCATTACACTGGCAGTGGCTGCCCATTCATTATAGGATCCAATTCTAATTACTGGTTCTCACCAACAAAGCTCTCCACAGCGCAGCACCCCCCTACATCTCCTCCCTTATTTATATTTATCGGCCTAACCGACTGCTGCACTCTGCAAACGACCTTCGACTAACCTCTGCACTAATCCGTACCTCCCACTCCCAACTCCAAGACTTCACCCGCGCTGCGCCAATCCTCTGGAATGCTCTACCCCAAGAAATTAGGACTATCCGCAATTTGGATGGTTTCAGGCGCTCCCTCAAAACACATTTGTTCACAGTGGCCTATCACATTCACTAATCAAAGTCATTCTATGTGTAATTCTGTGTGTGTAGCCCATTCACTATCTCCATGCATCCCTCACTTCCTTAAAATGGCTGGACCATCATTGTAAAAACACCATTGTATATAAACACCTGTACTTTGTATCTCCCACACCTCATTGTAGATTGTAAGCTTTCACCAGCAGGGGCGGCTGATTTTGCTTTAATTATTGTATTGTTAACGTTGTTACTTATGACTCGTGTTTTGAAACTGTTAAACTGTAAAGCACTGCGGAATATTATGGCGCTATATAAATAAATAATATTATTATTCTTATTATAGAGGCCCACTCAGTAGTGGTGAAGTGTGAACGCGCAAATTGCGAGTTGACTGCGCCTGATGCAGCTGATACTCCATTACTGTTGGCTGCTGCTCACACAACCGCTCCAACATATGTAACGAGGAATTCCACCTGGTGGGTACGTCACATATGATGCGATGTTCATGAAGGTGAAATCTGCGTTGCAGAGCTGCAATCAGCGATCTGGCCATGCTGGAACGTCGCAAGTGAGCGCACTCTAGGCGGACCTTGTGCAGCAGTGCATCAAGATCCGGATAGTCCCTCAAAAAACTCTGCACGACCAAGTTGAGCACATATGACAGACATGGTATGTGAGTGAGGTTGCCAAGGCCCAGAGCTGACACCAGATTTCGGCCATTGTCACACACTACCAAGCCTGCCTGTAGATTCTCTTCCAAAAACCACACGTCGCTCTCCTGCTTTATGGCATTACAGAGCTCCTGCGCTGTGTGGCTAAGATTCCCCATGGAAATTAATTTCAGGATGGCCTGTTGACATTTGGACACGGCTGTGCTCATATCGGTCGCAACAGGTAAACGTTCACGGGTCCATGTGGAGGTAGACCGTGACGGCTCCTGCAGCGATGATTCTGAGGAACTGGAATAGGAGGAGGAATCAATGTGTACAGACTTGATTCCTGCAATCCTTGGAGTTGGCAGAACACGTACAGCGCCACTCGCAAGATCAGTACCCGGCTGCACAACATTGACCCAATGGGCAGTGAGGGAAAGGTATTGTCCCTGGCCATGGGTGTTAGAACCCTCTTGTTAGGTTTTGTTTCAGTTTGCTGGTCACATGACCTTTTTTCCCTATTTAGTCTGGCTCCGCCCTTCTGGCTTTGCTTGACTTCATTGTATTATCTACTGTTAAGCTAGCCGGGTGCTTAGGTGCCTTAATCTGTCAGTTTTGCTTGATGTTAGGATCACAAAGTATTTATTTTTCTGTTTAATTATCCATGCTACAATTTATGTTAGGAGGTGTCCACCTTTTCTCACAGTCCCTAGATCTTGTAGGGATTACTCCCTCGCAACTATAGGTCTTCGTTCACACTAGATGAGGACTTTAGCGGGTCTGGTCGCAGGATCAGGTTCCCCGTTACATCGTAGGGATTCAGCTTAGTTGTATTGTAGGGACAGAATTCCCTTCTTTCCTTACTGGTTGTAGCAGATCATAACAATGGGTACTGGTCCACGCATCGGTGGTCAGGTGGACCTTGCTACTGAGGGCTTTTAGTAGCGCATGTTTAATTTTTCCCTCAACATGCTTTTGCAGACCAGGGACGGCTTGCCTGCTGAAATGAAATCGGCTTGGCACATTGTATTGTGGGATTGACAATGATATTCAGTTACGGAAACTGTCTGTCTCCACCAGCCTGAATCACAGCATTTCAAGGGACAGGAGTTTTGCAATGCCAGCATTCAGAGCCTGTGCTCGTGCATGGTTTGCGGAGTATGGCCGTCTTTTATCCCATGCCTGTGCTACCGCTGGCTGTTTTGTGGCCTGGGAGTGTGAGGATGACAGGGAACTTGCTGCTGTGTGTGGAATAACAGTTTGTCTCTGGACAACAGTGGCCAAGGTTCTTCCATGGCGATCCTGTGAGGAAGCATAACCAGCTGTGTGTGAGCTCGATGAAGAGGCTTCAACACAACCTGAAGATGTAGGTGCTGCTGTAGGTTGGCCTACATCTCTAGTGTGTCTTTGTAACTCAACTACGTGCTTTGTCCGCACATGTTTCCACATATTTGTGGTATTGAGGTGACTGACACTTTTAGCTATTTTTAATTTTTAATTACACAGCTTGCATTTCACATAGCAAATATCATGTGCAAGTGTGTGAAAAAAGGACCACGCAGTGCAAGTCCTGGGAGCGCACGTTTTGACTTTTGGAAGACAACTGCTCCGAACAGGTGCCAAACTGGAGGCTACAGGCAACCGAGTCTGCAGCCTAACTCTCCCTCCTGTTTGTACCGTTGGGGCAATGTCTTCCTCTATCTTCCTTCTATCACTAACCATTTCTCTAGGCCTCTCCCAGCTTTCAACCAAAGTACTGGTTCTCACCCACAAAGCTCTCCACAGTGCAGCACCCCTCCTACATCTCCTCCCTCATTTCTATCTATCGGCCTAACCGACTGCTGCGCTCTGCAAACGACTTTCGACTAACCTCTGCACTAATACGTACCTCCCACTCCCGACTCCAAGACTTCTCCTGCTCTACGCCAATCCTCTGGAATGCTGTACCCCAAGAAATTAGGACTATCCACAATTTGCATGGTTTCAGGCGCTCCCTCAAAACACATTTGTTCAGAGCGGCCTATCACATTCACTAATCAAAGTCATTCTATGTATTCTGTGTAAGTGTGTGTGTGTCTCTAGCCCATTCACTATCTCCATCCCTCAGTCCCTTAAGATGGCTGGAACATCATTGTAAATGCACCATTGTATATAAACACCTATACTTTGTATCTCCCCCATCTCATTGTACATTGTAAGCTGTCACGAGCAGGGGCGACTTATTTAGCTTAAATTATTGTATTGTTAACGTTGTTACTTATGACTTGTGTTCTGAAACGGCTAAACTGTAAAGCGCTGCGGAATATGATGGCGCTATATAAATAAATATTATTATTATTCCTCTGAGCTGCTCCCACCACCTTCCTGTTCCTCATGCCATGTTGGGTCTTGGACCTCATCATCTCCACTACCCTCTTCCAACACCTGCTGTTGGGTGGTCTGGCCAGCACCATGCTCAACAGAAACTGGCACCTGGGTCTCATCATCATCAGATGCGTTCTGCGGTGTGCTGACCATCGGCACTGTCTCACCCGCCTCTTCAGATTCAGAGAGACACAGCTGTTGCGCATCACTGCATACTCCCTCTTCACATTACAGAATGCTGCTTGGCTGGGCCCCTGTTTGCAAGCCAATAGATTCTGAGAACAGAAGCAGACACTCAGCTGGCTCCTGTACAGAACTCTCTGACTGCCTGGGCAATTTGCCAGGCGGTGAAGAGACAGATGGTTGCCCAACAGTGCTGTGGTCCTGAGAGGAGGTGGAAGCAATTGAAGTCGATGCATTGGCTGACATCCAAACAACAACGGCTTCAATTTGTTCTTCCCGCAGCAGGGGGGTACTCCGAGCTCCTACAAAAGTGCGCATAAAGGAACGCTCACGGGGAAAACTGGTGGATGCTGTGTCACTGGGGGCCGCAGCAGCCACAGAATCCCCACGTCCTCTCCCTGAAGAAACTCCACGACCACGTGCCTTACTCCCTGCCTTCTTCATCTTGGTAGATTGATAAAGAAACTCTGAAAAGTTATAAGGTCTAAGTGTGGTTATTCCGCAGAGACTGCAGTGAACACTGCACACAACTGTTCACTACCCAATGCGTCTCAGCAGGAAGGCAGTCTGTGCGTCAAAACAAAGGCACAAGCATACATCCATGTACCCTGTTTATAAAGCTATATAAAAAAAAATTATGTAGTAGTGACGCACACTTTATTGAGGTACAGTATTACATCGCAATTCACCATCTGTGGCTATGCAGTCTCATCTATATATACCTTATCTTTCTGTTGTCATGCTTCCAAGTCGACAGTCACAGTCAGCCATAAATAGCAATTTTCACTATGCACTATGCACTTTTGAAAGGTTATGTTTGTTAATAAAAATGATTATTGCCACATATTATGAGTATTACATGATGGAAATTGTATAATTTTGTATAAAATATTTAGTGACATTATTCAGCAAATGGAACTTTTTAGTAATATCACAGATAACTTGTAATGCTGATGATGTTTTGAAGTCAGACATTCATTGTCTATACAATAAAAATGGTGTACATACTGTTACTTATCCATCATTAATGGATTCAGATATGTACTTGTATGCTTTTATGTACAACCGTATAGCAAATTCCTTAACTAATTTATTTTGTGGTTTGCATTGCTGTTCAACATGTTAATGTATGTGTTTATGTTTGTCAATTCTTTATTTATCTAGATATTAGTTTAAATGAAATCATCATCTTATGGTAGTAAAGGTTATCTTTCTCTTGTTTGAAGTATAGACATTTAAAATTGACAGGTAACAAGGAAATTACTTGATCTAGTATTTAAACATCCTCCTTGACCCTGGGCTCCAACACCGCCAGTTGTTGCTCGGAAGTGCTGTTAGCACAGTCAACACTTGCTCCTGTGTTACTGGGGTTCAGTAACGTCAGCTGGTCCTCGGTTGTGCCATTGGCTCTTTTCCTTCTGCTGCCCCTCCGGGTTCCAGCACAGTCATCTGGTCCTCGTTACTTGCATTGGCTCTTGTACCTTCTGCTACCCGTCCGGGTTCCAGTACCGTCAACTGGTTCTCCGCAGTGCCTTTGGCCTAGGTGCCTCCATCTCGGTATCCGAGTTCCAGCAACGTATGCTGGTCCTTGGTAGTGCTTTGGAGCACAGGTACCTCCTGCTTAGTAACCGTGTCCCAGTAACATCAGCTGGTACAAGATTGTGCTACAAATACAAGATACGGAACAAGAGACACAAAGAACAATAAGCAGAAGATCTAAAAGCAGAAGAACATGAAGTATAAGACCAAAATGAAGAGCAAAATATATGCTCTAAATTCTAAGCAGAAGAAGACTAAGCAGTGTATGGGGGTGAGTCCGTTCCTCCTCGTGGTGCCCCTGGAAAATGCCTGCTGCTGCAGGCTAAACTGAACACGGACAAATACTGTTGTAATTTAAATATTTTGTGACAGCAAGAACGGAAGGATGAAAAATTCATACTTTGACAGATTACAAGTACAGGATTCTCTGTCACAAATAAGAATATGATGAAGAAGATGAAGCAGAATATGAATAAGAATAATAGTTTAATAAGAAGAATATGAGTAATGTTAACAAAGATGAATAGCAAGAAGTTTAAGAAGAAGATAAAGAAGGTGAAGATGAAGAATAATTTGATGAAAAAGATGATGCTGCAGAAGATTATGAAGGAGAAAGTGTGTGAAAAGTTAAAAAGGTGAAGATGAAGAGCATGGAAGTTGTGTAATATACATATTTGCCAAAATATAAAAAACGTTAACATTGTCAATTTCTTCGTCAATCCGAACATCTTTAAAAAAAAAAATATTTATGCTATTCCATTTGATTGGGTTAAACATCTATGCCTTTAATGTCTCCTCAACCTTCCCCAATACATTCTACATTACTCTTTCTTGTTTTCCTTCATGTACAATTAACCAACAAGGCAAGAATGGGTTTTTTTTAATTTCGATATTTTGTTCCCATAGACTTACATGGGACTTCCGGTATCGGTATCGGGTATCGCCGATATTTTAGTGATATCGGCGATACCATTCCGATTCCGATACTTTAGGATATCGGAAAGTATCGCTCAACTCTAACGATGATGTAATTTTCGAAGGACTATTTTTTGGCAAAAAAAGATCCTTTAGGACTGTAAAAAAATCAAAACCATTATTAGGTACAAAATTTAGCCCCAATCTCAATACATCTAATTGGTTTGCAGACAAAACATGTGTAGATAAATTGATTACCTGTAAATTTGAGTTTTTACTTTTACGTTCAAAACTAGGAGAAGTGAGATGTCTTTTTTTATTATTGTTATTTGCATAACGGCCTCTAGTACTTCTTGTAGAAATCCCAGTCCTATTAGTCCCAGTACTCATATTAGATGTCTGATCTGATCTGATACTGGCATCATCTGCAGATGTTAAAGAGGACATGGATCCTGATCGTGATTGTGCTATATGGCGTGATTTATTACCTCTATTTCTCCATTTATATACACGATTCGTCTGCAAACCTGTTTCTCGGTTTTTGGGAGAGGCAGGTTTTTTTGGAGACGGGGCGCACGCCGCCGATCCTGTGGTAGGATGGTTCCGGTACATTGATGATGTACTCATGATCTGGAAGGGAAATGAAGCCAGCCTATCACAATTTATGCAGTACCTTAATGAGAATTCTTTTAACCTTAAGTTTACTTTCAAATCTGATAAAAGACATATTGATTTTTTGGATGTTACATTATGTGTGGCGGAGGATGGCTCTATTGAAACTGATTTATATCGAAAAGAGACATCTGTTAATTCTCTTTTGCATGCCTCCTCTGCACATAATTCATCTGTAATTAAGGCCATCCCAGTTGGCCAATTCTTGAGAAATAGACGGACATGCTCGACCATGACCCGTTTCGAGCGACAGTCCGTCATACTTGCTGAGCGATTTAGGGATAGAGGTTATAGTAACCGTTCTATTAAGGCAGGATATAGACGTGCTAAGTGGACTAGGAGAGAGGATCTTTTGGTAACAGCAGAAAGGAAAAATTTGAAAAACTCAAATGAACTGAGATTTATTTCTACCTCTAATTGTCGTTGGGACCAGATTCGAGACACATTAAACAAACATTGGTCTGTGTTGCGAACAGATGCTGTGTTGGCGACAAATCTACCACGACTTCCCGCAATGACACAACGTAGAGGTAGAAATCTTAGAGATCATTTAGTGAAAAGCCACTATGTGGCGAAATCACAGCCTTTTTTTCACATATCTAATCCTAGAATGGGATGTTTCCCATGTGGCTCTTGTGTCGCGTGCCCTAATATCCTTAGATGTGGGACCTTCAAGAAATCCGATGGGAGCAGAGAATATACGATTCGTGATTACATTTCTTGTAACACCACACATGTGGTATATTATGCCACATGTCCCTGCCCCCTTATATATGTGGGTCTCACATCTAGGGAACTTAAAATTAGGACACGCGAACACGTACGTGACATTGCAGCAGCCAAAGAAGTTGTAGATGTTACCACACTAAAAACGTTACCTCAGCATTTCCACTTATGTCACGGATCAGATCCCAGTGGACTTAAAATCAGAGGTATTGACAGAGTTAGAGGTGGTGTCAGGGGCGGCAACCTGAATCGCATTTTGGCCCAACGTGAATGTAGGTGGATTGTCACCCTTGACACAGTTACACCTAGGGGTCTAAATGAGAAGTTGACATTTGTGCCATTTTTGTAATGAGGATGTCTTTCTAGATATGCTATGTCCACCGCAGTTCAGTGCGCCATGCTCAGTGTATGTTTAGAGATAGTTTATATGTGAATTCCACCACGTTTTAATTAGTTATTTTTAATATATGTCATTTCTTCAGTTTTTCCCTTAGTTCTTTAGTGTTGGTGTGTTGATTTATGGAGATTCCTTATACAATGATGTTCATCTTGTGGGATTCATCTTGATTGGACACTTTGAAAAAGATTTTCATCACTCAAGATTATGAAGACATTTAAATGATATATAATTATTTATATTCTGGGCACTTTAATATTACACTTTTATATGTGGTATTATAATATTAATTTGTCTAACACACAGTTTTATGTATGTTCATGGTCTTTATTATTTAATATATATTTTCTTTTCTTTTTTCACCATTATAATTTATATTATTTCTTATATTTATTATTATTTTTATTTATATTTATTGTTTTTATTTATAATATATGTGATCGCATAGTTATTGGTTTGTCCTTCACCAGTATATTCACCTTTCACGTTTTATTCACTGTAATTGTAGTTCTTAAGGACTCTCCCAAGATGTCCACTGTTTTGGTCTCCTATAAAATGGCCACTGTGGTGCGCGCATGCGCCGTACTCGCGCGCCTCCTCTATCTTCCCTTCGGGCTGTCGATTATGCTACAGGCGCATATTAATGACGTCACGAGGCGACATTTCGCCATGATGCACGTGGAGCAGCGACGGCCAGGGGGAAGGAGGTGGCATGTGTTGGGCGTGTGATGTCAGACGCATGTGCGCCGCTACACACCGGTACTATTTTAATCCCGATTATGGTTAGCATATATATCCTGGGGTTTTGACATTCTGGCATCCCCTTTTGAGAAAGCACTGTCGCGAAACGCGCGTCAGGGGGTCGCCGGGGACGCACAGTCCGTACCAGTTAATATGGGTAAGAACCAATGATTAGACATTTTGATGCTTATTACGTTGTATTATGACTACTAATGGGCTATTTGTGGCCTAATGAGTCTTGTGCTATATATCTATATGTAGTGATATGCACCAATCTGCACACTATTTAAGTGACAAACTATATTCCTGATATACCCTGGTTACTTATGTGTCTGTGCTACCCCTGCTTGCTATACCCGCAGTTTTTTTGCCTCCATATTTTATCTCTGTATTGTAGGCCACTATTTGTTGGCATATTGTTGTTTATTAATAAAGCCTTTGTATTTTTATAAAATGATGATGTCTTTACTCCTTTCTTTTGGTGTATACTATTGACTCTTTGGAGTATATCATCCACTACTTATGGGCCATTGGGCCAGATTTGGGATGAAGCAATATTGCTTCGGCACTATTTTATATATAGCATTGTATATGACGTTGTGTCTAAATTGTTATTTCTGTGTATTCACAGCTGGTAGTCATAAACAAATGGATTATCGTGCGAGAGACCAAACGTGGTTATCTCACCTCCAGGAGGTATTTAAGGAGGACACTGCTGGTATTTGTACTACGAATGGTGGTGATTCTAAAGAAAATATTGTTAGATTAAAAACGCTGTTGCATCGGCGCACAAGACTGTGGTGGAAAAAGGCATCTTTGGGACAATACCTTGCTCGTGCATTAATCCCAAGAGGGCTGCGTGTGCAGATCTTCCCAGCCTTTCCTATTGAGGATGATAAATTTAAAAAGGAATGGGAGGATACTGCCACGAGATGCTCCCGGAGATTTATGGAATTATTGATTCAATCTGATGAAGTAAAATTGGCAGAGTTGGAAAAAGAGATTGACAATATTCAGATAAACTTGAAAGACGTATTAAGTGATGATGCTCTGGAAAAATTGAATGGTGATCTAGAAAAAGATCTTACAAAATGGGAACAAGAAATTTGTGCTACTAAATCCAAAAAATTACAGAGGGACAATTTGGACTCCTCAGAAAATCGTGTATATAAATGGAGAAATAGAGGTAATAAATCACGCCATATAGCACAATCACGATCAGGATCCATGTCCTCTTTAACATCTGCAGATGATGCCAGTATCAGATCAGATCAGACATCTAATATGAGTACTGGGACTAATAGGACTGGGATTTCTACAAGAAGTACTAGAGGCCGTTATGCAAATAACAATAATAAAAAAAGACATCTCACTTCTCCTAGTTTTGAACGTAAAAGTAAAAACTCAAATTTACAGGTAATCAATTTATCTACACATGTTTTGTCTGCAAACCAATTAGATGTATTGAGATTGGGGCTAAATTTTGTACCTAATAATGGTTTTGATTTTTTTACAGTCCTAAAGGATTTACATCTTTTTTGCCGAAAAATAGTCCTTCGAAAATTACATCATCGTACTGATGACAATTTTAAATATGACTGAACAACAGACTTTAAATGATTTGGAGGATCTATTAAATGAACAACTCCCCAATGACGTAGGTATTCTGCCACGGTCTATTGTGCCACGATCACTTACCTTCCCCCC
This sequence comes from Oophaga sylvatica, assembly GCA_033576555.1. Taxonomy (NCBI): domain Eukaryota; kingdom Metazoa; phylum Chordata; class Amphibia; order Anura; family Dendrobatidae; genus Oophaga; species Oophaga sylvatica. Next base: position 71,840,652 of record JARQOD010000006.1, on the reverse strand, counting down.
CTTGTCAGTCTGTCCACAAGTTGATATCTTTTGTAAATTAGTAACAGAAGATCTAAAAAGGATATCTAATAAGATTTGTAATGATAATCTGACACAGGCACAGAGGTGCGCTCTAGAGGAATTACGGGCACTTGATTCAGTGGTAATAAAACCAGCTGACAAGGGGGGGAATGTGGTGATCTGGCCTGTTGAGAGCTATGAGAAAGAGGCATTTCGTCAGCTTAGGGATAAACAGACATACCGAGTGTTGCCTCAAAATCCAACTGTGCCATTTTCTTTGGAATTAAAGAAAATTCTTGATTATGCAGACGAGCAGGGTCTTGTCCCAAGAAAAGCTTTAGATGTCCTGTTACCTAGATATCCTAAGGTACCCACTTTTTATTTGATACCTAAGGTACACAAAGATGCCCTAAATCCACCTGGAAGACCTATTGTCTCTGGCATAGGAGGGTTGAGTGAAAATGTATGTAAATATATTGATCATCATTTGAAACCTTTAGTTGAAACCCTCCCCTCCTATGTCAGAGACACAACTGATATCCTCACCAAGGTTGACGGACTCTCGCTCGAGGCAGACATGTTATTGGTGACTATCGACATAGAGTCCTTATATACATCTATCAGACATGGGGATGGGCTTCGGGCTGTCCGTTTCTTTCTTGAGACTGCCAACTGGGATGGCCATTTTTTGGAGTTTATATTGGATTTATTAGAATTTGTTTTGACCAAAAATTTCTTTGTATTTAAAGACAAATTTTATTTACAGATACAAGGGACTGCCATGGGTGCGGCGTGCGCTCCGTCGTATGCAAACCTGTTTCTCGGTTTTTGGGAGAGGCAGGTTTTTTTTTGGAGACGGGGCGCACGCCGCCGACCCTGTGGTAGGATGGTTCCGGTACATTGATGATGTACTCATGATCTGGAAGGGAAATGAAGCCAGCCTATCACAATTTATGCAGTACCTTAATGAGAATTCTTTTAACCTTAAGTTTACTTTCAAATCTGATAAAAGACATATTGATTTTTTGGATGTTACATTATGTGTGGCGGAGGATGGCTCTATTGAAACTGATTTATATCGAAAAGAGACATCTGTTAATTCTCTTTTGCATGCCTCCTCTGCACATAATTCATCTGTAATTAAGGCCATCCCAGTTGGCCAATTCTTGAGAAATAGACGGACATGCTCGACCATGACCCGTTTCGAGCGACAGTCCGTCATACTTGCTGAGCGATTTAGGGATAGAGGTTATAGTAACCGTTCTATTAAGGCAGGATATAGACGTGCTAAGTGGACTAGGAGAGAGGATCTTTTGGTAACAGCAGAAAGGAAAAATTTGAAAAACTCAAATGAACTGAGATTTATTTCTACCTCTAATTGTCGTTGGGACCAGATTCGAGACACATTAAACAAACATTGGTCTGTGTTGCGAACAGATGCTGTGTTGGCGACAAATCTACCACGACTTCCCGCAATGACACAACGTAGAGGTAGAAATCTTAGAGATCATTTAGTGAAAAGCCACTATGTGGCGAAATCACAGCCTTTTTTTCACATATCTAATCCTAGAATGGGATGTTTCCCATGTGGCTCTTGTGTCGCGTGCCCTAATATCCTTAGATGTGGGACCTTCAAGAAATCCGATGGGAGCAGAGAATATACGATTCGTGATTACATTTCTTGTAACACCACACATGTGGTATATTATGCCACATGTCCCTGCCCCCTTATATATGTGGGTCTCACATCTAGGGAACTTAAAATTAGGACACGCGAACACGTACGTGACATTGCAGCAGCCAAGGAAGTTGTAGATGTTACCACACTAAAAACGTTACCTCGGCATTTCCACTTATGTCACGGATCAGATCCCAGTGGACTTAAAATCAGAGGTATTGACAGAGTTAGAGGTGGTGTCAGGGGCGGCAACCTGAATCGCATTTTGGCCCAACGTGAATGTAGGTGGATTGTCACCCTTGACACAGTTACACCTAGGGGTCTAAATGAGAAGTTGACATTTGTGCCATTTTTGTAATGAGGATGTCTTTCTAGATATGCTATGTCCACCGCAGTTCAGTGCGCCATGCTCAGTGTATGTTTAGAGATAGTTTATATGTGAATTCCACCACGTTTTAATTAGTTATTTTTAATATATGTCATTTCTTCAGTTTTTCCCTTAGTTCTTTAGTGTTGGTGTGTTGATTTATGGAGATTCCTTATACAATGATGTTCATCTTGTGGGATTCATCTTGATTGGACACTTTGAAAAAGATTTTCATCACTCAAGATTATGAAGACATTTAAATGATATATAATTATTTATATTCTGGGCACTTTAATATTACACTTTTATATGTGGTATTATAATATTAATTTGTCTAACACACAGTTTTATGTATGTTCATGGTCTTTATTATTTAATATATATTTTCTTTTCTTTTTTCACCATTATAATTTATATTATTTCTTATATTTATTATTATTTTTATTTATATTTATTGTTTTTATTTATAATATATGTGATCGCATAGTTATTGGTTTGTCCTTCACCAGTATATTCACCTTTCACGTTTTATTCACTGTAATTGTAGTTCTTAAGGACTCTCCCAAGATGTCCACTGTTTTGGTCTCCTATAAAATGGCCGCTGTGGTGCGCGCATGCGCCGTACTCGCGCGCCTCCTCTATCTTCCCTTCGGGCTGTCGATTATGCTACAGGCGCATATTAATGACGTCACGAGGCGACATTTCGCCATGATGCACGTGGAGCAGCGACGGCCAGGGGGAAGGAGGTGGCATGTGTTGGGCGTGTGATGTCAGACGCATGTGCGCCGCTACACACCGGTACTATTTTAATCCCGATTATGGTTAGCATATATATCCTGGGGTTTTGACATTCTGGCATCCCCTTTTGAGAAAGCACTGTCGCGAAACGCGCGTCAGGGGGTCGCCGGGGACGCACAGTCCGTACCAGTTAATATGGGTAAGAACCAATGATTAGACATTTTGATGCTTATTACGTTGTATTATGACTACTAATGGGCTATTTGTGGCCTAATGAGTCTTGTGCTATATATCTATATGTAGTGATATGCACCAATCTGCACACTATTTAAGTGACAAACTATATTCCTGATATACCCTGGTTACTTATGTGTCTGTGCTACCCCTGCTTGCTATACCCGCAGTTTTTTTGCCTCCATATTTTATCTCTGTATTGTAGGCCACTATTTGTTGGCATATTGTTGTTTATTAATAAAGCCTTTGTATTTTTATAAAATGATGATGTCTTTACTCCTTTCTTTTGGTGTATACTAATAATAAATTATATTGTGGTACCGTGTTAGCCAGAAAAATCGATGTGAATACTTTTCCATCCAATTATGACAAGAGCATTCTTAAGGTGATACCTTTATTGGCTAAACAGAAAATTATATGTTCGCTAGCTTTCAGAGCTCAAGGCTCCTTCTTCAGGCAAGATTACATTTGGAATAATAAGAAAGACACATTAGATGCTTACTATAGTAGGAAATTTGTTCAAGACCTGGGAGGTGTGATGCCTTCAAAAGATAAGCAAAGGAAATCAAATTAGCATTTTCTTACAAATGGAGAGCTAGTCTGGAGTCCTTCTGGTGAAGGTGTGAACTGTGTCTATGTAATGAGTCATAAAACCGGGTGTTAAGTTGAGTCCTAGTGTCAAAGTATTGAACATCCTAATAAGTTTGAATTCCCATATTTTTCTCTCCCTGTCATCCTTAAAATGACCTTTTAGTATTAAGACTTTTAAGTCTGTCATACAATGTCCAGTTCCAGAGAAATGTTTTCCCACAGGCGTGTCCATTTCATTCCTGATTGTATGTCTGTGTAGATTCATCCTTGTTTGTAGTTTTTGCATGGTTTCCCCAATATAGATAGCTCCAGGGCACCTTGTACATTGTATCATGTACACCACATTGGAGGATGTACATAAAAGGAACCCATGACCTTATAGTCCTGATTTGTGTTTGGTACACGGACTGTATTTGTTGGTAATATGTGGGTACAAGTTTTGCATTTTTTGTTGTTACATGGGAATGTGCCAGTCACTGATGGTGACGAGAGGACACTTCTGACAAGGAGATTCCTTAAGTTAGGGGGCTGTTTGTAGGAGAGGAGTGGTAGTTCTGGGAATATGTCTTTCAATTTGTGGTCCCTGTGGAATATGGGTTGGAGATCAGCACCAATTTTCCTTAGGATGCTTATGTGGGGGTTGTATGTGACCACAAGAGGTACCCTGTTGTTGTCCTCTCTCAGTTTGTAATCCAGGAGGTTGCTTCTTGGGATTCTTGTAGCCCTGTGGATCTGTTCATCTATTACCAGTGGATGGTATCCTTGTTGTAGGAATGTATTCCTCAGAGATAGCAGCTGTAGTTCCCTGTCTTTACTGTCTGAACAGATCCGAATATATCTCAGAGCTTGACTGTAGATGATGGATTTTTTTGTGTGTCTTGGATGAAAGCTGTTCCATCTAAGGTATGCTGGACGTCCTGTGGGCTTATGGTAAATTGATGTTTGTATGGCGTTGTCCTTGATGTATATGGTCAAGTCCAGAAAATGTATTTGAGACTTTGAAAAGTTGAGGGTGAGCTTGATGGTTGGGTGGTATTTGTTGAAGTTATTGTGGAAGGTGAGCAGATCATCTTTTGAGCCTGTCCAGATTATTAGCAGATCATCAATGTAGCGGAAGTATGCAAGAGGTTTAATAGGGCAAGATGACAAAAACTCCTCCTCCAGTTTCGCCATAAATAGGTTGGCATATTGCGGGGACATTTTGCTTCCCATGGCGCTGCCCATGCACTGTTGGTATAATTGTTCCCAAAAGAAAAATAGTTGTGATGAAGCAACATACCTTAGATGGAACAGCTTTCATCCAAGACACACAAAAAAATCCATCATCTACAGTCAAGCTCTGAGATATATTCGGATCTGTTCAGACAGTAAAGACAGGGAACTACAGCTGCTATCTCTGAGGAATACATTCCTACAACAAGGATACCATCCACTGGTAATAGATGAACAGATCCACAGGGCTACAAGAATCCCAAGAAGCAACCTCCTGGATTACAAACTGAGAGAGGACAACAACAGGGTACCTTGTGGTCACATACAACCCCCACATAAGCATCCTAAGGAAAATTGGTGCTGATCTCCAACCCATATTCCACAGGGACCACAAATTGAAAGACATATTCCCAGAACTACCACTCCTCTCCTACAAACAGCCCCCTAACTTAAGGAATCTCCTTGTCAGAAGTGTCCTCTCGTCACCATCAGTGACTGGCACATTCCCATGTAACAACAAAAAAGCAAAACTTGTACCCACATATTACCAACAAATACAGTCCGTGTACCAAACACAAATCAGGACTATAAGGTCATGGGTTCCTTTTCATGTACATCCTCCAATGTGGTGTACATGATACAATGTACAAGGTGCCCTGGAGCTATCTATATTGGGGAAACCATGCAAAAACTACAAACAAGGATGAATCTACACAGACATACGATCAGGAATGAAATGGACACGCCTGTGGGAAAACATTTCTCTGGAACTGGACATTGTATGACAGACTTAAAAGTCTTAATACTAAAAGGTCATTTTAAGGATGACAGGGAGAGAAAAATATGGGAATTCAAGCTTATTAGGATGTTCAATACTTTGACACTAGGACTCAACTTAACACCCGGTTTTATGACTCATTACATAGACACAGTTCACACCTTCACCAGAAGGACTCCAGACTAGCTCTCCATTTGTAAGAAAATGCTAATTTGATTTCCTTTGCTTATCTTTTGAAGGCATCACACCTCCCAGGTCTTGAACAAATTTCCTACTATAGTAAGCATCTAATGTGTCTTTCTTATTATTCCAAATGTAATCTTGCCTGAAGAAGGAGCCTTCATCTCTGCCGGTGAAAATTTTTTAGAAAGAAAAGCGTATGGACACAGGTTAGTCAGAGTTTTGGGCCCCTGCGATAATATTGCCCTCACTCCAATCTCCGAAGCATCCACCTCCACAATGAACGGTTCTTAGAGATCAGGTTGGATCAAAATAGGTGCGGACATAAAACACTCTTTTTATCTTTCAAAAGCCCTGATAGCACCTGTCGACCAAACCTTGAGATTTGCTCCCCTTACAAGTAAGGTCAGTAAGTGGTTTAGCAATCTATGAAAACCCCTTAATAAATTTTCTATAATAGTCGGCGAATCCCAGAAAACACTGCAAAGCCTTAAGGTACTGTCACACTAAACAATCCCGCTAGCGATCACGATAACGACGCATACTAATGCGATCGCTAGCGGGATTGTTTCTATATCGCTAAATGCTGCCACATTTAGCGATATAGTTAACGACGCTATCGCCGTTAGCGATCTTCTTAACGACTTTAGCGGTACAAAAGTACCGCTAAATCGCTAAGAAAAGGTGCCACACAGCGATTAGATACTTACCCAGCGGGAGCGCCAGCGATGAAATAGGGTCCGGAACGATTCCAGCGACGAGCGAGATCACAGCAGGAAGCTCGTCGCTGGAAGCTGCCGCACTGAACAATATCGCTAACGGGATCGCTAAATAGTGACGTTTTTTAGCGATCCCGTTAGCGATATTGTTTAGTGTGGCATACCCTTTAAGATCATGAGGTTGAACCCAATCAATTATGGCCTGCACCTTCCCAAGGTCTATCTTAAACCCCTCTGCTGATAAGATAAAACCCAAGAAAGAGCTCTCCTGCAAGAAAAAAAAACATTTCTCTAATTTAGCAAACAGAGAGTTCTCCCTCAGTCTCTGTATCACAACACAACACATCTTTCCTATATCACAACACGGACATTTTTCTGGTGAATGTCCAAGTCTGGCGAGAAAATTAGAATGTCATCGAGGTATATTACAACAAACTTTCAATGCAATCAGAGAAAATATCATTCATAAAATTTTGAAACACAGCAGATGCATTAGATAATCTGAAAGGCATGACAAGGTTTTCAAACAGACCCTCAGACGTTAAAAATGCCGTTTTCCACTCATTACCCTTCTGGATGCGTATCAAATTGTAAGTCCCTCTAAAATCAAGTTTAGAAAACACCCTGGCCCCCTGATTATATAGGTAGGGGTAGAGTGGAAGTCGGCAAGTATTTTTAACAGTGATCTTAGTTAGTTCTCGGAAATCAAGACAAGGACAGAGACCCCCATATTTCTTTTTAACAAAGAAAAATCCAGCAGCTATAGGGGAGTAGGAAGTACGAATATGGCACTTCTATAAACTTTCGTTACTATATTATTTCATGGTTGTCCGTTCAGGCCCCGACAAACTGTAATTTTTGGCAACTTTGCGCTAGGAATAAGGTCAATAGCACAATCATAGGGACGATGGGGAGGTAGTATCTCCTCCTCTTTTTCCGTGAACACATCTCTGAAGTCCTTCAGGTACCCTGGAAGACCCTCCAGACTAGCAGAGCATATTTGTAAATTCTTTAGACATTTCTTGTAACAACTGGGGCGCCATTTCACAATCTCTTTCTGACACCAATCAATAACTGGATTGTGAATCTGCAACCATGGAAACCCCAGTACCAATCCAGCAGGTAAATTATCCAACACAAAACAGCAGCTTCTCATAGACCACTACGTCTGGCAGTGATCTATGAGAAGCTGCTCAGTTAAGTAGGCATGGCAATCACCCGGGAGAGTGAATATTTGGAGACAGCTGATGTCTCCAAGTCACAGACTGGCTAGTCAAGCTGTCAATCAACACACTGATAACTCAGCACGCCCCTGTACCAGATTGGATGGCCATGCTGTCAATCAAAGTACTGACAGCTTCAGCATGCCCCTGTATCGGGTTGGATGTCCGAGCTGTCAGTAACTGCATCCCAGACCCCCTGAGGGGTGGAACCATGACACCGCCTTCCTGCAATAGTTTTCGCAGTTGTAGTTGTAGTGAGAATAGGAAACCCCTGGTATTTTCATTATCTCCCGCTTATTAGCAATTTGTCCAAAACACTACCAATCCTTTTTTATCAGATGGCATTATTGGTATGTAGTATAATATAGTTAGACAGATTTTTCTGGCAACGTTTCTGATAGCCAGAGTGGTAGTCATGGCAAAGGGCTGTACTGTTTCCACAACCTGGTACCTCATAGATAATACACAATGTATTTTTTGCTGCATGGGCAGTGACCGCAGCAGAACACTCACGGTTACTGTCAGAGTTCCTTCCAGTTCTGTCACTCCAGCTCTTGATTTCCCAGTTCCACAAAACACATCGGAGTCACAGTCTTTTTCCAACAGTTCAACTTTACTTTTTAAAAGGACACTCATCACTTTGGCAGCACAATTCACACAGAGCCACGTATCCTGTACAGTACTTTCCCTGCCTTCCGGGCAGACTCTATTCTTCCTGTAAGCTCTCTTTCTTTCCTCCCAGCATTCACGGTCATACCTCTAGTCAGACTCTGTTTTGTCTGTACCTTCCTTTCCCCTGCCATCTGGGCAGTCTCTTTAGACAGTCCGTGTCCCATCTGTGCCTTCCATGTCATCAGCTCCCTGTCAGCCCCTCATCTGGTTCCAGTTGGGAAAGGTGTTGGGAACGCCATCTCAGCTGCTCCTGCCCTAGTCTTAGACCCTGGATCCTTCCTGGGGATGGTCCTGTTGAGCTGGTGCCAAACTGCACTATTCCCCAGCCTGGGGCCCCTTACTGAAGTCCACAGCTTTATCCCCATGACCTGTAACTGTCTCCTGCACTGCATGCCCTCTGCCCTTGGTCAGGCTGCCTGGGCTCCTTCTCATTCTAATCAGGAAGTGCCTGTCCTATCCCTTCCTGCTCTGTGCTGCTCTGCTCTAACTCCTCCCCACTGAATAACCTCTTGCCACCTGTGCCTAAACTAACACTTTTATCTAACCTATTCTCTATCTCTAATGTGCTCCCTCTATTCTAATCCCCCTACGGTTCTATACTACTTCCTAATCTAACCCTAACTCTATGCAAAACACATATTAAAGTCATCCACATTACAGTACATGACAAATGCATCACATTGCAGTATACAACAATACATCAATAAACGCTGAGGTGTCGGAAGTCATCATATGAATAGCATCAAGGAGAGAGAGGGCACGTGAGGGTCGCCGCCACCTCCTTACATAGTTAAGATTGCAGAAGTGCTTTGATCTCTTTTTCCAGAACAACCTGGAATGTTCATAACTGTGCTCAATGAAACAAAATAAACATAATCTCAATATATTTGTCTTAAAAACTGCTATGTATAGAAGCTTCATCTGCTCCAGACCTCTGTGTAGAATGCTGGCAAGTGGTGTGACAACCATTCAAACCTCATATCATATGCCTATGGCTGTCAGGGTTGGGCAACTTTACTTCTTAATGGATATCACTTAGATGCTGACCACAGCACTGTATACATCAAGTTCCTTAATTCAACAACGGCTCTTGTCTTGTGCAACATTAAAATGAGCCAATTTATGCACTCTATTCTAACAAGTTTCTGACTCCTGCTTGTCATAGAAGATTGATTGAAAAATGTTAGATCTGGGGTAGAAATATGAGATAAGATAAAAGTGCATCTGAACATGTTTTCCTCTTCTGTGTTCTCATTTGAATTAACTATATTTAGAAACAGAAACTATCAAACCAAGAAAGAAGCCATAAATCATGCTTTATTACATAACTCGGCTTCACTACAAGTTTGGCTTTCACAAGTAATGAATATAGATACTCCGGTAGACATATAGACTTGTAGCATGTTGTAACGTTTATTGAGATAATTTGGGCAATTGAATGTCAGGTGAATGACACATTTACACTACTAATACTTTTCAGACTTCAATGGAAACATTATTAGGAAGGGCTTACAATTGTAAGAATATGTGGAAGTATTGAAGAGTATGTACAACTATTATTTTTATGTTAAATTAAATATATGTTAATATGGCTAAATTATGTCATGCTGTGCGAGGATAAATCAGAAATTATCTGGACTCTGGCTGTAGAATTTATTTTGAAAGGGTTGCCCAGGTTTATCATGAAAGTCTGCAGTCACTCTATTTGAAGGCAGACTTGTGAATCTTCATATCACGCACAGCTCATGCTGTGAGGATTCTCTGGTGACGTCAGCGATTCCTAGCTGTAATGTGACCGCAACCATACTTTCAGCCACATTCTGACTAGCTGAGCGCTTCCTTGCTTAATACAAGTGAATTAAGCGAGTCCGTGCATGGCTAGTCGGAATGTGGCTGGGAGTATGCATACTTGCCGTGACATGACCATTCGATCTCGCCTCTGTCACAGGAGAATCCTCACACTGTGCTGTGTGTGGTGTGAGGATTCGCAAGTTTGGAGTCACATAGAGCCACTGCAAACTTTCTTGATAAACCTGAAAAACACTTTTAATCAATTTTCAGAGAAGACAAATGCATCATTTTCAACATAATCTCCTGACTTTTCAATACACTTTGTCCATCTGTCAACAAGCATTTCCTCATCTATTTATATAATCGTCTTATCCTGTCTGTCTGTCCAGGAAATCCCGCGTCGATGATTGGTCCAGCCCCGGCCAATCAGCGACGCATTGCTAACTCTGCCCATGTGGTCATGTGACTCACCAACTGCCCATGATATACTGAACATGTTTTGTCAGTTACAGTGTCTGATGTACTTCTGTCATGTTTACTGAACAGGGTAATACACAGTGACATGAGGTAAAACATAGGTGACATGAGGTAATACGTAAGTAACATAAGGTAATACACAGTAAAATGAGGTAATATACAGTAACATGAGGTAATACACTGTAATATGAGGTAATACACAGTAATATGAGGTAATACACAGGTAACATGAGGTAATATGAGGTAACATACGGTAACATGAGGTAATACACAGTTATATGAGGTAATACACAGTAATACGAGGTAATGCACAGTGACATGAGGTAATACACAGTAACATCAGCGACGCAGGGCTAACTCCGCCCATGTGGTCATGTGACTCACCAACTGCCCATGATGTACTGAACATGTTTTGTCAGTCACAGTGTCTGATATACTTCTGCCATGTTTATTGAACACGGGTAATACACAGTGATATGAGGTAATACACAGGTGACATGAGGTAATACATAAGTAACATAAGGTAATACACAGTAAAATGAGGTAATGTACAGTAACATGAGGTAATACACAGTAATATGAGGTAATACACAGTAATATGAGGTAATACACAGGTAACATGAGGTAATATGAGGTAATATACGGTAACATGAGGTAATACACAGTAATATGAGGTAATACACAGTAACATGAGGTAATACACAGTGACATGAGGTAATACACAGGTAACATGAGGTAATATACAGTAACATGTTGTAATATACAGTAACATGTGGTAATATACAGTAACATGAGGCAATACACAGTAAAATGAGGTAATATACAGTAACATGAGGTAATACACAGTAATATGAGGTAATACACAGTGACATGAGGTATTACACAGTAACATCTATCTAATATATATAATCGTCTTATCCCATCTGTCTGTCTGTCTTTCTGTCCAGGAAATTCCGCGTCGCTGATTGGTCCGGCCGCAGCCAATCAGCGATACGGGATTTCAGAAAAAAGATGGCGGCCGTTAGCGGCTTATCTGCCGCACGGAGGTCAGCGGCGATGCAGCCGGGAGATGACATGGTCAATGTAATGGAACTCGCCTTATTGTTACTGGACTCCATTCACACATAATTCAATCAAGAGTTATCACTGGATCAGCAAAAGGAGACGAAGTGTTCATACCACGCATTAATTTATGTCCTTCGGACACCGGTCTTTCATTTAGGCTTCGGCATCAACAGTTTCCAATAAAACCAGCATTTGCCATGACAATAAACAAGTCACAAGGTCAAACTCTACACCGTGGTGGCATATATTTACCGGAGCCCGTTTTTGGTCATGGACAACTCTATGTTGCATTTTCAAGAGTTAAAATGAGATCCAACGTCAAGGTGCAAGTTTTGGATACCCATTTACAAGGAAAATTGTTTAGCGATAGTCAAAAAGTATTCACAAAAAATGTAGTGTACAAAAATATTTTGGGTTGATATTGTTAACAAATATATTATAGTGTCGATGTACTTCTTTTGTCCGATGATTTATTTAAATACAGTTAGATATTCATGTAATAGTGTATATATTTTGATGATCTGTTTAATAATTTTGTTCAGTTGTATTAAGTTCTATGAGCAATAACATTTAATGATAATGTATATATTTTATCCGAAAAATCCTGTGTATTCATTGCATTATTCTTAAATCTTCATAAAGAAACTACATACATATTCTAGAATACCCGATGCGTTAGAATCGGGTCACCATCTAGTTGAAATATAAGTTGAGTTGCGAACCATGTACGAACCGATGCCTTTAACTCTCCATTCTATGTGAATCTTTGTTTTGTTATATGCCATATAATTCACTGTCACTCGTATATCCAATAGAAGTGGTTAATTTATACGCTCTATGTTGTCATCAGTCATGAACAGGGATGTGTGTCTGGCTCCTTCTTTGTGGCTGACACTTGTGTGACCTTCTTTGAAATTCATTATGCGTTCATACACACTTTTAGCAACAAACCACTATCTTAATATTCTACATAAAGTCTTTGAGAAATATCGACATCAAAAAACAAATACCTTGAACATTTATATTTTTTCATGCAAATCACAAGTAGAGTTGAGCAAATATTTCAATATTTAGTTTGGCTCACGATCGCCGAATTTGCAATATTCGCCAATTTAATCTCAAATATAGCCGAACAAACACAGCACAAAAGCCGGTGTTTCCCACACTGTGTGACAGCATGGGAAACACCGGCATAGCACTTCTGATCAGCAGTGAAATCATCCCTGCGGTTCCCAGTGCGAACGCTCGGATGTGATCGGAAGCATAAAGTTTACCTCCAGTCACTGGTGTCAGCTGATGGGACTACAACTCCCATCTGCTGACACCTGCTGCCGCGAATAACAGTGAGAGCAGGAGCGGCAGATAGGAGTATTCATCAGGTGCTCCTGTGCTGTAAATAAATAGTTAAAAAAACCTGCGTGGGTTGACCTGTATTTTTGATAACCAGCCAGGCAAAACTCACAGCTGGGGGCTGCAACACTCAGCTTTCAGCTTCAGCAAGGCTGGTTATCTAGAGGGGTTTAAATAAATAATTAAAAAAACTACATGAGGTCCCCCCCATTTTTGACAACCAGCCTTGCTAAAGCAGACAGCTGGGGGCTGGTATTCTCAGGCTGGTAAGGGGCTATGGATATTGGCCTCCCAGCCTAAAAATAGCAACCCACAGCCACTCAGAAAAGGCACATCTATTAGATGTGCCAATTCTGGCACTTTGCCTGGCTCTTCCCACTTGGCCTGTAGTGGTGGCAAGTGGGGTTCATATTTATGGGGTTGATATCACCTTTGTATTGTCCGGTGACATCAAGCCCACAGATTACTAATGGAGAGGCGTCTATAAGACACCTATCCACTACTAATCCTATAGTTCTATGGTAAATAAAGACACAGCCAGAATAAAGCCCTTTATTAGAAATAAGACTAAACATAGTTTTCCATTTTATTTAAAAATAACAAACACAGTTATACTCACTTAACGCCTAATTCCACCGAATACCTCGTTCTCCTGTAATAAAAGTAAAACAAAAAAACAACAATATCCCTCACTTGTTGGTCATTTTGTCCCACACCGTAATCCATGTCTGGGGGATTAATAGTTTTCAACCTGGACGGTGCCAAGATGCGACCGTCCAGTCTGAAAACCACTAGTGACTGTGCTGCTTCTAGCACAGCGTCAGTGAGGTTACCTTCGGTCACTGGTGTCAGCTGATGGGACTACAGCTCCCATCAGCTGACATCTGCTGCCACTAATAAGAGTGAGAGCACGATCGGCAGATGGGAGTATTCATCAGCAGCTCCTGCGCTATACATAAATAATTTTAAAAAACCTGCGTGGGTACCCTGTATTTTTGATAACCAGCCAGGCAAAACTCACAGCTGGAGGCTACAACACTCAGCTTTCAGCTTCAGCAAGGTTGGTTATCAAGAATAGAGGGGTCCCCATGCCTTTTTTTTTATAAATAATTTTAAAAAATGGCATATGTTCCCCCATTTTTGACAACCAGCCTTGATAAATAAAGAAGACAGCTAAGGGCTGTTATTCTCAGGCTGGTAAGGGGCCATGGATATTGGCCCCCCAGCCTAAAAATAGCAATCCGCAACTGCCCAGAAAAGGCACATCAATTAGGCACTTTGCCCAGCTCTTCCCACTTGCCCTGTAGTGGTGACAAGTGGGTTTCATATTTGTGGGGTTGATGTCACCTTTGTATTGTCAGGTGACATTAAGCCCACGGCTTAGTAATGGAGAGGCGTCTGAAAGGCACCTATCCATTACTAATCCTATAGTTATATGGTAAATAAAGACAAAGCCAGAATAAAGTCCTTTATTAGAAATAAGAAAAAAAGGTAGCACACTGTAGCGCTATAGCTTGCAAACACGAAATATGAAAAATATGAAAAATGAATTGCATCATTACCTTAAAAATATGAAAAATTGAGAAGTCTTAGCGCATAAGATGGCCAAATTATGTGAGCCTGATAGCCACGTCAAGGCTCTTCTCATATATCAGGTCCTAACTAATGCCTATCCTCGCTTAGAAAAGTCTGTCTGCATGGGAACACATGAATCCTCTCTTCAGACTAAAATCTACATCTCTGTGGAGGGGTGATGAACCTGTTGTAATTAAAAAGCCTGTGACCACCAGGTGGAGTGCTCAGGTAGAAGGTAAATGAATACATATCAAAAAACTGACCGGCACATCCAAACATAGATTCAGTGTGAACAGGTGCTAAACCTAGAGTCACCAACTCATATACATACAAGAAAAAAAGGTAGCACACTGTAGCGCTATAGCTTGCAAACACGAAATATGAAAAATATAAAAAATGAATTGCATCATTACCTTAGAAATATGAAAAATTGAGAAGTCTTAGCGCATAAGATGGCCAAATTATGTGAGCCTGATAGCCACGTCAAGGCTCTTCTCATATATCAGGTCCTAACTAATGCCTATCCTCGCTTAGAAAAGTCTGTCTGCATGGGAACACATGAATCCTCTCTTCAGACTAAAATCTACATCTCTGTGGAGGGGTAATGAACCTGTTGTAATTAAAAAGCCTGTGACCACCAGGTGGAGTGCTCAGGTAGAAGGTAAATGAATACATATAAAAAAACTGACCGGCACATCCAAACATAGATTCAGTGTGAACAGGTGCTAAACCTAGAGTCACCAACTCATACACATACAAGAAAAAAAGGTAGCACACTGTAGCGCTATAGCTTGCAAACACGAAATATGAAAAATATGAAAAATGAATTGCATCATTACCTTAGAAATATGAAAAATTGAGAAGTCTTAGCGCATAAGATGGCCAAATTATGTGAGCCTGATAGCCACGTCAAGGCTCTTCTCATATATCAGGTCCTAACTAATGCCTATCCTCGCTTAGAAAAGTCTGTCTGCATGGGAACACATAAATCCTCTCTTCAGACTAAAATCTACATCTCTGTGGAGGGGTGATGAACCTGTTGTAATTAAAAAGCCTGTGACCACCAGGTGGAGTGCTCAGGTAGAAGGTAAATGAATACATATCAAAAAACTGACCGGCACATCCAAACATAGATTCAGTGTGAACAGGTGCTAAACCTAGAGTCACCAACTCATATACATACAACAAAAAAAGGTAGCACACTGTAGCGCTATAGCTTGCAAACACGAAATATGAAAAATATGAAAAATGAATTGCATCATTACCTTAGAAATATGAAAAATTGAGAAGTCTTAGCGCATAAGATGGCCAAATTATGTGAGCCTGATAGCCACGTCAAGGCTCTTCTCATATATCAGGTCCTAACTAATGCCTATCCTCGCTTAGAAAAGTCTAAACACAGTTTTCCTTTTTTTATTTAAAAAAAAACAATACAAACACAGCTATACTCACCTAACGCCTATTTCACCGAAGCCATCATTCACCTGTAATAAAACTAAAATGAAAAAACAACAATATCTCTCACCTGTGGGTTGTTCTGTCCCACGCCCTAATCCATGTCTGGAAGATTAATAGGTTTCAACCTGTACGGTGCCAAGATGCGACCATGCAGGCTGAGAACCACTGGTGACTGCACTGCTGCGAGCAGTTCAGTACTGCTTAGCCACACAGTGAGACTCAGGATGCCGCTATTTGCCTCCTGGAGTGAAGATTTTCCAAGAATAGTTTGCGGACTACAAAATACAGAGCTCCTAAGTACTAGAAGAGCAGAATCCTCCCTCAAGTGACTCAATTTTGGAAATTATACTCCTTTAGGAATTTATCTACAGGTATAACGACCATTTTGACTCCATGGGTGTTTTACAGAAGCAAGCAGCAGTGGATTTTGCTGAGAGAAAATTGCCAAGTGCCATTGTAGTGACCAGTACATTGTAGTGACCAGTACGTTATGACCAGCTCATGCTTCTGGAGAAACGCACCAATAAATTAGGCAGGCTCTTATCGCTACATCGCTGCACTAATCGCTACAGAAATGCATGTGGCCACTGAAAACATTTGGATGCTAAATGTGGTTTAGGCACACTGTGGGGCTCAGAAGGGAGAGGTACATTTTTATTTGGGAGCGCATAATTTGCTTAATTTTGTTTGGGACCTAGGAGTCATTTCACTTTTCCAGGGTCTTTGTGCTACCAGTAACATGGAAGCCCCCTATATTTCCATTGACAGATGACGGACCTGAATGGATGCTTTTTTTGTGGATTGAGTTGAAACTTTGGTTGGGAACATTTTACATAATGCTTTGGATCACATTTATCCTGTGCTCTATGCTGAGCACTTACTTTGGGGTTTCCATCTAAATCTCCAAGTGACATCATTCAAATGAAACCCCATTCACTGTAATAAGGCAGCAGAGTTACCTCCGTTCAATGATGTCCTTTTTCAAAAGTGCACAAAACTGTGGCGGACCACACACTTTTGCAAGCTTAAAAAGGCAGACACTGCCATATCACACTCCAGACTGCGTCCACAGTGTTGCCATCAGTCTCATTACAGGGATCTTCCATCTGAATCATGTATTTCAAAGATGTACACAGAAACTCCGGAGTCAGCGCTCAGCACAGAGCACAAATAAATGTAAGCCGAGCCTTACTGTGATCTTTGAAAAGCAGAATGAAAAAATCAACATCAGGTGAAAAATTGGTTTTATTTATTTTTTACCCCATTTGTTGTGCAGTATAAGTGATTAGATGACTTTATTGGGTTTTTCTGTTAGGCTGCTGTCACACACCAAAAGATGCATTTTTTTTTCAAAATCTAGTTTTTGCATCTCAATATTGTCAGAGCTATAATTTTTCCATATTTCGGGCGACAGAGTCATGTGAAGACTTGTTTTTTGCAGGACAATTTGACGTTTTTCTTGGTACCACTTTTTAACACATGGCATTTTTTGATCGCTTTCTATTCTGATTTTTTGGGAGGCAGAATGAACTGAACAAAAACTAGCGATTTATTGTTTTTTGGGGTTATTTTTTATGTCGTTCCACATGTGGTATAATTGATAAAGCAGCTTTATTCTTTGGGTCAGTGTCATTACAGCAACACCACATTTCTATAGTTTTTTTTATGCTTTGGCGCTTTTCCACAATAAAAACTATTTTATGGAAAAAATACTTATTTTTCCATCGCTTTAATTTGAGAGCTATAACTATTATTTTTCCACTGATGGAGCTGTATGGTAGCTTGTTTTTTGCAGGACAGGATGATGTTTTCATAGATACCAAATTTACATTCATCTTTATGATCGCGATGTATTCCACTTTTTGTTCGACTGTATGATGATAAAGCGTCATTTTTTTGCCTAATTTTTTAGTTATTATTTTTGCTGTGTTCACTAGAGACTTTGTCTCTCTGCATGCCTACTAAATGATGCAATCGATATCGATTGTAGCGTTTAGGTATTTAAAGTGCCAGGAGCAGTGCGAGCATCGCTCCTGCAATAAGTGCTGGGTGTCAGCTGTCAGAATCAACTGACACCCGGCGGCATTTGTAGGCGAACAGCCTCTGTGCGTGCAAAATTACCATGACGTATCCATATGTCCAAGGTTGGTAAGTACCACCCAGACTTTTTCCAGGGTCATAAAGTGGTTAAACTCCAAGAAAAAAACATTCAAAAAAATTTACTGGATTTAATTTGTCATCCAGACAGATTAACATTCTCTGTTTAACATTATGGTGGTATTAAACTCAAACCACCCATTCAAAATTTTTTTTGCTGGATTGAATTTGTCATCCATATAGTTTAACATAATTTGTGTTACATTGTTACATCGTCTTAAAATTCCAAAAAAAAAATGTACTGGATTAAATTTTTCATCCATACAGTTTAATGTGCTTTGTGATACATTATGGTGGTCTTAAACTAAAGAAAAACATTAAAAAATTACTGGATTGAATTTGTTATCACTACAATTTTCCTTTTATGATGGAATAATATTTATTTCTATGATTTAATCACTGACTGTGTGGATCAGGGAAATGCGGTAGATATACTAAATGTCAACTTCAACAAAGCATTTGATAAAGTATCTCATACTATCCTTATTAAAAAAAATGACCAAGCATGGGATTGACAAGGCTATGGTTACGTGGATTCATAACTGTCTCAGTGTTCATACTCAAAGAGTGGAAATAAATATTTGCACATCCAATTGGAAGAGTGTTTCAAGCTGAGTACCACAAGGCTCTGTCCTGACCCCAGTGTTGTTCAACATTTTTATAAATGATCTACATAAGGGAACTGAAGGTAAACTAATCAAATTTTCAGACGATGCAAAGCTAGGAGGGATAGCTAACACTAGAGAAGACAAAGAAAATATCCAGAAGGATCCAGATAAGTTTGAACAGTGGGCAGTGACTAATATAATGGTATTTAACAGGGAGAAATGCAAGATTCTATATCTGGGCAAGAAAAACGAAAATGACATCTATAGAATGAGAGGAATAGTACTGTAGTAAGCAATAGCACATGTGAAAAAGACTTGAGTATACTAATACATCGCAGACTGCACATTAGTCAACAGTGAGATGCAGCAGTAAAAAAGGAAAACACAGTTCTAGGATATCTTAAGAGAATCATAGAGTCTAGATCATGTGAAGTAATTATCCCCCTATACTCCTCCTTGGTCAGGATTCATCTGGAATATGTCCAGTTCTGGGAACCACATTTTGAAAAAGACATTGAAAAACTGGAGCAAGTTTAGAGAAGAGCTTCCAGGTTGATGAGTGGACTTCAAAGCATGTACAATGAACGGTTAAAGGATCTGGAAATGTTTAGCTTGCAAAAAAGAAGGTCAAGATGAGACTTAATAGCTGACTACAAATATTTGAAGGGATATCACGTTGTAGAAGGATCATCCTTATTCTCATTTGCACATTGAAACACAAGATTCAATTGAATGAAACTGAAAGTGAGAAGATACAGAATAGATATTAGAAAATTTTTTTTGACAATGAGGGTGATCAATGAGTGGAACAGGCTGCCATGAGAGCTGGTGAGTTCTCTTTCAATGGAAATCTTCAAACAGAGGCTGGACAGACATCTGTCTGAGATGGTTTAGTGAATCCTGCATTGAGCAGTGGTTGGACATGATGACCTTGGAAGTCCCTTCCAACTCTTATAATCTATGATTTTATGTACAGTATATATATATATATATATATATATATATATACAGACCAAAAGTTTGGACACACCATTTCATTCAATGATTTTTCTGTATTTTCATGACTATGAAAATTGTAGAATCATACTGAGGGCATCAAAACTATGAATTAACACATGTGGAATTATACATTACACTTTACAAAAAAGTGTGAAACAACTGAAAATATGTCTTATATTCTAGGTTCTTCAAAGTAGCCACCTTTTGCTTTGATTACTGCTTTGCACGCAGAAAAGGTGAACAGATGGACTCTACATGCCTGGTTCCCACCGTGAAGCATGGAGGAGGTGGTGTGATGGTGTGGAGGTGCTTTGCTGGTGACACTGTTGGGGATTTATTCAAAATTGAAGGCATACTGAACCAGCATGGCTACCACAGCATCTTGCAGTGGCATGCTATTCCATCCGGTTTGCATTTAGTTGGACCATCATTT
>JARQOD010000006.1:71751500-71820247 GCA_033576555.1 Oophaga sylvatica | reverse complement strand
TTCACTTTTCCAGGGTCTTTGTGCTACCAGTAACATGGAAGCCCCCTATATTTCCATTGACAGATGACGGACCTGAATGGATGCTTTTTTTGTGGATTGAGTTGAAACTTTGGTTGGGAACATTTTACATAATGCTTTGGATCACATTTATCCTGTGCTCTATGCTGAGCACTTACTTTGGGGTTTCCATCTAAATCTCCAAGTGACATCATTCAAATGAAACCCCATTCACTGTAATAAGGCAGCAGAGTTACCTCCGTTCAATGATGTCCTTTTTCAAAAGTGCACAAAACTGTGGCGGACCACACACTTTTGCAAGCTTAAAAAGGCAGACACTGCCATATCACACTCCAGACTGCGTCCACAGTGTTGCCATCAGTCTCATTACAGGGATCTTCCATCTGAATCATGTATTTCAAAGATGTACACAGAAACTCCGGAGTCAGCGCTCAGCACAGAGCACAAATAAATGTAAGCCGAGCCTTACTGTGATCTTTGAAAAGCAGAATGAAAAAATCAACATCAGGTGAAAAATTGGTTTTATTTATTTTTTACCCCATTTGTTGTGCAGTATAAGTGATTAGATGACTTTATTGGGTTTTTCTGTTAGGCTGCTGTCACACACCAAAAGATGCATTTTTTTTTCAAAATCTAGTTTTTGCATCTCAATATTGTCAGAGCTATAATTTTTCCATATTTCGGGCGACAGAGTCATGTGAAGACTTTTTTTTGCAGGACAATTTGACGTTTTTCTTGGTACCACTTTTTAACACATGGCATTTTTTGATCGCTTTCTATTCTGATTTTTTGGAGGCAGAATGAACTGAACAAAAACTAGCGATTTATTGTTTTTTGGGTTATTTTTTATGTCGTTCCACATGTGGTATAATTGATAAAGCAGCTTTATTCTTTGGGTCAGTGTCATTACAGCAACACCACATTTCTATAGTTTTTTTTATGCTTTGGCGCTTTTCCACAATAAAAACTATTTTATGGAAAAAATACTTATTTTTCCATCGCTTTAATTTGAGAGCTATAACTATTATTTTTCCACTGATGGAGCTGTATGGTAGCTTGTTTTTTGCAGGACAGGATGATGTTTCATAGATACCAAATTTACATTCATCTTTATGATCGCGATGTATTCCACTTTTTGTTCGACTGTATGATGATAAAGCGTCATTTTTTTGCCTAATTTTTTAGTTATTATTTTTGCTGTGTTCACTAGAGACTTTGTCTCTCTGCATGCCTACTAAATGATGCAATCGATATCGATTGTAGCGTTTAGGTATTTAAAGTGCCAGGAGCAGTGCGAGCATCGCTCCTGCAATAAGTGCTGGGTGTCAGCTGTCAGAATCAACTGACACCCGGCGGCATTTGTAGGCGAACAGCCTCTGTGCGTGCAAAATTGCCATGACGTATCCATATGTCCAAGGTTGGTAAGTACCACCCAGACTTTTTCCAGGGTCATAAAGTGGTTAAACTCCAAGAAAAAAACATTCAAAAAAATTTACTGGATTTAATTTGTCATCCAGACAGATTAACATTCTCTGTTTAACATTATGGTGGTATTAAACTCAAACCACCCATTCAAAATTTTTTTTGCTGGATTGAATTTGTCATCCATATAGTTTAACATAATTTGTGTTACATTGTTACATCGTCTTAAAATTCCAAAAAAAAAATGTACTGGATTAAATTTTTCATCCATACAGTTTAATGTGCTTTGTGATACATTATGGTGGTCTTAAACTAAAGAAAAACATTAAAAAATTACTGGATTGAATTTGTTATCACTACAATTTTCCTTTTATGATGGAATAATATTTATTTCTATGATTTAATCACTGACTGTGTGGATCAGGGAAATGCGGTAGATATACTAAATGTCAACTTCAACAAAGCATTTGATAAAGTATCTCATACTATCCTTATTAAAAAAATGACCAAGCATGGGATTGACAAGGCTATGGTTACGTGGATTCATAACTGTCTCAGTGTTCATACTCAAAGAGTGGAAATAAATATTTGCACATCCAATTGGAAGAGTGTTTCAAGCTGAGTACCACAAGGCTCTGTCCTGACCCCAGTGTTGTTCAACATTTTTATAAATGATCTACATAAGGGAACTGAAGGTAAACTAATCAAATTTTCAGACGATGCAAAGCTAGGAGGGATAGCTAACACTAGAGAAGACAAAGAAAATATCCAGAAGGATCCAGATAAGTTTGAACAGTGGGCAGTGACTAATATAATGGTATTTAACAGGGAGAAATGCAAGATTCTATATCTGGGCAAGAAAAACGAAAATGACATCTATAGAATGAGAGGAATAGTACTGTAGTAAGCAATAGCACATGTGAAAAAGACTTGAGTATACTAATACATCGCAGACTGCACATTAGTCAACAGTGAGATGCAGCAGTAAAAAAGGAAAACACAGTTCTAGGATATCTTAAGAGAATCATAGAGTCTAGATCATGTGAAGTAATTATCCCCCTATACTCCTCCTTGGTCAGGATTCATCTGGAATATGTCCAGTTCTGGGAACCACATTTTGAAAAAGACATTGAAAAACTGGAGCAAGTTTAGAGAAGAGCTTCCAGGTTGATGAGTGGACTTCAAAGCATGTACAATGAACGGTTAAAGGATCTGGAAATGTTTAGCTTGCAAAAAAGAAGGTCAAGATGAGACTTAATAGCTGACTACAAATATTTGAAGGGATATCACGTTGTAGAAGGATCATCCTTATTCTCATTTGCACATTGAAACACAAGATTCAATTGAATGAAACTGAAAGTGAGAAGATACAGAATAGATATTAGAAAAAATTTTTTGACAATGAGGGTGATCAATGAGTGGAACAGGCTGCCATGAGAGCTGGTGAGTTCTCTTTCAATGGAAATCTTCAAACAGAGGCTGGACAGACATCTGTCTGAGATGGTTTAGTGAATCCTGCATTGAGCAGTGGTTGGACATGATGACCTTGGAAGTCCCTTCCAACTCTTATAATCTATGATTTTATGTACAGTATATATATATATATATATATATATATATATATATACAGACCAAAAGTTTGGACACACCATTTCATTCAATGATTTTTCTGTATTTTCATGACTATGAAAATTGTAGAATCATACTGAGGGCATCAAAACTATGAATTAACACATGTGGAATTATACATTACACTTTACAAAAAAGTGTGAAACAACTGAAAATATGTCTTATATTCTAGGTTCTTCAAAGTAGCCACCTTTTGCTTTGATTACTGCTTTGCACGCAGAAAAGGTGAACAGATGGACTCTACATGCCTGGTTCCCACCGTGAAGCATGGAGGAGGTGGTGTGATGGTGTGGAGGTGCTTTGCTGGTGACACTGTTGGGGATTTATTCAAAATTGAAGGCATACTGAACCAGCATGGCTACCACAGCATCTTGCAGTGGCATGCTATTCCATCCGGTTTGCATTTAGTTGGACCATCATTTATGTTTCAACAGGACAATGACCCCAAACACACCTCCAGGCTGTGTAAAGGGTATGCCACACTAAACAATATCGCTAACGGGATCGCTAAAAAACGTCACTATTTAGCGATCCCGTTAGCGATATTGTTCAGTGCGGCAGCTTCCAGCGACGAGCTTCCTGCTGTGATCTCGCTCGTCGCTGGAATCGTTCCGGACCCTATTTCATCGCTGGCGCTCCCGCTGGGTAAGTATCTAATCGCTGTGTGGCACCTTTTCTTAGCGATTTAGCAGTACTTTTGTACCGCTAAAGTCGTTAAGAAGATCGCTAACGGCGATAGCGTCGTTAACTATATCGCTAAATGCGGCAGCATTTAGCGATATAGAAACAATCCCGCTAGCGATCTCATTAGTATGCAACGCTAACGAGATCGCTAGCGGGATCGAGTAGTGTGGCAGTACCTTAAGGGCTATTTGACCAAGAAGGAGAGTGATGGAGTGCTATGCCAGATGACCTGGCCTCCACAGTCACCAGACCTGAACTCAATCGAGATGGTTTGGGGTGAGCTGGACCGCTCACAGCTTCAATTTTGAATAATCCCCAACAGTGTCACCAGCAAAGCACCCCCACACCATCACACCACCTTCTCCATGCTTCACGGTGGGAACCAGGCATGTAGAGTCCAGCCGTTCACCTTTTCTGCGTGCAAAGCAGTAATCAAAGCAAAAAGTGGCTACTTTGAAGAACCTAGAATATAAGACATATTTTCAATTGTTTCACACTTTTTTGTAAAGTGTAATGTATAATTCCACATGTGTTAATTCATAGTTTTGATGCCCTCAGTGTGATTTTACAATTTTCATAGTCATGAAAATACAGGAAAATATTAGAATGAGAAGGTATGTCCAAACTTTTGGTCTGTACTGTATATATATATATATATATATATATATATAATATATGGAATATGTCATTCAGTGATATCTAGGATGTGGTATTTTAGTGTTCTCTTTATTTTTTTGAGCAGTGTATTATACACTGCTCAAAAAAATAAAGAGAACACTAAAATACCACATCCTAGATATCACTGAATGAAATATTCCAGTTACAAATCTTTATTCATTACATAGTAAAATGCGTTGAGAACAATAAAACATAAAAAATATAAATGTAAATAAAAATTAATATCCCATGAAGGTCTGGATTGGAAATGATACTCAAAATCAAAGTGGAAAATCAAATTTCAGACTGATCCACCCTTCTGCGGAAATGCCTCAAGACAAGGAAATGATGCTCAGTAGTGTGTGTGGAATCCATGTGCCTGTATGTTCTTCCTACAATGCCTGGGCATGCTTCTGATGAGGCAGCAGATGCTCTCCTGAGGCATCCCCCCTCAGACTTGGATTAAAGCATCAGTCAACTCCTGGACAGTCTGTGGTGCAATGACCACATTGGTGGATGGAACGAGACATAATGTCCCAGATGTGCTCAATTGGATTCAGATCTGAGTAACGGGAAGGCCAATCCATAGCATCAATGCCCTCATCATGCAGGAACTGCTGACAAACTTCAGCCACATGAGGACTAGCATTGTGATGCATCAGAATGAACCCAGGGCCCACTGCACCTGCATATGGTCTCAAAATGGGTCTGAGGATCTCATCCCGGTTTAACAGGCCAGATTAACCTCCCACCCAGAATATACCCGGGGTTAAAGTGGCTTAGGCCAGATTATACCCTGGGTATATTCTGGCCTAGGCCAAACTATACCCCGGGTTATAAATTGGCCTAGGCCAGTTTATACCCCTCTGGGCCAGAATATACCCTGGGTATAGTAGATCAGATTTTTCACGCTTTTGAGAACCACTGAGTGATATACTTAAAAATGTCAGTGCACAGTGGCCCCAGACATCACACAGGGGCCCCAGACATCACACATCACACAGGGGCCCCAGACATTGCACAGGGGCCCCAGACATCACACAGGGGCCCCAGACATCACACATCACACAGGGGCCCCAGACATAGTACAGGGGCCCATACATCGCACAGGGGCACCAGACATCACACAGGGGCCCCAGACATCACACAGGGGCCCCAGACATCGCAAAGGATTGAGTGATATACTCAAGAATGGGACCCCATACATCCATCACACAGGGGTCCCAGACAGCGCACAGGGGGCAGAGACAGTGCACAGGGGCAGAGACAGTGCATAGGGGCCCTGCGCGCTGTCTCTTCCCCCTTGTGCACTGTCTCTGCCCCTGTGCGCTGTCTTGGGCCCTGTGCATTGTCTATGCCCCCCTGTGTGCTGCCTGGGGCCCCTGTGGGCTTACAGGGACCCTTATGTGCTTCCAGGAGCCCCTGTGTGCAGCCTGGGGCCCTGTTTGCTGCCTGGGAGCCCTGTGTGCTGCCTGGGGCCCTGTGCACTTCCAGGGCTCCTGTGTGCGGCTAGGGGCCCCTGTGTGCTGCCTGGGGCCCTTGTGTACTGCCTGGGGCCCCATGCACTGCCTGGGGCCCCTGTTTGCTGCCTGGAGCCTCCGTGTGCTGCCTGGGGCCTCGTGTGCTGCCTGGGGCCCCGTGTACTGCCTGGGACTCCATTTGCTGTCTCTGCCCCCGTTTGCTGCCTGGGGCCTTGTGTGCTGCCTGGGACCCCGGTCACTGTCACTGCCCCATGTGTTGCCAGGGGCCCCGTGTGCTGCCTTGGACCCTGTTCACTGTCTCTGCCTCCAGTGTGCTGCCTGGGGCCCCGTGTGCTGCCTGGACCCCGTTCGCTGTCTCTGTCACCCGTGTGTTGCCTGGGGCCCCGTTAATGAGTATATCACTCAATGGTTCTCAAAAACCTGAAAAATCTGATCTACAGCAGCTGTGGTATATTCTGAGCCGGAGGGTATAGTTTGGCCTAGGCCATAATATACCCGGGGTATATTCTGGCCCAGAGGGGTATAATCTGGCCTAGGCCAATTTATACCGCGGGGTATAGTTTGGCCTAGGCCAGAATATACCCGGGGTATAATCTGGCCTAATCCACTTTAACCCAGGTATATTCTGGGCGGGGGGTTAATCTGGCCTGTTACACCTGTACCTAATGACAGTCAGGGTACCTCTGTCTAGCACATGGAGGGCTGTGCGACCCTCTAAAGAAATGCCTCCCACCATTACTGACCCACTGCCAAATCGGTCATTCTGGAGGATGTTGCCGGCATGTCGTCTTGAGACTCTCTCATGTCTGTCACATGTGCTCAATGTGAACCTGCTCTCATCTGTGAAGAGCACAAGGCACCAATGTCGAATCTGCCAGTCTTAGTGTTCTCTGGGAAATGCCAATCGCCCTGCATGGTGTTGGACAGTAAGCACAACACCCACATGTGGATGTCGGGCTCTCAGACCACCATCATGGAGTCTGTTTCTGACAGTTTGAGCATACACATGGGTGTTAGTGGCCTGCTGGAGGTTGTTTTGTAGGACTCTGGCTGGCACTGCTTCTCCTGTTCCTCTTTGCACAAAGGAGGAGGTAGCAGTCCTGCTGCTGGGTTGTTGCACTCCTATGGCCCTCTTCACGTCTCCTGGTGTACTGGCCTGTCTCCTGGTTTCTGCTCCATGCCATAGACTCTGTGCTGACAGACACAGCTACCCTTCTTGCCACAGCTCACATTGATGTGCCAGCCTGGATGAGCTGCCCTACCTGAGAAACTTCTGTAGACACCACCTCATGCCACTGTACAGTACCTCTAGGTGTGAGAGTAATGACAAAAAGCAAAAGTGACTAGAACAACTGCCAAAAAGAACAGAGAAATGCTCTGTAGACACCCCCTGCAGAACCATTCCTTTGTAGGGGTGTCTTGCTAATTGCCTATCATTTCTACCTGTTGTCTGTTTCATTTCCACAACAGCAGGAGAAATTAATTCACAATCATTGTTGTTTCACAACTAGATAACTGGACAGGTTGATTTCACAGAAGTATGATTGACTTGGAGTTACATTGTGCTGTTTAAGTGCTCCCTTAATTTTTTGAGCAGTGTAATATATACTGTACATATACAGCTCTGGCAAAAATTAAGAGACCACCACATCAAAACCCTGTCATGGGCAGCCCATTCTCCAGATCCGGAACCCCATTGAAAAACTCTAGAATGGGATCAAGAGGATGATGGATAGTGACAAGTCATCAAACAAAGAAGAACTGCTTAAATTTTTGCACCCAAAGCAGTGTGAAAGACTGGTGGCAAGCATGCCAAGACACATGAAAGTTGTTTTTAAAAATCATGGTTATTCCACAAAACATTGATTTCAGAACTCTTCCTGAGTTAAAACATTAGTATTGTTTAGAGCTGAGCGAAACAGGTCGGTCAGATTCATAAGTCGCCAACTTTCGCCAAAGTCGGGTTTCGTTAACCGAAACCCGACCATAGCGTGCAGTCGGCAATGCGGTCTGCAAAACGAGCGCCAAAGTTGGTTTTCCCAGAATGCTTTCAGGCGCCTTTTTTCAGTCAATGAGCAAGGACGTACACTGTGGGCAACGAGATGACATGTGCAGCGCCATCTTAGAGAAGGGCATTGCAGTGATTGGCTTGCTTTGGGGGGCATCATAGTGTCTATGAAAGCCCTGAGTGCCGACCTCCATTTTACTTCTGTCGATCTTAACAGTAGGGAGAGGTTGCTGACGCTGTTTATCAGTAGGGAGAGAGTTAGGGCTGGAAAGAGAAGTTCTTCTGTGCTTGTGCTGATAGCAATTATGCTGTACAGTTAGTGTGCAGTGACAGGGGAGGATTTTCTTGTGTGCAGCAGCGCTGGATATTAGACTGCCTGATAGCAGTATTGCTGTGTGTACACTGCTGTGCAGACTGCTTTTTACACAGCACTAATACTTTTATTCTTTTCTTCTGCACAGTTACCGAGCATTCATTTTTTCCCACACTGTATAGAGCTGTATGCCCCTCACACAACACCGTGTACCGGCTGGTATCACGGACAAATACATGCTGACTATCTGTGTGCGATTCCGGAAATATATACAGAGATTTACATTTTCCTCTACACCGTATACAGCTGTCCGCTTCTGATACAGTACCATATATCTGCTCTTTGTATTACAGTCAAATACATACTGAGCGAGCATCTGTGTGTGACTCCGGAAATATATATGGAGATTTAACATTTTCCCTAAACTATATACAGCTGTACGCTTGTGATACAGTACCGTTTTTCTGCTTTTTGTATTATGGTCAAATCCATACTGAGTGAGCGTCTGTGTGTGACTCCGGAAATATATACGGAGATTGAAATTTTCCCTACACCGTATACGGCTGTCCGCTTCTGAAGCAGTACCGTATATCTGCTCTTTGTATTACGGTCAAATCCATACTGAGAGCGAGTCTGTGTGTGACTCCGGAAATATATACGGAGATTGAAATTTTTCCCTACACCGTATAGAGCTGTACGCTCCTCATACAGTACCATATATCTTCTGGTATTTTTGGTACATTTTCCCAAACATGAGGAAGTATGGTGGAAGAGGCCGTGGACGTGGGCGAGGGGGGCCAGCTGGTACTGATGTTGATGGTGGTGCATCTGCTGGTAGTGCCAAAAGCACAAAAGCACCTAAGGCAGGAGGTGTTGAGCCTGCGTCATCTTCTGGCTTCCGAAGGCCTGGAAGGCTCCCTTTTCTGGGAGTAGGTAAACCGCTTTTAAAGCCGGAGCATCAGGAACAGGTTTTGGCTTACATTGCCCAAACAGCCTCCAGCTCTATCGCCTCCTCTTATGAAGTTTCAAAATATGCAAGCACTGAGTCGTCAGTGCAGGCTCCTGGTCAGGAACAACACCTTTCCTTGTGTCCTTCACCCCCACCTAAAGTGAAGGATGCGGCAGGCCACACTTCAGATTACTTCCTGGAGCTCTTTTCACATACCATGCCTGGGTTATCAAGTGAAATCCTGAATTCTCCAGTCCAAGATGAATATGACATGGAGTGCACTGATGCATAGCCACTGCTATATGATTCTGCTGGTACATTCACCCAGAGCACTGCATTGCCCTCGCAGTCTACTGAGCCAGATTCTGACCCTGATGAAACTCAGGTGCCCCTTCCCGCATACTATACCACCTTACACTGTGACACAGAGGAAGGTGCAGATGAAATTGAAGAGGAGGTGATGGAAGACTCAGTTGTTGACCCGGTTTGGCAACCATTGGGGGAAGAGGGTGCCGCTGGCAATAGCTCAGGAGAGGAGGAAGATCCGCAGCAGGCATCGACATCGCAGCTGCGGTTATCTGGCAGGCCCGTAGCAGTCCAAAAACGTGTTAAGAAAACAAAAAGAGTTGCAGGACAGCTTGGCCAGACGGTCAAATTAGCACAGCGTGCAAGCCCTGAAAATATTTCCCATAGTAGGAAGAGTGAAGTGTGGCACTTTTTTGACCAAAATCCTATTGATGATGCAAAGGTTATCTGTAAGAAGTGTGGAAGGAGATTTAGCCGAGGGAAATATCTCCAAAATTTGAATACCAGTTGCATGCTTAGACATTTAAACACCATGCACTTGCAAGCGTGGACGGACTACGAAACCTCAGGTAGCACAGGTGCACCTGCTCCGACTAAAGGAAGCCAGCAACGCTACATAGCTTCCCCCACTGTAAGCCCACCGATTAGCACACCACCAGCATGAAATGTTGAGGTGTCGTCGCAAGGCCACAGCAGTCAGGGAATCCCAATGTTTTTCCAACAAAAGACTGAATCTAGGACATCACCACCACCACCATCACCATCACCAACCCCCTCTCAGTCTGCCATGTTCACCGCTAGTTCCCCCATATGCAGCTCTCAAGTCCAGCTCACCCTAGCAGACACTCTAAGTAGGACAAGAAAGTACTCATCCTCTCATCTGCATACACTGGCTTTGAACGCCTACATTGCCAAACTGATCTCATTAGAGATGATGCCCTTCCGTTTGGTTGAAAGCACAGCATTCCGAGAGCTCATGGCCTACGCTGTCCCACGCTATGACCTACCCAGTTGGCACTTTTTTTATAGAAAAACCATCCCTGCCCTTCACCTGCATGTGAAAGACCGCATTGTCCATGCACTCAAACAATCAGTGAGTGGAAAGGTGCACCTCACAAGAGATGCATGAGCCAGTAGGCATGGCCAGGGCCATTACGTGTACATCACTGCAAACTGGGTTAATGTGGTGGATGCAGGGTCCACAGGGGACAGCGGTGGTGGGACAGTGCTGCCTAGCCCACGGTATAGGCAACAGTTAGCTGTAGGCATTCGACCCTCCTCCTTCAGAAGCGAAAGCTCATCGATAGAGCGCAGTCACACGAGCACTCCATCCGCAGCTGCCAGTGTTGCACTCGAGGTGTTCAACTATCGAAAAGCTAGTGGTAAGTGTCAGCAGGCTGATTTAAAGATGATGCCTTTGGGCGATAACAGACACAGCGCGGACGTACTGGCCGACTACTTGCAGCGAGAAACTGAGTCATGGCTGGGCAGTCTACATCTTGAGCCAGGTAAGGTAGTCAGTGATAACGGCCGTAATTTTGTGGCGGCAATAGCCCTGGCAAAATTCAGACACATACCTTGCCTGGCTCACACCTTGAACCTGGTGGTGCAGTGCTTCATAAATAATTATCCGGAGTTACCAGCCCTGCTCCATAAGGTTCGATGACTGTGCTCGCACACCCGTCACTCGCCCGTAGACTCCAGTCGTATGCAGAGGCTGCAGCGATCGCTCCACCTCCCCAAGCGCCGCCTAATCATAGACGTTGCAACAAGGTGGAACTCCACCATGCACATGGTTGAAGGGCTGTGAGAACAGAGGCAGGCTGTAATTCATTTGTGGGAGGATACACGGGCAGGCAGTTTGAGGGCAGACATCGTGTTGTCGGGTGTGCAGTGGTCAAAGCTGAAAGACCTCTGTAAAGTCCTTCAGTGTTTTGAGGAATGCGCCCTTCTGGTAAGTGTAGACGACGTCATCATAAGCATGAGCATCCCACTTATGCGTCTGCTCATGCAAACTTTGATGCACATTAAGGATCAGGAGTCTGCAGCGGAGAAGGAGGAGGAGGAGGAGGGAAGAATTGATGACAGTCAGCCATTGTCTGTTCAGTTAACTGTCCTGGACGAGTTAGAGGAAGAGGAGGAGGATGAGGGGATGATTATTTTGGGGAGGAGGATGTTTCTCATCGGGCAAGAGAAAATGTTGGCTTGCCAAGGTCAGGTGCAGGGTTTGTGCGTGACTGTAGGGATGTGGATTTGGCAGAAAGTGCTCCTCCACCCACCACTGGCAGTGCATCATTGACACCTGGAACATTGGTCCACATGTGTGAATATGTCTTGCGGATCCTAAAAAGGGACCCCCGCATTGCCAAAATTATGAAGAATGATGACTACAGGTTGGCCAGCATCCTCGATCCACGCTATAAAGGCAAATTACAGAACATCATGCCACAGGAGAACCTAGAGCTAATATTCGTGAACAAACAAGCAACTCTGGTAAACCGTTTGTTAGAGGCATTCCCAGCACACAGCAGGGGTGCAGGTTCTACCACGAGCTGCGCTGGGCAAAATGGAAGAGGTGTTCGTGGTGCACACAGCTGAAGTGGCGTTGGAGAGAGGGGTTTTATGACCATGTTGTGGACTGATTTCTCGAGTACCGCTCACACGACTGTTAATACTGAATCGATTGCAACAGATAGGAGACAGCGGTTGTCAACTATGGTTCAAAATTACCTCTCCTCCCCTATCAATGTTCTCCCTCATAGTTTATTCCCCTTTGACTACTGGGCCTGCAAGCTGGACACCTGGCCTGAATTGGCACAATATGCCTTACAGGAGCTCGCTTGCCCTGCTGGTAGTGTGCTATCAGAAAGAGTCTTCAGTGCTGCTGGATCAATCCTGACAGAAAGAAGGACCCGGCTGTCAACCCAAAATGTTGGTGATCTCACCTTCATTAAAATGAACCATGCCTGGGTTTGAAAGGATTTTGTACCACCTTCCTCTGATGACACATAGGTTGCCAGCAAAATGGTTTGCTTTGTCATGCTCTACATCCGACTTCTCCAATTCCTCCATTGGCAGCTGCTGAACGTCCAGCCTACACCTCAACATATGCCAGTTTTTCCACCTCCCTAACTGGGCTGTACCCCCCCAGGGCCGGTGTCAGCACTTGGCGCACCCGGGCAAATGCCGGGGCCCCGAGTGGGCCCCCCTGCTTGCTCAGGGCCCCTGCACTTGCAATACTTACCTCTCCCTGCTCCACCACTGTGACGTCTTCTGCGTTTCCTGACAGTGACTTTCAGGTCAGAGAGCACAATGATGTCACGTCTGTGCGCCCTCTGCCTGAACAGTCCAAGTGCAGAGAGCTGGAAGATGGCGATGCTGAGGAGTCCAGAGTAGAGCAGTGCCCAGCGAGGAGAGGTATTTCATTTTTTTTATGTTTGGAGCAATATTTCGGGGAGCATTATACACTGGAGAATTATATATGGGGCTCATCATTTTTTTGAGCATCATAGATAGGGCCCATTATACACTGGAGCATTATATATGGGGCCCATCATACACTGGAGCATTATAAATGGGGCCCATTATACACTGGAGCATCATATATGTGGCCCATCATATACTAGAGCATCATATGGGGTTCATTATTTAATGGGGCATCATATAGGGCCCTTTATATATGGAGCATCATATGGAGCACATATGGGGCCTATTCTGTATGGAGCATTATTTGGAGCCCATTCTGTATGGAGCAATATATGGGGCTCATTATTCTGTATGACGCACTATGTGGTGCCTATTATACTTTATGGAGGACTATACTGTCCGTTTTTTAAGCTATTGTAGAATTTACAATAGATATCACTCATGTAATGTAAGAATTGAAGTATTTGGCATTGTACTATACCTATATTTCTCTGCCGTATTGGAGCATCATGAATTGTGGTATGTGTTAAAGGGGCCCACTGAGACTCTTTCACCCGGGGCCCATGAAAACCTGGAGCCAGCCCTGCCCCCCCACAACTTTAGCCAAATGAACCCCAGTTTTCAATGCTTTACTATTATTATAAAGTAAATTAAGGTTGACAAGCTTAAGTAATAAGAATTGACGTCGTTGGCATTGAAATTGGCACTGTAGGTGTGTTTACTGTCCTCCACTCACTGGCGACTTTTGTTCCCCATTGACTTGCATTGGGGTCGGGTTTCCGACGCCGACTCGACTGTTTCCTTTAGTCGATCGACATCGTTTGACTCAACTTTTTTAAGTCGAACCAACCGAAACCCGACTCTACCCTCCCGGAGGCAAAGTCTCTCATCTCTATTGATGACATCTGTGTTCCGTCCGTGATTTTCAGGGAGCCACTGACTTGTATAGGTAATTTTGAATTGTGACTCAGATCAAAAACCGTCACTTGGTCTGCAATAAAAGAAACAGACATTTAAACAGCTCCATAGACTATAGGCTGTAATGGATATGTCATCTATCTGTGAAAACCATGTACAGTCATGGCTGAAAGTGTTGGCACCTTTAAAATTGTTACAGAAAATGAAGTATTTCTTCCAGAAAATTATTGCAATTACACATGTTTATTTCCTTCGTATGTATTGGACAAGACAAAAAAAAGAAAAAAAAAGGCAAACAGCATAATTTCACACAAAACACCCAAAATGGGCCAGGCAGAATTGTTGGCACTCTAAGTTTATTATTTGGTTGCACACTAGTGATAAGCGAATGTGCTCGAATATCATGTTATCCGAGCATTCTCGGGGGTTATCCAAGTATCTTGGGTGTGTTCGGATAATATATTTGAGTTCCTCCAGCTGCATGTTTTACCGCGGTAGGCAACCACAACACATGCAGCACAAAAAAATCACTGTTATAGCAGCAGGAGATTATCAAAAGAGGAATAGTAAACCTGCTGCCATGTAGTCCTCAATATTCATGAGCTTTGTAGAACCTTGTTTGGCGACATTCTGCTAAACACAGTTTACAGAGAAAGCTGCCAATCAATAATGTGGGCAGGGTTACACAGAGCTCAGCATTCAGAGAACTACTGGATCTTGAGAAAATGGCTGTGAAATGTGCGTTGAGTGTTGACGTTGGGCAAAACGATACATATGCAGCTTAGCTAATTACTATATACTCTATCTACCTTTCCTGAGAGTCTTTTCTGCCCTAGGTTTAATGTCAAACATGATCAAGATGTAATGATATACGCTCGTATTACTAAATCACCATTACAGCACATATATCCTTGCATGTTTTGTAATTTACTGTGCTGTTTGCTGTAGTTTAAATAAAACTACAGCACTTGAGGCCTATTAAACTTGCTACAAGGTAGTCTTCCATATTAATGAGCTCTGTATAACCCCACCCCCACTACTGATTGGCAGCTTTCTGCCTATGCACAGTGTACACAGAAAGCTGCCAATCACTGGTGTGGGCGAGGTCATATAGAGCTCAGTATTCAAAGAACTGGTAGATCTATAGCAGATAAAACAATGATTTTAACAAAAATTCAATATACAGTCCAAAAAGTGACACATTGCTGGAATCAGGTACTCTGCCTCTATGTCATGTTGCTCTCAGGTGAGGCAGCAAAATCCTGGTGACAGTTTGTCTTTAAGGGTTATTCTATAAAACAACAACAATCAACACTCTATACAACCATTATGGTACTATATCATATTAATATATATATATATATAAAAAAAACCATTTTGATAGAATTACTGACTTTTGCACATTAATAAGCTAATAGCAATACTGAATCTATGATTCTATAGATGTCTAATAAAAGAATGTGAGGAGAAGATACAAAAAGTGAAAAAGATGCTCAAGTAATTACATTATATTTGTTGTTTTGTTAGTGAGAACATCTCAGAGTATATTTTCTTTACTGAATTATGTAATACCGTTATTTATTATAGCTACTGCAAGAAATGAGAGATTGGTTTTACAGGCATCATTTCATATTTATTTTAGTATTTATGTATTGACTATAGTGTTATTTATATATTTTAGATAAAAGATATAACACAATAAATAATGTGCCGTATATATTTTACATAGTATATTGGATATATATATATATATATATATAGTTGTTAGTAAGAAAATTTATTAGAAATTAAAATTTAAATTGCCTTTAGGTCTTAGCTGATGTAAAATGGCTTTTAGAGTAACCCCAAGCTAAACTCAAGCATTACAGTGACAGCTGTACATTTATGAAGAATAAATGAATATCTATATTCTCCCTGGAGCATTCAGCCAAGTTGGCTTTTGGCTATCTATAAGGAGCAGATATTATTCTAGACCTTAACTGCCCATTTTTCCTTAACAAAATTAATGTAGACGCTCAGTCTTTGAATTTCCTAAAATGATTAAACTCATTATCCGCAGATTTCATGTATTAATCAATTTTCCTAAGATTTATTATATGGTCTCTTTATTCCGGCAAGTAAGAAAATTAAAATTTCGTGACAATCCTCTTTCCATTTTGCAGCCCAAATCATAAGGGATTAGGTGAAAAGAATTGCTGCTTTCTGTCTTTAAGGTGTCTAAAAATACATATAATATTTATTGGCTTGCCAACACAGGCAGCTATTTTTGGCTCAACTTTGAAAATACCACAATTATATTTGAGATTTCATTTCGATAACATTGGGAGGAATGTGGGGAATGTTGTTCTACAATTGTTAACTCTGAGAATATCATTTAAATTCCACTGTAATTGCTTTTTTGGCCTTTTGGAAAAACTAAACCTAAAGCATTAAACTTTTAGAAGCAACAATTATTAAAAGAAATGATAATTCAATTGACAAGTACCTAAGTAAATGTTCCTGGCACAAGGAACTAGCTAGATTTCACCAGTCACATAGAAAAAGTCAATAATGATACCACATTATCACTAGAGCTTACAGTAAAATGACCTGTTGTAATAGTCACAGCAAAATTATTCTTAGCATTGGGTCGTAATCAAGGGAAAGATATTAGAATCCTAAGGAAATTTTAAGCAGAAATCTAATGCCATTTTTAATCCTTTTAAAAAAAATTAAGTGCCTTAGCCACAAGTTATCTCCATGCCTGGAGGCTTGCAGAGCTAGATATACTTTCTATCTTTCTATAGTTAACATTTTTGTTTTTACAAAAAAAATCAAAACAATTTCTTTCTATTCCTTCCCACATTATCTACTTCTGCCATGTCCAGAAACCCTGAGGAGAAAGAGAAGAGCAAGGAAGAGAAGAGAATAAAATATTTTTCTCTCCTTCCTTTAGCTGTATGAGTTTATCTTCTTTTCCAAGATTTTCCAAGATATTCTTAGCTTGATTTAACCATTCTTGGTAAAGAAAAATTATAGGGAAAATTCACACATTGCGCTTTTTTCCACATTTTCCTCCATTTTTTTCTGCGCATTTTCACTATGAAAATCGAGTTTTACTGTCCCAGCAAAGTGAATGAGATTTCTGAAATCTCATGCAGATGTGACTTATTTTTTTCCTTGCAGGTTAGATGCAGTTTGAAATTTACAGTAGGGCAATTCTTTCTTGCTTTTACCCATTCTAATGATTAGGAAAAAATGCATTAAAATGCATCAAAAACATGGCAAAAATGCACATTTTTTATGCAGCATTTTTATTGCCAAGAGATTTGTTTTTAATGCAGAAATGGTTGCAGCAAATACTTAACTTGTGCAGTGTGCATATACCCTTAGGTGTTATCCAACTCATAACAATAGTTACTTTTGCAAAAACCAAAAACACTGAAACCATTTATTTTAAATTTGACTTAAAGGGAAACTACACTATATTTTCAAGTAGCTTTTTAATTATAATCTTTCATTTGTCTGTAAATGGGAAATAACACTAGCTCTGGTCATTATGTGACTTGTGGCATGCATTTTTCACCAGTTTTCTGCTCAGCAGGGACTATCTTTAACCCCTTCACCCCCAAGGGTGGTTTGCACGTTAATGACCGGGCCAATTTTTACAATTCTGACCACTGTCTCTTTATGAGGTTATAACTCTGGAACGCTTCAACGGATCTTCGCGATTCTGAGATTGTTTTCTCGTGACATATTGTAAAAGTAAAATTTCTTCGATATAACTTGCGTTTATTTTTGAAAAAAATGCAAATATGGCAAAAATTTTTAAAATTTTGCAATTTTCAAACTTTGAATTTTTATTCCCTTAAAACAGAGAAATATATCACACAAAATAGTTAAAAAATAACATTTCCCACATGTCTACTTTACATCAGCACAATTTTGGAACCAAAATATTTTTTTTTTAGGAAGTTATAAGGGTTAAAAGTTGACAAGCGATTTCTCATTTTTACAACAAAATTTACAAAACCATTTTTTTTAGGGACCACCTCATATTTGAAGTCACTTTGAGGGGTCTAGATGGCAGAAAATACCCAAAAGTGACACCATTCTAAAAACTGCACCCCTCAAGGTACTCAAAACCACATTCAAGAAGTTTATTAACCCTTCAGGTGCTTCACAGGAGCTGAAGCAACGTGGAAGGAAAAAAATGAATATTTAACTTTTTAGCCACAAAAATGATCTTTTACAAACTTTTTTTTTATTTTCACAAGGGTAAAAGGAGAAAATGGACAGATAAGGTTGTTGTGCAATTTCTCCTGAGTACGCCAATACCCAATATGTGGGGGAAAACCACTGTTTGGGCACACGGCAGAGCTCGTAAGGGAAGGAGCGCCTTTGACTTTTTCAAACTTAAATTGGCTGGAATTTAGATTGGATGCCATGTCGCGTTTGGAGAACCTCTGATGCGCCTAAACAGTGGAAACCCCCACAAGTGACACCATTTTGGAAACGAGACCCCTAAGGTACTTATCTAGATCTGTTGTGAGCACTTTGAACCCCCAAGTGTTTCACAAAAGTTTATAATGCCTGGGTGTGAAAAAAAAAAAAAAATTTTTCCACAAAAATGATTTTTTAGTCCCAAATTTTTGAATTTTCCCAAGGAAATTGGACCCAAAAGTTGTTGTCCAATTTGTCTTGAGTACGCTGATACCCCATATGTTGGGGGGAACCACTGTTTGGGCGCACGGCAGGGCTTGGAAAGGAAGTAGTAACGTTTTGGAATGCAGACGTTGAAGGGGGTCATGTTCCGTTTGCAGTGCCCCAGATGAGCCTAAACAGTGGAAACCCCCCACAAGTGACCCCATTTTGGAAACTAGACCCCTAAGGAACTTATCTAGATCTTTGGTGAGCACTTTGAACCCCCAAGTGCTTCACACAAGTTTATAATGCCGGGCATGAAAATAAAAAATCCTATTTTTTTCCCACAAAAATTATCTTTTAGTCACTAATTTTTTATTTTCCCAAGGGTAACAGGAGAAATTGGACCACAAAAGTTGTTGTCCAATTTGTCCTGAGTACGACTGATACCCCATATGTTGGGGGGAACCACTGTTTGGGCGCACGGCAGAGCTCGGAATGGAAGGAGCACCATTTGACTTTTTCCAACCGAAATTGGCTGG
This sequence comes from Oophaga sylvatica, assembly GCA_033576555.1. Lineage (NCBI taxonomy): Eukaryota > Metazoa > Chordata > Amphibia > Anura > Dendrobatidae > Oophaga > Oophaga sylvatica. The sequence continues at coordinate 71,801,271 of JARQOD010000006.1, read as the reverse complement.
AATTGAAATTGGACGCCATGTTGCATTTGGAGAGCCCTGATGTAACTAAACAGTGGAAACCCCCCACAAATGACCCCATTTGGGAAACTAGACCCCCTAAGGAACTTATCTAGATCTTTGGTGAGCAATTTGAACCCCCAAGTGCTTCACACAAGTTTATAACGTAGAGCCGTAAAATTAAAAAATCATATTTTTTCCACAAAAATGATCTTTTCACCCCAATTTTTATTTTCCCAAGGGTAACAAGACTCCAAAAGTTATTGTGCAATTTGTCCTGAGTGCGCTGATACCCCATATGTGGGAGTAAACCACTGTTTGGGTGCATGGCAGAGTTTGGAAGGGAAGGAGCGCCGTTTGACTTTTTCAACGCAGAATTGGCTGGACGCCATGTCGTGTTTGGAGAGCTCCTGATCTGCCTAAACAGTGGAAACCCCCACAAATGACACCATTTTGGAAACTAGACCCCTCAAGGAACTTATCTAGATGTGTGGTGAGAACTTTGAACCCCCAGGTGTTTCACTAAAGTTTATAACGTACAGCCGTAAAATAAAAAATCTTTTTTTTTTTTTACAAAAATGATTTTTTCGCCCCAATATTTTATTTTCACAAGGGTAACAGGAGAAATTGGACCCCAAAAGTTGTTGTCCGATTTGTCCTGAGTACGCTGATACCCAATATGTGGGAGAAAATTACTGTATGGGCGCACGTCAGGGCTCAGAAGGTAAGTAGTGATGTTTTGGATTGCAGACTTTGATGGAATGGTTTGGGGGCGTCATGTCGCATTTGGAGAGCCCCTGATGCGACTAAACAGTGGAAATCCCCCCAAGTGACCCCATTTTGGAAAATAAACCCCACAAGGAACTTATCTAGATGTGTGGTGAGCACTTTGAACCCCGAAGTGCTTCACAGAAGTTTATAACGCACAGCTGTAAAAATAAAAAATCCATTTTTTTTTTTACAAAAATGATATTTTCGCCCCCAGTTTTTTATTTTCACAAGGGTAATAGGAGAAATTGGACCCCAAAAGTTGTTGTCCAATTTGTCCTGAGTACGCTGATACCCAATATGTGGGAGAAAACTACTGTATGGGTATACGTTGGGGCTCGGAAGGGAAGTAGTGACGTTTTGGATTGCAGACTTTGATGGAATGGTCTGGGGGCGTCATGTCGCATTTGGAGAGCCCCTGATGCGCCTAAACAGTGGAAACCCCCCACAAGTGACCCCATTTTGGAAAATAGACCCCACAAGGAACTTATCTAGATGTGTGGTGAGCGCTATGAAGCCCCAAGTGCTTCACAGAAGTTTATAATGTACAGCCGTAAAAACAAAAAAAAATCATTTTTTTTTTTACAAAAATTATATTTTCGCCCCCAGTTTTTTATTTTCCCAAGGGTAACAGAAGAAATAGGACAAATTGCACAATAACTCTTGGGGTCTAGAGTACGCTGATACCCCATATGTGGGGGTAAACTACTGTTTGGGCGCATGGCAGAGCTCAGAAGTGAAGGAGCACCGTTTGACTTTTTCAACGCAGAATTGGCTGGAATTGAGATCAGACGCCATGTCACGTTTGGAGAGCCCCTGATGTGCCTAAACAGCGGAAACCCCCAATTCTAACTCCAACCCTAACCCCAACACACCCCTAACCCTAGTCCCAACCCTAACCACAAACCTAACCCTAACACACCCCTAATCCCAACCCTAACCCTAATCCTAACTTTAGCGCCAACCCTAACCCTAATGGGAAATGGAAATAAATAAATTTTTTTTTATTTTATTATTTTTCCCTAACTAAGGGGGTGATAAAGGGGGGTTTGAATTACTATTTATAGCGGGTTTTTATGATTGGCAACTGTCACGCTAAAAGACGCTTTTTATTGCAAAAATAGTTTTTTGCATCGCCACATTTTGAGAGCTATAATTTTTGCATATTTTGGCCCACTGAGTCATGTGAGGTCTTATTTTTTGCGGTACGAGTTGACGTTTTTATTGTTACCATTTTTGAGCACGTGACATTTTTTGATCGCTTTTTATATCAATTTTTGGGAGGTTAGAATGAACAAAAATCAGCAATTCATGAATTTCTTTTGGGGAGGTGTTTTTACTGTTCCGCGTGTGGTAAAATTGATAAAGCAGTTTTATTCTTCGGGTCAGTACGATTACGGCGATACCTCATTTATATCATTTTTTTATGTTTTGGCGCTTTTATAGAATAAAAACAATTTTATATAAAAAATAATTATTTTTGCATCGCTTTATTCTGTGAGCTATAACTTTTTTATTTTTTCGCTGATGATGCTGTGTGGCAGCTCGTTTTTTGCGGGACAAGATGACGTTTTCAGCGGTACCATGTTTATTTATATCGGTCTTTTTGATCGCGTGTTATTCCACTTTTTGTTCGGCGGTATGATGATAAAGCATTGAATTTTTGCTTCTTTTTTTTTAAGGGGTTCACTAAAGGGGTTAACTAGTGGGACAGTTTTATAGGGGGGGTCGTTACGGATGCGGCAATACCAAATATGTGTTCTTTTATTTTTTTTTTTTTTTATTTACAGGAACAAATGAATTTATTGGGGAATATTTTTTTTTTTTTTATTTATTCTGGAATTTTTTTTAAAACATGTTTATTTTTATTTTTTTTAACTTTTTTACTTTGTCCCAGGGTGGGACATCACTGTATTTTATCAGATCGCTGGTGTGACAGTGTGCACAGCACTCTGTCACACCAGCGATCGCACAGGCATAGCTACAGGCTTCTCAGTGCCTGCTCTCAGCAGGCACTGAGGAAGCCGCCTCCCTCCAGGACCCTGGCGCCATCTTGGATCCAGGTCCTGGGAGGGACGAAGCCCTCAGAACAGCGCGATCACATTGCGCTGGTCTGAGGGTCTCAGGGGGGCGCAGGGCGCCCCCTCCCTGCGCGATGCTCCCCTGTGCCCCCGGTACACCGCGATCATGTTTGATCGCGGTGTGCCAGAGGTTAATGTGCCAGGAGCGGTCCGTGACCGCTCCTGACACACAGTCACGGGTGTCAGCTGTGATAATCAGCTGACACCCAGCGGCGATTAGCTGCGCTCCCCTCGGGAGCGCAGCTGATCGCCTATGACGTACTATCCCGTCCATGGTCAGATTGGCACGGGTTTCATGGATGGGATAGTACGTCTGATGTCAGAGAGGGGTTAATTTCCTATTGACTCTATGTTAGTGGGTAAGGACTAGCTGCTGTGATGATCACTGCACATACAAAGAAAAGGATTTTTTTTTGCCATTGGTATCACACAGAAGCAGCAGGGGCACTGATGAAATTTTACAGCAGTATTAAGTAGTGATATTGTGAAACCAGCTCTGGAATAAGCTAGTTAGAATCTTCACAACCTGTTTCTTCTCTGTTTCTCACTATGCTCCTTCCTTTTTATACCCACATCTGTGTTTGAAGTCATCATACACAGGTCAGGGGGAGGTGGGATGAGATTAACTCTCATTGTTTGAGTATTTAATCAATGTGCATAGTTTGTCCTCCACTGCTATGCAGGTCACCAAGCCACATGGACAAACACAATGGTCAATCAACATATTTAGCAAATATTGATTGTTCAATGAGCCTGCGTCCCTGTCTTGCAAAGATAGCAGACATTAACCTGTAGGAGCTTGATATAAGAGGCAAACAGCAGCCATTCAAAAATACAAAAACATAAGTTTCAATAGTCTATGTTTCTTGACCAACCAAAGAAAAACAGAAAAATTAATAGTTAACATTCAGACTCATGAATAATAGTCTATGTCTCTTGGCCTACTGAAAATAGACGTCTGGATAATTAAGATTAAATGCTATGTCGTCACAAAGACCCTTAGGGAAAAGATGTCTATTTCAGACCTTATCTTTATTCTTAACCACTGATTTTATGTTTTAGTAAATAGAGTCAGATATTTGGATAATCAGAGATAGTTGATAGAAAATAGTGATATTACACATGCAATTGCCTCTTCAAACAAAGAGGACTTGTACTCTATAGCACCACCTATTGGAAGTAGCGATCCTACAAGTCACAATCAACCCTTTAACGAGTCTTGTAATATGACTTAGGTAAAAGCCAAATGAGAATCTCCATTTGCAGACACGTGTTTCGGACTGTTGGTCCACGTCAGTGCAAAGTAGGAGAGATCTGATTTGGCTAGATGAGAGGCTCTGGACTGGGGTCTGGGGGGTAAGGTTATCCTGTGGAGAGTGACATACAGCTCTGGCGTGTCGAGGTAGGAGCTTATTCGCCGTGCAATGCTCCTCTGGGAAATTTTAATATGCAAATTGCCTCTTCAAACAAAGAGGACTTGTACTCTATAGCGCCACCTATTGGAAGTAGCGATCCTACAAGTCACAATCAACCCTTTAACGAGTCTTGTAATATGACTTAGGATAAAAGCCAAATGAGAATCTCCATTTGCAGACACGGTGTTTCGGACTGTTGGTCCTCGTCAGTGCAAAGTAGGAGAGATCTGATTTGGCTAGATGAGAGGCTCTGGACTGGGGTCTGGGGGGTAAGGTTACTCCTTGTGGAGAGTGACATACCAGCTCTGGCGTGTCGAGGTAAGGAGGCTTATTCGCCGTGCAATGCTCCTCTGGGAAATTTTAATATGCAAATTGCCTCTTCAAACAAAGAGGACTTGTACTCTATAGCGCCACCTATTGGAAGTAGCGATCCTACAAGTCACAATCAACCCTTTAACGAGTCTTGTAATATGACTTAGGATAAAAGCCAAATCAGAAATCTCCATTTGCAGACACGGTGTTTCGGACTGTTGGTCCTCGTCAGTGCAAAGTAGGAGAGATCTGATTTGGCTAGATGAGAGGCTCTGGACTGGGTCTGGGGGGTAAGGTTACTCCTTGTGGAGAGTGACATACCAGCTCTGGCGTGTTGAGGTAAGGAGGCTTATTCGCCGTGCAATGCTCCTCTGGGAAATTTTAATATGCAAATTGCCTCTTCAAACAAAGAGGACTTGTACTCTATAGCGCCACCTATTGGAAGTAGCGATCCTACAAGTCACAATCAACCCTTTAACGAGTCTTGTAATATGACTTAGGATAAAAGCCAAATCAGAATCTCCATTTGCAGACACGGTGTTTCGGACTGTTGGTCCTCGTCAGTGCAAAGTAGGAGAGATCTGATTTGACTAGATGAGAGGCTCTGGACTGGGGTCTGGGGGTAAGGTTACTCCTTGTGGAGAGTGACATACCAGCTCTGGCGTGTCAAGGTAAGGAGGCTTATTCGCCGTGCAATGCTCCTCTGGGAAATTTTAATATGCAAATTGCCTCTTCAAACAAAGAGGACTTGTACTCTATAGCGCCACCTATTGGAAGTAGCGATCCTACAAGTCACAATCAACCCTTTAACGAGTCTTGTAATATGACTTAGGATAAAAGCCAAATCAGAATCTCCATTTGCAGACACGGTGTTTCGGACTGTTGGTCCTCGTCAGTGCAAAGTAGGAGAGATCTGATTTGGCTAGATGAGAGGCTCTGGACTGGGGTCTGGGGGGTAAGGTTACTCCTTGTGGAGAGTGACATACCAGCTCTGGCGTGTCGAGGTAAGGAGGCTTATTCGCCGTGCAATGCTCCTCTGGGAAATTTTAATATGCAAATTGCCTCTTCAAACAAAGAGGACTTGTACTCTATAGCGCCACCTATTGGAAGTAGCGATCCTACAAGTCACAATCAACCCTTTAACGAGTCTTGTAATATGACTTAGGATAAAAGCCAAATCAGAATCTCCATTTGCAGACACGGTGTTTCAGACTGTTGGTCCTCGTCAGTGCAAAGTAGGAGAGATCTGATTTGGCTAGATGAGAGGCTCTGGACTGGGGTCTGGGGGGTAAGGTTACTCCTTGTGGAGAGTGACATACCAGCTCTGGCGTGTCGAGGTAAGGAGGCTTATTCGCCGTGCAATGCTCCTCTGGGAAATTTTAATATGCAAATTGCCTCTTCAAACAAAGAGGACTTGTACTCTATAGCGCCACCTATTGGAAGTAGCGATCCTACAAGTCACAATCAACCCTTTAATGAGTCTTGTAATATGATATTACACATAACACTTTTGCTAGATGGAGGTGGGTATTGATACAGAGATTGATCCTGATTGGCTAATTTGCAGTCAGGAATTTATTTATTTCCCCTAATATGAGGCAATTATCAAATAATATCATGCAATGCAAGTTTTTCCTATTTCAGTTTAAAGGGTATGCCACACTAAACAATATCGCTAACGAGATCGCTAAAAAACGTCACTATTTAGCGATCCCGTTAGCGATATTGTTCAGTGCGGCAGCTTCCAGCGACGAGCTTCCTGCTGTGATCTCGCTCGTCGCTGGAATCGCTCCGGACCTTATTTCATCGCTGGCGCTCCCGCTGGGTGAGTATCTAATCGCTGTGTGGCACCTTTTCTTAGCGATTTAGCGGTACTTTTGTACCGCTAAAGTCGTTAAGAAGATCGCTAACGGCGATAGCGTCGTTAACTATATCGCTAAATGTGGCCGCATTTAGCGATATAGAAACAATCCGCTAGCGATGCATAGTATGCGTCGTTATCGTGATCGCTAGCGGATTGTTTAGTGTGCAGTACTTAAAGGGGTGGTACGAAGGCCAATTAAATTTTAATCTAAATCCCTATCTAAGCTAATTTCTAATATGCTTGCATGAAAAATTCCTACTGTTTCCTAACTACACTAACTGCTATTCTATTTTTTTCACCACTTTCTGTGTGTGTCCGTGTGTACTACGTGCGGCATACGTGTGGCAACCGTGTGCCACCCGTGTGCCACATCAAGACCACAAGGACACACAGACGGCTGCTGGAGAAGTAGCGCTACTTTAAGCCGCTTTCCCCCCTGTGGCTGGTGCTGAAGCCGGCTGTCATTCTCCCCAGCCTGCCTGTGAGGAGAGGAGCACGATGAGCAGTATATTAAAGTCCAAACAACAGCAGGTGTCGGATGATGGGGTAACAGTCCCAAAAGCCCCCACCTGCTGTCATTCGGACTTTAATATACCTGCTCATCGTTCTCCTCTGCTCGCAGACAGAGCAGTGGAGAATAATGACAGCCGGCTTCAGCACCAGCCACCAGGGAACAGCGCTTACAGTAGCGCTTCTTCCCTGGTGGTCGTCTGTGCACACAGAGGACAGTGTGCACTGTTCTCCGTGTGCACGTTTTGTGGACCGTGCTGCCGGTAAAAAACAGACATGTCAGCGTGTTTTGCACACGGACACAGGGTCCGTGAAAACACGCTGACATGTGCATAGACCCATTCATTTAAATGGGTCTAAGTGTGTCAGTGTCTCCAGTACGTGAGAAAACTGTCACTACATGTACCGGAGAGACTGACGTGTAAAACCAGCCTAACTGTGATCAAAGCTGTGAAAGTGAAAGTCTCATAGAGGGACTAAGTAAAAAAGTAAAAAAAAAGTGAAAAACAATTGTGCAAATTTTTTTAAAATAAGTCAGAAAATAATAATAAAAAATGTATTGTACCCATTAATAAGTATTTTTATGAAAAAACAAAGCAAAAACTAAAAAAGGACACATATTGGTATTGCTGAGTCTGGAATGACCCAATAAAACTATCGCACTAGTTAACACTTTTAGTGAACACTGTAAAAAAAAAAACCAAAAAGACAAAAACAAGACAAACAATGATGCTTTTTCATTATTCCGCCGAACAAAAAGTGGAATAAAATGCAAGACAAAAGAAGAATGTAAATAAACATTGTATTACTGAAAACATCATTTTGTCCTGGAAAAAGCTAACTGCCATACAGCTCCATCAATGAAAAAAAAAAAAAGTTAGCGCTCTCAGAGTAAAGCGATGCAAAAAAAAATTACTTTTCTATAAAATTTTATGGTGTAAAAGCGGCAAAATATCGTTTTACTGTAATCATACTGACCTGAAGAATAAAGCTGCCTTATCAATTTCACCACATGTGGAACGGCATAAAAAAACCCCCAAAACAACTTCTGAATTGCTGGTTTTTGTTAATTTTGCCTTGTCATGTGCCTGAAAAATACTACCAATAAAAATGGCAATTCTTCCTGCCAAAAATAAGTCCATATGATTCTGTCAGCAGAAATATGGAAAAACTATAGCTCTCAAAATATTGAGATGCAAAAACTAGCTTTTGCAAAAAAAAGCGTCTTTCAGTTTGTAACAGCAGCCAAGCATAAAATACTATATAAATCTGGTATTACTGTAATCGCACCGACTCAAAAAATAAATAATTTAATAATTTATACCGCAAGAGAAAAAAGAGAAAAAGATAAATGTCCTATAGAGGGACAAAGTAAAAAAGTAAAAAAAATTGTACAAATAAAAAATAAAATTCTTCACCTGCTGTTGATTTGTTTATTCTGCCTCCCAAAGATCGCAATAAGGCTCAGTGCACATTTATCCTGCGCTCAGCTCTGAGCGCTTACACAGGGGTTTCCATGGAAATCTCTGAAATACGTGATTTAGATGAAACCTGGTGGAAGATTCCCTATAATGAGACAGATGGAGTCACTTTGGACATTATCTGGCCTATGATCCGGCGGTCAGCCACAGTTTTCTGCACTTCTGAAAAGACGGACAACACTAGAAGAGAGGCCAGATGGTGTCCAGAGTAACTCTGCTGCCTCATTATAGTGGATGGATCTGTCGGCAGTTTCATCTGAATCACGTCATTCAGAGATTTAGATGGAAACCCCGATGTAAGTGCTCAGCATAGAGCACAGGATAAATGTGATGCCAAACGTTATGTAAAATGTTCCCAAAAGCTTCAACTCAATCCACAAAAAGCAAGTCCCCTATCACGCAGTGTCTGATTTCTCCTACTCCTGCACTGTTTAGAAGCACTTCACCTTCATATTAAATGGTACGGGTTACCTTAAGCAGTGCAGGGGTTAATCTGCTCATTTGAGAGCTCTTGGAAGCTTTCCTGCTTTCCTCACTCAGATACGTTATTTGTTAATGGAAATATAGGGGGCTTCCACATTACTGCCAAAAGAAATTCAGCAAATTCTGTGCTCCCAAATCCAAATACCCCCCACACTTCTGAGCCCCACAGTGTACCTAAACCACATATAGCATCCACGTTTGGCATTTCTGAAGTGATGAGAGCCCACTTAACTTACGGGTGCATGCCTCCGGAAGCATGGGTTGGGCATAATGTACTGGTGACTGCAACTGGTCACTACAGCGGCAGTTTGTAATTTTCACTTGGCAACATCCATTGCTGCTTGTTTCTGTAAAATACACATGGAGTTAAAATCAGCATTACACCTGTAGATAAATTCCCAAAGGAGTGTAATTTCCAAAATTGGGTCACTTGAGAGGGGATTCTGTCTTCTAGCAATTAGGGGCTCGGTATATGGAGTCTGCAAACTCTTCTAGGAAAATCTGTGTTCCAGGAGGCAAATAGCGCTCTGTTCTTCCCAAGTCTCTCTGTATGGCTAAGTAGTACTGTACAGCCACATATGGGGTAGTGCCACGTTCAGTCGAAATTGTGAGACAAATTTTGGTGCCATTTTTACCTACTTGTGTGAAAATGTAAAATCTGGGGCTAAAACTAAATTTTGATGGCAAAAATGTAGTTATATTTTCTTCAATGTTCAATGGTATAAAATTCTGTGACACACCCATGGTGTCAATATGATCACTGCACCCCTAGATGAATTCATTGAGAGGTGTAATTTGTAAAATGGGGTCACTTATGTGGGTTCCGATGTTCTGGCACCTCATGGGCTCTCCTAGTGGGTCATGGTACCTGCAAACCATAACATTAAAATCTGGCGCTCCTAACCTTCTGAGCTTTGCACTATGCCTGAAAAATATTTCCCGATAACATGTAGGGTATTGGTGAACTCAGGAAAAAATGGACCTCAGTTTTTTGTAAAACAATCCTATTAGCTCTTAGAAAAATCAAAACTTGGGGCTAAAACAACATTTTTGTGATTATATCATTTTCACGACTCAACGTTATAAACTTCTGTGAAGCACCTGGGGGTTCAAGGTGCTTACCATGCATCTAAATACATTCCTTGAGGGGTCTATTTCCAAAATGGGGTCACTTGTGGGGGATTTCCATTGTTTAGGTGCATCATGGGCTCTCCAAATGGGACATGACGTGCACTAATAATTCCAGGAAATCTTACATTCAAAAACTCAAATGACACTCCTTCATTTACAAGCCCTGCCGTGCACCCAAACAGTAGTTTTTCTCCTCATATAGTGTCAGTGTACTCAGGAGAAATTGTATACAAAATTTTATGGTGCAATTTTTTCCTGTTACCCTTATGCAAATGCAATATTTTGTGCTGAAAACATATTTGTGGGGAAAATTTTAATTTTTTTATTTTTACGGCTCAACGTTATAAACTTCTGTGAAGCACCTGAGGGTTCAATGTGCTCACCACACATCTAGATCAGTTCCCTGAGGGGTGTAGTTTCCAAAATGGTGTCACTTGTGGGAATTTTAACTGTTTAGACACATTAGAGGCTCTCCAAACGCGACATGGCATCCTTCAATTGTTGCAGCAAATTTTGCATTCAAAATGTCAAATGGTGATCCTTCCCTTCCAAGCTCTGCCGTGCACCCAAACAGTGGTTTTCTCCCTCATATGGGGTATCGGCGTACTCAGGAGAAATTGCACAACAAATTTTTGGGTCCATTTTTTCCTATTACCCTTGGAAAAATAAAATATTTTGGATCTGAAGTAAATTTTTTTGGAAAAAAGTTAAATGGTCATTTAACCACCTGAAGGGTTGATAAACTTCTTGAATGTGGTTTTTAGCACCTTTAGGGTGTAGTTTTAGAAAGGTATCACTTTTGGCTATCTTCTATAATATAGATCCCTCAAAGTGACTTCAAATGTGATGTGGTCCCTAAAAAATGGTGTTGTAAAAATGAGAAATCGCTAGCCATCTTTTAACCCTTATAACTTCCTAATAAAAAACTTGTTGGTTCCAAAATTATGTCGATGTAAAGTAGACATGTGGAAAATGTTACTTATTAAGTATGTTGTGTGACATATCTCTGTGATTTAAAGACATGAAAATTCAAAGTTGGAAAATTGCGACATTTTCAACATTTCCGCCAAGTTTCCATTTTTTTGCAAATAAACCACAAGCCATATCAAATAAATGTATCCACTATCATGAAGTACAATATGTCACGAAAAAACATTCTCAAAATCACCGGGATCCATTGAAGCGTTCCAGAGTTATTACCACATAAAGTGACACTGGTCAGAATTGTAAAATTTGGCATGGTTATGAAGATGAAAACAGGCTTGGGGGTGAAGGGTTTAAATTTAATGGACTTGCCTATTTTTTCCAAGCTTACTATGATACTGTGTTTGTGAATGTAGATAATGTACTAAGAGTAGTGCCCCTTTGATACACGTAATTTTTTTGGGATCACCCTTCACGCTGCAGCCATTTTTCGTTTCTGCATTTCTGTTTTTCACTTCCCTTTTTCCCAATACCATAACTTTTTAATTTTACAGTCAATATAGCCATGTGAGGGCTTGTATTTTGTGGGATGAGCTGTACTTTTGAACAACTCCATTGGTTTTACCAAGTTGTGTACTCAAAAACGGGAAAAATATTCCAAGGGCGGTGAAATTGCAAAAAAAGTGCAATTTCACAACTGTTTTTTGGATTTTTTTTTACCATGTTCACTAAATGTTAAAACTTACCTGCCATTATAATTCGCCAGGTCATTACGAGCTTGTAAATACCAAACATGTATAGATTGTTTTTTATTTTAAATGGTGAAAAAAAATCCAAAGTTTCTTAAAAAAAAAAATTCGCTATTTTCAGAGACCGGTAGCGTATCGATATTTTGTGATCTGGGAGTGTGTGACAGCTTATTTTTTGTATTCCGAGCTGACGATTTTAATGCTACAGTTTTTATGTGGATACCGTCTTTTGATCGCCCGTTATTGCATTTTAATGCAATGTTGCTGCGACCAAAAAAATGTTATTCCGGAGTTTTGACTTTTTTCGCTATGTCAGTTACCGATTGGTTAAATCTGTTGATTCTGAATGCGGTGATACCAAATATGTGTATATTTTTTTATTGTTTTATTTTGAATGGGGTGAATGAGGGGTGATTTCATTTTTTATATTATTTAATTTTTTTAATATTTTTAAAAATATATTTTTTTAACTTTTTGCATGCTTCAATAGTCTCCAGACTAGAAGCTGCAATTGTCCAATCGCCTCTGCTACACACAGGCGATGATCAGATCACCTGTGTGTAGTAGAAATGCTCACTTGCTATGAGCGCCGACCACCGGGCGGCGCTCATAGCAATCTGGCTATGACAACCATTGAGGTCTGCTGAAGACCTCTGGTTGTCATGCTGACCAATGGGTGACCTGCGATCACATGACGGGGTCAGCCATGGGCGGGATTAGTGACTCATTTCCAGTTCGATCACACTAAATGCCACTGTCAGAGATTGACAGCTGCTTTTAACAGGTTAACAGTTGCGGGTGGATCACGGTTCCACCTTCGGCTGTTGTTGGAATATGTCAGCTGTTCAAAGCAGCTGATATGTCCTGTAAAAGATGTGAGCTCAGAGCCGGAGCACACATCAAAGGGTGTGAAGGGGTTAAGCATAACATCATGACTTCATAAGACACTCATCCCTCCATTCTTCATAGACTTTCATGAGCAGTAAGTGTAATTTAACCAATCTGTTAGCTGAAAATATGTCTTCAATGAATACAAATTTTGAGATTGTCTAGGAAGAAAAAAAAGCATATTTTTCTGTAATAAGATATAGTACAAAGGATTTTTTTCTTTTTATCTGTACTATAAATAGAGTGAAACAAAAAAAATTAACACTGTGTAATAATATCATATTTATCATTTATTGAAGAAAAATTAAAGAACTAAAAGAAGAAAAAATGGCTTCTTTACCCCAAAAAATAGCTGTAACTTTTAAAAGAGACTGTCAATCATACTGAAATTTGTATTGTACATACTTTGATTCATAGGAAGTGAGAGTACAATGGACCTCAGCAACAGCAACGAGAAACATCCTCGCAGTGAGTGGTCTCGCCTACTTGTCTCCCCGCCGGTCGGCTCTACTACAACATAGACTTGTTGTACGTCTTTCTGCGCAAATAGTTTATGTGTGGTGCTTGCATTTCACTCCTGCTGAATGCTTTCTTCATTTGTTAACAATGTACAGATACAGTTTGGAGGAGCGTGCTTTCATTGTGAAAACTTATTGGAAAACTGAGTCCTCAAAGAGGTGCCAAAGTGAGTTTCTAGAACGGTTTGGAGGTTGAAATCCGACGTCAAAACCGTCTACTGAAGCCTTCTTTTGTGACAGAGTAATCTCCAAGGGACTGTGTTCACCAAGATCGCCTGATTTAACACCGTCAGAGTTTATCCTTTGGGGCGAATTGAAAATTCAACAATGTGGGACGGGGTACTTGGATGCGAATGGTGAACATTATGAATACCTGCTTTAATACATCAGTTTCTTATGAACCAAGGTTTGTGCAGTCCAAATTTCAGTATGATAAATCGTCTCTTTTAGAAGTTACAACAATTTTTCCTGGTAAAGTAGCAAGTAAATCACCCTGTATTATGATTTTGAACTAATGATGTTATGTGTAATGAAATATCAATAGGAGCTAATAAATAGAATTATTACATGCAAGAACTAGGGTTCAGAGAATAACAGAGTGAGAGATCCATTCCCTCCCAATCCCCGTATGCATTGTTAGCTTTGTTCTTCAAGAGTGGGAAGATGACATTTCTTCCCTTGTATTGATCCCACTTCCACTAGTAGCAAGTTGAAAGTATTGATTATTTGTGTCGGATGGTGAGTATATTGTGTGCAGGATTCTTTCTCAGACAGGAGGGCATATTTGAAATAAGGTAAAGCAAGTTTTAAGTGTTTTTTTTCCTTTATGATTGCTGTTTAGTAAGCATCCTAACAGGGTTCATATACACACAGCAGATTAGCATGTCAGTAAAGCAATACTCTAGTCTTGAAAGCAAGGTTGTGACGGCTAGAATATTAAATTACCACACTCCTCTTCAATACAATACGTACAATACATATCAGAAAGAAGTATATGAAAAATGATTTTGCTAAGGTATTGAATAAATGATTTCTTAACAGTGTTGGTGGAATATGAACATTCTAATACCCTGCTTTGAGCACTAGAAGCCACAACTTGCCACCACTTCATAGACTGTAATCTTGCAAGCTGAGCCTTCACTCCTCTTGGAATATTTTTTATTCATTATTACTATTATTACTACATATATCTCTGCTGAAGATGGCTGCTATTACATACAGGGGGTTTCTAGAACTAGAAGATATATGTTGTATTTTTAAGATAGTCCTTTAACCCCTTTCTGACATTAGACATCCATGGGACCTGGGCCTGTATGACCATGGACGGGATAGTACGTCACATGCGATCGGACGCACTCATGGGGTGAGTGCGGACGATCGCAGCCGGGTGTCAACTGATTCTCACAGCTGACACCCAGGAATGAGTGTCAGCGGACACGGACCGCTCCCGGCCCTTTAACCCCCGGCACACTGCGATCAAACATGATCGCAGCATTCTGGTGGCATAGGGAAGCATCGGACAGGGAGGGGGCTCCCTGCGTGCTTCCCTGAGACCCTCAGAACAACGCAATGTGATCGCATTGCTCCGAGGGCCTCCTCCCTGCAGGCTCCCAGATCCAAGATGGCCACAGGGTCTTTCCAGGTCCTGTAGGGAGGTGGCTTGTCAGTGCCTGCTAAGAGCAGGCACCGGCAAGCCTCCTGCACTGCCTGTCAGATTGCTGTTCTGACACAGTGCTGTGCAAAGAGTCAGATCAGCAATCTGACATTATATAGTAATGTCCCATCCTGGGACAATGTAAAAATGTAAAAAAAAAAATGAACATGTGTAAAAATATTTTTAAAAAATCTCTAAATAAATATAAAATAAAAAATTCCCCAATAAACACATTATTATTATGTAAATAAAAAGCAATAAAAGTACACATATTTAGTATTGCCACGTCCATAACGACCCGCCCTATAAAACTGTCCCACTAGTTAACCCCTTTAGTGAACCCTTTAAAAAAAAGAAAAAACAAGGCAAAAAAAACAATCATCATACCACCAAACAAAAATAACACGTGATCAAAAAAACATATATAAATAAACATGGTACCACTGAAAACGTCATCTTGTCCCGCAAAAAACGAGATTCCATACAGTGTCATCAGCGAAAAAATAAAAAAGTGATAGCTCTCAGAATAAAGCGATGCAACAATAATTGTTTTTTATATAAAATAGTTTTTATTGTATAAAAGCGCCAAAACATAAAAAAATAAGTGAAATATCTCTGTAATCGTACTGACCTGACGAATAAAACTGCCTTATCAATTTTACCACATGCAAAACGGTATAAATGACCCCCCAAAAGAAATTCAAGAATTGCTGGTTTTTGTTCTTTCTGCCTCCCAAAAATCGTAATAAAAAGCGATCAAAAAAGTCATGTGCTCGAAAATGGTACCAATAAAACCGTCAACTTGTCCTGCAAAAAACAAAACCTCACATGACTCTGTGGGCCAAAATATGGAATAATTATAGCTCTCAAAATGTGGTGATGCAAAAACTATTTTTTGCAATAAAAAGCGTCTTTTAGTGTGTGACAGCTGCCAAACATAAAAACCCGATATTAAAACCCACTAGAAATAGTAATTCAAACACCCCTTTATCACCCCCTTAGTTAGGGAAAAATAATAAAATAAAAAATGTATTTATTTTCATTTTCCCATTAGGGTTAGGGTTGGGGCTAAAGTAAGGGTTAGGGTTGGGGATAAACTTTGGGTTAGGGTTGGGGCTAAAGTTAGGGTTAGGATTGGGACTAAAGTTAGGGTTGGGTTGGGGCTAAAGTTAAGGTTGGGGCTAAAGTTATGGATATGGTTGAGGCTAAAGTTAGGGTTAGGGCTAAAGTTAGTGTTAGGGTTGGTGCTAAATTTAGGGTTAGGGTTGGGGCTAAAGTTAGGTTAGGGTTGGGGCTAAATTTAGGATTAGGATTGGGGCTAGAGTTGATGTTAGGGTTTGGATTAGGGTCAGGGTTTTTGATTAGGTTAAGGTTGGGATTAGAATTTGGGTTAGGATTAGGATTAGGGGTGTGTAGTGGTTAGGATTAGAGTTAGAATTGGGGGGTTTCCACTGTTTAGGCACATCAGTGGCTCTCCAAACGTGACATGGCATCCGATCTCAATTCCAGCCAATTTTGGTATGAAAATGTCAAAAGGCGCTCCTTCCCTTCCGAGCTCTGCCGTGCGCCCAAACAGTGGTTCCCCCACATATGGAGTATCAGCGTACTCATGACAAATTGTAAAACAACTTTTGTGGTCCAATTTCTCCTCTTACCCTTGGGAAAAAAAAATTGGGGACAAAAAGATCATGTTTGTGGAAAAAATATGATTTTTTTTTCATGGCTCTACGTTATAAACTTGTGTGAAGCACGTGGGATTTCAAAGTCCTCACCACACATCTAAATAAGTTCCTTAGGGGGTCTAGTTTCCAAAATGGTATCACTTGTGTGGGTTTCCACTGTTTAGGCATATCAGGGGCTCTCCAAACGTGACATGGCATCCGATCTCAAATCCAGCCAATTTTGGTTTGAAAAAGTCAAACGGCGCTCCTTCCCTTCCGAGCTCTGCCGTGCGTCCAAACAGTGGTTTTTCCCCGCTTATGGGTATCAGCGTACTCAGGAGAATTTGCACAACAACTTTATTTGTCAATTTTCTCCTTTTACCCTTGTGAAAATAAAAAAATTGTTTGAAAAATATCATTTTTGTGACTAAAAAGTTAAATGTTCATTTTTTTCTTCCACGTTCCAAAATTCCTGTGAAGCATTGGAAGTGTTAATAAACTTCTTGAATGTGGTTTTGAGTACCTTGTGGGGTGCAGTTTTTAGAATGGTGTCACTTTTGGTTATTTTCTGCCATATAGACCCCTCAAAGTGACTTCAAATGCGAGGTGGTCCCAAAAAAATGGTTTTGTAATTTTGTTGTAAAAATGAGAAATCGCTGGTCAAATTTAACCCTTATAACTACCTAACAAAAAAAATGTGTTTCCAAAATTATGCTGATGTAAAGTAGACATGTGGAATATGTTATTTAGTAACTTTTTGAGTGACATACACTACCGTTCAAAAGTTTGGGGTCACTTAGAAATTTCCTTATTTTTTAAAGAAAAGCACAGTTTTTTCCAATGAAGCTGACATTAAATGATTCAGAAATACACTCTATAACATTGTTAATGTGGTAAATGACTATTCTAGTTGCAAACGTCTGGTTTGTAATGCAATATCTTCATAGTTGTATAGAGGCCCATTTCCAACAACCATCACGCCAGTGTTCTTATGGTACTTTGTGTTTGCTAACTGTGTAAGAAGGCTAATGGATGGTTAGAATACCCTTGAAAACCCTTGTGCAAGTATGTTAGCACAGCTGAAAACAGTTTGGCTGATTAGAGAAGCTATAAACCTGACCTTCCTTTGAGCTAGTTGAGAATCTTATTATTTCAAATAAAAATCTTTTTTTAAACCTTGTCAATGTCTGGACTAGATTTGAATTCATTTGGCAACTCATTTGATTAATAAAAGTATGATTTTTCATGGAAAACACAAAATTGTCTGGGTGACCCCAAACTTTTGAACGGTAGTGTATTTCTCTGTTTTAAGGGCATAAAAATTCAAAGTTTGAAAATTGCAAAATTTCACCATATTTCCATTTTTTCATAAAAAAATGCAAGTTATATCGAAGAAATTTTACCACTTTCATGAAGTAACAATATGTCACGAGAAAACATCTCAGATTCGCCAAGATATGTTGAAGCATTCTAGAGTTATAACCTCATAAAGGGACAGTGGTCAGAATTGTAAAAAATTGGCCTGGTCATAACGTGCAAAAAACCCTCCGGGGTAAAGGGGTTAATAATAGGGATGAGGGTTCACCAATAGGCTGATTGAAAGGACAGTGGTGATCTAACAAGTGCTACGTCACTTCAACATTTCAGCCCCCTCTGTTTTGATAGTGGTTGTAACCTGGTATTACAGTTCAATCTAAAGGCTCATGCAGACGACCAAATTATCCCTTCAAGCGCCATCCGACAAAACATTGGATCACATTTGGACCAATGTTATGTTATGGGGCCATGCACATGTTCACTGTTTTCCTCGGACAGAGCTGGTCCAAGAAAAAAAATTTCTGCATGCCAGAGTTTTATCTGATATTTGGATCGCGCTCAGCCATGCAAGTCAATGAGTGCATGGAAAACATCAGACAGTACTCGGCTGACATCTGAGTGCCATGCGATTTCCATGGACTGGCAGAATGGAGAAGATGGGAATTTTTTTCTATTTTCTCCTGAACCAAAAGAATCTGATCACACTCTGCTCACATTTTGATCAAACTCTGATCGGACTCAACTGCTGTAAGCAATCCCTGTCATCAATATTGTGTTTCCTTAAAACACTTGAATGCAATCTCTCATATGCAATTGGACAATTTCAATAAACTGATTGGAATATCTTAAATTATTCTATTTCTAAGAGCAGTTTAAAAATATTTTGCTATTCTCCATATATACTTTTGGTTTAGGGCTAAAATGTAAGCTTTTTATGTTCTGCCTCTTTTTTTTGCACAGCAGCATAGAAAAATATTTCATACATTATTGATAATAACAGACATATTTGAGAAGATATATTTCTGGCATTTTCATCACAGAAAGATTTTCTGTGGAGATAAAAGACAGGTAAGCATTGTGCAGAATTCTAAAATGTGTATTGACCCATTTGTCTATGTCTTGATGATAAATATCCATTTAACTAAGAATTTACCATATTTTTTGCCTGTTATAATAGTAATATTTGTACTTTGTAACTTATTGCCAATTTCATCCCATTAACAAACACTAATTTACTTTACACAAAATCATTGCTACTGTAAGCAAAGCCAGGAAGCACTAGGTTAAATCCTAGCTCTGCAGGTCTTGATTAGATGCACCAAACTAGCTTTATCTAAGAACCAGGGCATGTGGTCACTAGATGAGTCAGTCAGTTTAATGTTGAGCAGAATTGAGAGTGTTGCTGGTGAGTGACCCCCAAAATGTGAGCTATAGTTGTGAATAAAAACATGCCAGTGTCTCTCGCTTAATGGAGACTGCATGGGTCAGCTAGGAAAGCTGAGCAATCTGTGTATTGGAGCTGCAGAGAACTGTTTGCAAGCTGCAGCCTCTTCAGTGGGAACTGTGCCCAGAGTTAAACACTTCTGTTTGGAACTGAAAGCTTCTGGAACTCAGACATAAAAGGATACAGAGACTGGTTGGATCATGTCTCTTCTATGTATGAATTTACTACTGGAGAAAGGACTGTAATCTGTCTGGTTGAGCCACCCTGATGTATGTGCCCTGCTAAGTGAAATGTTTATTTGCTCTTATACCTTTGTGCTCAAAGAGGCTGTTTTTGTTTTGAGTCCCTTGAAGTTTTTATGAAAGCAATAACCCTGCATCTGTTTGGACCAAACTCCATTGCCTACCTGAGAGAGTGAAACCCTACAATACTCATTACCTGAATGTTCGAAAGGGCGTACAAAAAACTGTATGGTGAATAACAATTGTTTAAATTCAATATAATTAATGCACAAAATGTACTGCCTATTCTGCATGTCCCTCTCCATTTTATGCTACTCTTACATATGGACAGCAGATCTTATTGACAGGTTATCTTTGACTTAAAGGGATAATTCCTATTTGAATATGCCATAAATGTATAGTAATTGCAGATCCCTCCAATTTGACAACATCTATGGGTTTTTTTTGTTTTGTTAATCCGTTTTTATTATGGTTTCACTACGTATCGGTGCTAGCTGCTCGCCATGTGTAATGACAATTTTTAAAAATAAATTAATTTAGAAAGTTTTTAACCAGTCTATACAGAAGTGTCATCATTTTGCACCCTAAATACAACCCATAGAAGAATGTAAATTATAGTAATTAAAAAAATAGGTATTATTCATAGACATGAGAAAACAAGTGTCAGGCATTCCAGCATGACTGTTATCCATTTTACAAAGCAATGGCCATAAAAGCCACATTGGCCATACAAAAACCCCAACCTTAACCCCATTGCATACCTTTGAGACTAATTAGAATGGATAGAATAGGCAATAATTGAAAACAGAAATGCATGCAAATTTTTGTAGAATGTCTTCCCTTCGAAGAAGATTGCAAGCTCGAATAGCTACTAAGTGAAGACTAGCTCAATAATAATGTCTTTGGGTTTAGAATGGAATGACATAAAACCATCCTATTACAAACTTATACTTTTCTCCTTATAGTTATAAGTGTCTACTAAAAAATCCAAACACATTTGTAGCTAAGCTCCAGTCCCCAAAATAGTTTTGCTTTCTCATCATTATGTCTATTTGGGTCCTGCAGAGAAGTTTAAGGAAAACAGCTAATTGGCTGAACTACATTTGGGTCCTGACACATAAACCTGTTGGCTTGTTAAGGTGACAGTGGTATTGCACATACAAGATTTTAGATATGAGTATTTTTCACTAGAAGATATAGTTTACTGCTCAATATGTTTGTTCCCAATCCAACAGCATTATTAGCCTCCACCACTGTCAGGAAAAGGGAACGACTTACAATTATTTTCTCAACTCATCAGTTGCATGGAACAAACTTTAAGATGTAGCATTTGAACAAAGAGTATGCCTGTAATTGACTTCTGGCATAAATCTTGAAACAGATTAAATATTGACTTTGTCAGGCAAAGACAATATATCAACTAAGAGATAGAGTCCTACCTTGGCTTTAATGGATTCATGCTATTCTTCAAATGACAATGTCCCCATGTTCAGGTACTGTTGCTCTGAGGAGAGAAGGGGCATTTCATACATAAAAAACCTAGTTATAATTTTTTATATATATGTATATATATATACAGTACAGACCAAAAGTTTGGACACACCTTCTCATTCAAAGATTCTTCTGTATTTTCATGACTATGAAAATTGTAGAATCACACTGAAGGCATCAAAACTATGAATTAACACATGTGGAATTATACATTACACTTTACAAAAAAGTGTGAAACAGCTGAAAATATGTCTTATATTCTAGGTTCTTCAAAGTAGCCACCTTTTGCTTTGATTACTGCTTTGCACGCAGAAAAGGTGAACGGATGGACTCTACATGCCTGGTTCCCACCGTGAAGCATGGAGGAGGTGGTGTGATGGTGTGGGGGTGCTTTGCTGGTGACACTGTTGGGGATTATTCAAAATTGAAGTGGTGAGCGGTCTAGCTCACCCCAAACCATCTCGATTGGGTTCAGGTCTGGTGACTGTGGAGGCCAGGTCATCTGGCGTAGCACCCCATCACTCTCCTTCTTGGTCAAATAGCCCTTACACAGTCTGGAGGTGTGTTTGGGGTCATCGCCCTGTTGAAAAATAAATGATGGTCCAACTAAAAGCAAACCGGATGGAATAGCATGCTGCTGCAAGAGATTACTTTTGTAAAGTGTAATGTATAATTCCACATGTGTTAATTCATAGTTTTGATGCCTTCAGTATGATTCTACAATTTTCACAGTCATGAAAATACAGAAAAATCATTGAATGTGAAGGTGTGTCCAAACTTTTGGTCTGTACTGTATATGATGTGTATGTAAAAATCTCTGCGTGCAAACTTTTACAAGGAAAGCAAACAGTCACTGAGAGGAACGCCAAATGGACCAAAAACCCCAGAATGAGCAGAGGTTTAAATGAATAAAATACAAAATGTACTGAATGTCACAAAACTGTGTATCATTCTGCTCAGCTCCTCTGGCTCTATAACATGATGCCTGCAGATTAGAATGCATTATACAGTGACAGGTTCCTTTTAGCCCCAAAGCCTGTTGTCATGGGATTTCCACAACAGAGAGGAACCAGAAGACCATGGCATCTGATTGCTCCTACTTCTGCACTGAGAAGAAGCACTTCTCCTTTTTAATGTTGTTTATTCCTTTTGGCAGAACAGGGTTTAGTAGTCAATGTTTGGAAAACCCTGAGCTCTCAGCTGAGCTTAGTTAGCCACTCCCGTTCTCTTCATAATCTGGCTCCTGATTCAAATCTATGTCAGAGCTAACATTTGCTTCATGGCTTAGGAGGAGAGGAGTTCATATAAGAAGGAATGCTGGAGGAGTTAGCTGTGACTGTTGCATGGTTTGTAAGTATGGTAATTCCCTCCCCTCCTCTATGTTGGTTTTATTCCCCTTCCTCTACTCCCAGGTGCATTCCTCTGTTATATGTGAGTGAATATTTTGTATGCCTGGGGTTTTCTGTTAACCCTCATTTGGGTTGTCTTGCTTGTCAGGTTGGAGTACTACAGTGCACGGTAACACCCTTCTTCCCTTGGTGGGGGAAGTGAACAGATGGAGGGCTAACTCAGGAAATAAAGCCAGGGTGGCTGCCCCGGCATCTTCACCTTCAGAAGTATCCTGAGGAAAACGGCGAACTAGGGTACCCCCTAGTGGCAGGGACAGGTAAGGAGCCCCTGGTCCAAGGTCTCCCGACAGCTGTATTGTGACACCTGTTTTCACCTTCTTAACCATAGCAAATTTTTCAAATCTAACTTTATTTTGTAATAACTTTGGCATGCTTCAACATTCAGCCACGATTAGTGTTTTCCACCGTCCATATCTGTTAAACCCGCTTTTGATGCTGATGTCAATAGTGATTACTTCACATCGTATAAATGGTTAACAGAGTGTGGGAGCTCCCTCTTTATCCCCATTGGCACCATGAGATCTTGATGTTTGCTATGGCAATTCACAACCAAATAGCGGCCTTAGAGTCTGCCAGAAATAGTGACCTGTTCTGACGTTTGCGACATTTAGGTGTTAAAAAATGCACTTTTTCATTCCTGTCATGTCACTTTGCTTTAATTCCTGAAAATCACCTGAAGGGTAAATAAACTACCTGACAGAAGGTTTCAATATGTCAAGGGGTGCTGTTTTTAAAATGGCATCACTTTTGAGGGGTTTCCAATATACAGGACCCACAATGTCACTTCAAACCTGGATAGGTCCCTTAAAAAATTAATTTTGTACATTTCATTGGAAAAAGGAAAAATTACTGCTACATTTTTAAACCTCCTAAAATGCTAACAAAATAAAATAGCATTTTACAAATGGTGCCGATTTAAAGCAGACATGAGGAAATGTTATTTATTAATGTTTTTGTGTGGTATAGCTATCTGGATTAAAGGGATAATCATTCAAAGTTTAAAAATTTCAATTTTTTTTACATTTTTGTCAAAATTCTGATATTTTTATAAATAAACACAAAACATATCAGCCTAAATTTACCATTCTCATAAATAATAATGTGTCATGGAAAAATATTCTTCAAATCAATGGGATATGCTGAAGCGTTTCAGAGTTATTACCTTACCACATAAAGTGACATTGGTCAGATTTAAAAAATTTGGCCCGGTCACTAAGGGGTTAAATTTGATTAAAATGTGCTGTAAAACTTCACATTTTTCAAACTTTGAATTTTTAGGCCCTTAAAATAAATATTCATACCACTTAAAATAATTATTGAGTAACACTTTCTACAAGTCTACTGTGCATCAGCATTTTTTTTGAAGCCTCGTTTTTGTTAGAAATGTAGAAGGGTTAAAAGTTTACCAGCAATTTTTTATTTTTCCAACAAAAATTACAAAACCTATTTTATGAGGGACCTCTCCACATCTGAAGAGACTGTTAGGGGCCTGTATGTCAGAAAATGAATAAAATTAACCCCATTTTAAAGACTGCACCCTTTAAGGTATGAAAAATGCATTCAGACTGCTAACTCTTTAGATGCTTCACAGGAATTAAAGCAAAGTGGAAGTACAAAAATGTTGCTTCAGCCCCCACATTTTCATTTTCACAACAAAAGAAATTGGACCCCAAATTTTGTTGTGCAATTTTGACCACATATGGGGTATTGGCTTACTCAGGAAAAATTGCACAACAAAGTTTGGGGTTCATTTTCTATTGCTATCCTTGTGAAAATGAAAACATTTAGGGCTAAAAAAAATATTGTGGGAAAATATATATTTTTTCATTTTAACAGAACAACATTGTAAAATTCTGTGAAGCATCTGTGGGTTCAAGATGGTCACAACACATCTACATAAATTCCTTGAAGAGCTAAAGTTTCTAAAATTGGGTCACTTGTGGATGGCTTCCACTGTTTAGGCACACCAAACGCAACATGGCCTGGCAGAACATTCCATCAAAATCTGCATTCCAAAGCATCACTCCATAATTTCTGAGCCCTGCCGTGCGCCCAGTGGTTTTCCCCTACATATGGAGTATCTGTGTACTCAGGAGAAATTGCACAAGAAATTTTGAGGTTAATTTTCTCCTGTTATCCTCATTACAAAAAAAATTTGGGGCTAAAGGAACATTTTTGTGGGACAAATGTGATTTTTTTTATTTTCACAGCTCAATGCTATAAACTTCTGTGAAGCACCTGGGGTGCAAGGCATTCACCACACATCTAGATAAGTTTCTTGAGGGTTGTGGTTTAAGAAACTGGGTCATTTTCATGGGGTTTCCACTGTTTAGGTACATCAGAGGCTCTCCAAATGCAACTTGGCGTCCGCTAATTATTACAATAAATTTTACATTCAGAAAGTCAAATGGCTCTCCTTCCCTTCCGAACTCTGCTGTGTGCCCAAACAGTGGTTTTCCCCCACATATTCAGAATCAGCCTAATCAGGAAAAATTGCACAACAAATTTTGGGGGCTTTTTTACCCTTGAAAAAATTAAAAAAATTGTGAAAAAAAGTAAATTTTCATTTTTTACTTCCACATTCCATTAATTCCTGTGAAGCATCTGAAGGTTTAGTAAACTTCTTGAATTTGGTTTTGAACTCCTTGAGGGGTAGTTTTTAAAATGGTGTCACTTTGGGTATTTTCTGTCATATAGACCCCTCAAAATCACTTCCAATGTGATGTGGTCCCTAAAAAAATGGTTTTGCAAATTTTTTTTCAAAAATGAGAAATTACTGGTCAACTTTTAACCCTTATAACTTCCTAACAAAAAAATTTTGTTTCAAAAATTGTGCTGATGTAAAGTAGACATGTGGGAAATGTTATTTATTAACTATTTTGTGAGACATAACTCTGATTTAAGAGCATAAAAATTAAAATTTGAAAATTGCTAAATTTTCCAAGTTTTCACCATATTTCCAATATTTTCGCAAATAAATATAAATCATATTGAACAAATTTTATCACCTTCATTATGTACAATATGTCATGAAAAAACATTCTCAGAATCAGTCGAATTTGTTGAAGCGTTCCAGAGTTATAACCACATAAAGTGTCACTGGTCATAATTGTAAAAATTGGCCTGGTCAGGTAGATGAAAACAGGCTTCAGGGTGAAGAGGTTAATAAATTTGTGCATGCCCATGTTGGCAGTGGACAGGCAGATGTGCCTCTTTGTCATGCTTTTTAAGATGTATTCTCCACTGCATGTTGTGCTTGGATTTGAGATGTCTCATCATGGAAGTTGTGCTCAAGTTTAGAATATTTAAGCCTTGCTTGAGGCTCTGATGGCACGGCGCTTGTCTTCACTACATTGGATGAAGAAGTCCCAAGCTCCTGGCTTTTGGGGGTTCATTGTTTTCTCTTGGTGTGCAGTAGCAGACGACGTGCTGGCTATGGGTTGGCTGCTGTGCTTTCAACCCTGCTCCCTCTTTTGCTGTGCTGATCGGGAAGCATGACCACGTCTTCTTCCTCCAAATTGCACACATCACTACGAGGCCCTTTGATTCATGTGGGGTCAACAACCTCATCATTAGAGATGAGTGAATATTTCAATGTTCAGTATGGATTACGTTAGCCGAATTTGCAATATTCGCCGATTAATTTGCCGAATATTCGCCAAACATAACCGAATGCCATTCACGCCAATGGGAGGCAAAAACAAACGCATGCACAACATCTTATAACAGTCCCAAATGCTGCCAAAGCACATCAAATGAGGGACATACACCAGGAAAGTGGCCTCAATTCACCCGCAGTACAAATTTCAGCATGGAGCTGCAGCAATCAGCCAGGCATGAGGTATCGGGGCCTGGAACAGCATTTACAGCTTTCAATTGAACATTACAGTAAGACGAGGTGGGTGAGGGCTCGGTGCAAGCCCCCTTTGCTGGGAGCCATGATACCACATGCAACACCTCTACCTGCTTTCATGCTGAACCACATAATGGTGGCACAAATATCAGTTTTGTAGACTAACATTGTCAGAAAAATTTAAGGATAGTAACACGGGTAGTTGAGTCCAAGGAAGTGGGGGGGACCTGACGGCCTCGGAGGCTTACTGCTACAGGCAACACGCATGAAGGAGACCCAACCAGGAGCGTTCATATTTCCAAAAATTATTGGCAGACACCACAAAAGTGGCATCAACTTCATCACAGTAGAAATAGTATAATAGGGATCAACACATCTTCCACAACACCCAATGCAGCAGATGGACACCCAACCAGGAGTGTTCACATTTCCAAAAATTATTGGCAGACACCACCAAAGTGGCATCAATTTCACCACAGTAGAAATAGTATAATAGAGACCCACAGGTCTTTCACTACACCCAATCGAGCAGATGGACACCCTACAAGGAGTGTTCAAATTTAAAGAAAGGAGGGCCTTACACCACAGAACTGGCATCAATTTCATCTTGTTCTAGATACTCCATCATCTCCATTCGTTCACCATGTGTAAGACTTGGACTCTGTTGTGCTGGTGCATGAGTTGGTCTAAAAAAAGTGTCAAAGGACTCACAGAAAATGCTTCTTCCACTTCCACCACTGCTGCTGCTGCTGCCGCTAATGTTTTGGCGTTGACGAATTGACAGGCCAGAGGTTGGACGTCTACAGCTGCGATGTGAACTGTGTGCTTCACTGCTGTCTTGGGGAAAAGCTCTTTTAAGGTTATATAAAAGCGTGTTTCGATACTTCAGCATTCACTGGTCCTTTTCAGAAGGGGAAGTTGAGGGCACAGGTGGAGCCCCTAGAGGAGATAGAGGAGGCAGAAGCAGTGGAGGAAGTGTTAAATGTAAAGGTTTGGCCTGCAAGTCTAGGGGATTCCAAAACATGTGGAGCAGCGCCTGTCCCCACAGCCACTAGAGTCAC
Organism: Oophaga sylvatica; assembly: GCA_033576555.1. Taxonomy (NCBI): domain Eukaryota; kingdom Metazoa; phylum Chordata; class Amphibia; order Anura; family Dendrobatidae; genus Oophaga; species Oophaga sylvatica. Next base: position 71,774,018 of record JARQOD010000006.1, on the reverse strand, counting down.
CCAGTGCACAGTCAGCGAGGTATAACACCCTTGGCCATGCTTACTTGTCCAAGTGTCTGTGGTGAAATGCACCCTGGCAGACAGATATTTTGTCAAGGAACAGGTAATGTCTGCTACATGCTGGTGTAGCGCAGTCACAGCTTTCTTAGAAAAGTAATAGGGACTGGGTAATTGGTACTGGGGACTATGACAGCCATCAGCTTTCAGAAACCGTCGGTATCCACCAGGCGGAAAGGATGTTGGAGTTCAGCCTCTTAGCTTTGTCATGCGTAGGAGAAAACAATTTTTTTCTGTGACCACAAGTGCGGAACCGTGGTCTGGCTGCAGTGCTGTGAGAGGGCGGAGTACGGTGAAACCGGGTAAACGCTGGGCTGTGAGAGAGGTGCAGGCGGAGATGTTTACTGTGGATTGAGAAACTTGTGGTGTGATCGTTCTCTGAGATCAGTCAAAACAAGCAGGCGTGACCGCTTCCGTTACATCTGAAGGTGGCCTCTGAATCTACGTGACTCGATTGGGTAAAGAACCTGAGGTTCTGTGGTCAAAGACCTGCATCTCAATAGCTGGCAGGGTAAAGAGAGGAGGAGGAAGGAGCAGCAGATGCGATTGATGGTGCAGCTGTTGGTTGTTGATGTCCGCTGGTTCGCATTTTTGCACAGTGGGATTCCCACACTAAAGCATGTTCATTGCACATGTGAAGGTTCATACATGTTGTAGTCAAATTATTACACTTTTTACCTTGACTCAGTTTTTTTTGCAAAGTAGGCAGATTTTCGTGAGTTGGCTTATCCTCTGCAGTGTCAAAAAAGTCCAAGGCTAGGAAAACCTTGCCACCCCTGTGAGCTGAAGACCCACAGATGCTGCTGGTCAGAGGCATAGTTGTGGCTGAGGATGCATCACTTGTCGTGGCTGCATCACTACGTGTCTGCGAAGGACGGCGCAATGTAACATCCTTGTCTTCCTCCTCAGATGACCTACTGAGCTGTGTTCACGCCAACTTGGATCAAACACCTCATCATCATCCTCTGCGTTATCACATTCCTCGCCATTGGAGTCATCCTCCTCCTCTTCTTGCCCTGACAGCACAGTACAGTCCGCATGAGCCTCAGATATCTGAGTCTAATCAGGATCACCTTCCCCCATTGGTTAACATCTGATGACGAGGTCAGGATGCTATTCAGGGCCATACTTTTTCCCTCCCCAGATCCAAGCTAAATAAATTTCGGGCATTGGTGCAGATTTTCTTCTCTTGCCTCTGCAAAGCTTTTGAGTACACTTCTGATGAACATTGCATAGAAAAGAGTGAACAGCTCTTCAGACACACCCATCTCTGGTTCCCTATAGTCAGTTGAGCGGTTGGATAGTTGGGACACGGGAAAGCAAGGGAATTTGGGTAACCACATCTGTGGACTGTACTGGGTGTGATGTTGAGGTGGAGGAAGAGGAGGAGAGTCCACTTGAAGCTGCACTTGCCATCCACTCGAGTACATGCTCTTTCTGGCATCAACAAGGCGTACCGCTGTGTGTCGGCCAAAGACAGGTAGTGGAGTAGCCTGTCCAGTAACAAAAGTTGTCAGTCGTCTTTGCATAGGACGTGACTTTGCTTCTCTAGCGCTTTCACAAACATTACGACCTACCCACGTACACCTTGAACACCAAGCCTAATTTCCCTTCCACCACGGCCTCGCTTTTTCCAAGTCCTGTTTGTCAGATAATGTGGTAGGAGCACAGTATTAACAAAAATTAGATTTTAAACTCTGTACCACCTATGCAAACAGCTGAATTTCAGTGACGGTAAATTCAAAGTTTAAATATGGTGTGCTGTATTGTGTTACAGAAAAAAAAAGAATTGTTTGCATGTGGATCAGGCCTCTATAACACACAAGATGCTGCAAACTATTTTTAAAGTCAGGTCCCTTACTGTATGACGTTAATGACAGAAGAATTTTTTTGTGGCCTATGTATCAGGACTCTATAACACGCCAGATGCTACAAACTATTTTTAAAGTCAGGTCCCTTACTGTATGACACTAATAACAAAAGATTTTTTTTGGACCAAGGATCAGGCCTCTATAGCACACTAGATGCTACAAACTATTTTTAAAGTTAGGTTCCTTACTATATGACGTTAATAACAGAAGATTTTTTTTTTTGGACCAAGGATCAGGTCTCTATAACACACTAGATGCTACAAACTATTTTTAAAAAAAGATAGGTCCCTTACTGTATGATGTTAATAACAGAAGAATCTTTTTGGACCAAGGATCACACCTCTATAACACACTAGATGCTACAAACTATTTTTAAAGTCAGGTCCCTTACACTATGACGTTAATAACAGAAGAATTACCTTGTGTCCTATGGATCAAGCCTCTATAACACACCAGATGCTACAAACTATTTTTAAAGTCAGGTCCCTTACTGTATGATGTTAATAAAACCTCTGGATCAGGCCTCTACAGCTTCATTTCAACCTAAACAAATGACAAAGTGTGATACGGTGGGTTGTCTAACTTTTTGCAACTGAAAAATTATATTTTTTTTTAATGTGCCTTAGGTTTGCAGACAGGTTCATATCACCGCCACAAAATGACAACGTGGGATACAGCAGGCTGTTTCACATTTAGCAACAGAAAAAATTCTAACTTTTTTTAATCTGCCTTAGGTCTGCAGACAATTTTATATAAGAAAAAAAGGTAGCACACTGTAACGCTATAGCTTGCAAACACAAAATATGAAAAATGAATTGCATCACTGCCTTAGAAATATGAATTTTTTTTTTCTTGTATGTGCATGAGTTGGTGACTCTAGGTTTAGCACCTGTTCACATTGGGTCTATTTTTGGATGTGCCGGTCAGGTTTTTGATGTGTGCAGACAATTTTATATCACCACAGCACTAAATGACAAGGTGGGATTCAGTAGGCTGTTTAATATTTTTTCACTAGCTTACATATGAATTAGAATGCTATACTCATGCATGGATCACAATAGAAGCAATGCACAACACGTGCCCTTCTGGCTTTCTTTGTGCACCTCAGTATGGCCAAAAAAGAAAAAAAATGTGTTGGAAGGTAAATTTAACAGCTACACTGGACATTAGCTATCTACAGTATCTCACTGATATACAACCACTTAACTAACTAGCTAAAATGTGGGATACAGCAGTCTTTTTCAGATTTAGCTACTGAAAAAATATTATTTAGAATGCTATACTTGTGCAAGGAGCACAATAGAAGCAGTGCACAACACACTTGTAGGACATGTGCCCTGCTGGCTTTTTCTGTGAGCCTCAGTAATGCCCCCCCAAAAAATTCCGGAAGGTAAATTTTACAGCCACACTGGACATTATCTAGCTACACAATCTCACTGATATACAACCGCCTAATTAACTAGCTGAAATGTTGCTGTTTACAGTTGCAGCGTCAGGAGCAGCCTCTCTGCACTGCTAGTGTCAAAATGGTGCTAAAACAAGATGTCTGCTATTATATGGAGAGTGACATGTGATTTCAGCAGCCAATAACACAAGCAGTTGTGTCAAGACATTGTGGGTGTTCCTGCGCCCTGATTGGGTAGCCGCAATATGCACACATAAAGTTAGGGAAAAAAAAAAGACTACTGTGCTGTGCTTACATGAACGCCACACCTCTGGGCTCTGAAAACCCCTCCCCTCATCAAACACATCCCAAATGCTCATGATACACCACCATTATCGTTGCTAAAGTGCTGAAAATATTTTTGTGGCAATGCAAATATTTTCCCGCACTTTCACCAAATGTTTCCAATTTTTACAATTTTAGAAAATTTTGCTCTGGTTTCCGAACATGAATTCGATGTGCCTGATTCGTGCCGAATTTATGTTTGCTGATCGTTTTCTGAACAAATTCGCTCATCATTAGTCAACACCTACCGTCTGTATATAGAGCACATTAAATAAATAAATAATAATAATAATACAGGCGTGGGATCCCCCTTATTTTTCCTAACCAGCTGAGGGAAAGCAGACAGCTGGGGGCTGGTGTTAATATTCTGGGAAGGGACCAATAGTCAAAAAGTTTCCCACCCTATTAATAACAGCTCTAGCGTTGAGCGATACTTTCCGATATCCAAAAGTATCGGAATCGGAATGGTATCGCCGTTACCATTAAAATATCGGCGATACCCGATACCGATACCGGAAATCCAATGTAAGTCTATGGGAACAAAATATCGTAACTAAAAAAACCCCATTCTTTCCTTGTAAACACTAAATATACACACATAGAATACATATATATATATACATGTCATTGTGACATATATATATACATATATTTATAGTTTATACACTTCTACATAGTAAAATAGCCTCTGATTCAATTGCCGGGTAAAGTCGGCTTTTGTGAAAAGACAGAAGCACCCGACTTGAAATGACACTTGGTTTACATAGAGTTAACCATGTCTTTTCATGTAGTTTGATATCTGATTTGCACAAACAATTACATGAGTGGCTGTGTGCAAAATTTCACACCTGTAGGGGTTAATTAAAGGTGTAAATTCGTTGTAAAAAAACGGACTTTTTTGCTACGAATTTACACCTTTAATTAACCCTACAGGTGTGAAATTTTGCACACTTACACTCATGTAATTGTTTGTGCAAATCAGATATCAAACTACATGAAAAGACATGGTTAACTCTATGTAAACCAAGTGTCATTTCATGTCGGGTTCTGCATTTTCACAAAAGCCGGCAATTGAATTAGCGGCTATTATACTATGTAGAAGTGTATGAACTATAAATATATATATATATATATGTGTCACAAACTCAATGACATGTATATATATATATGAGGTGTAAAATTGCTGAAAAAAAATGCATGGGCTCCCGCCCTATTTTCGCAACCAGACAGACAAAGCCAGTGAGTGGGGGCAGATAATAATAGCCCAGAGAGGGACCATTATTTTTGGCCCCCCCCGGCTACTAACATCTGCCCCAGACACCCCAGAAAGGGCAAATCTCTAATTAGATTTGCCCTTTCTGGCACTTTGCCCGTCTATTCCCATTGCCCTGTAGCGGTGGCGAATGGGTTAATAAGGGGTTAAAATGACCTTGCAATTGAAAGGTCACTTTAAGCCAGGTTAATAATTGAGAGCTGTCAATTAGACAACTATCAATTATTAATCCTATTGTATGAAAGAAAAATCAAACACACACACTTTAATAAAAAAGAAGTTTAATGAAATAATCACACAGTTTTTGACCATATTTTATTTACCTGCTAAAACCATTTCCTGTAATAAAAATAAAATAATAAAGCAAAATTATTCTTACCAATCCGATGCACAGTCAGGTCCCACGGTGTAATCCTTCAGAAAGGGTTAATGTTTACTGCAGGGACTGCAGCTAATGCTGCAGCCTCACAGTAAACCCCCAAATGAATGAGCTCCTCTTCTGGCTGACAGGAGAGGAAGTGGAAAGCTAAATTGATTGCTTTCCACTTTCACTTCAGGTCAGCCAGGGACACCATCAGTGACGTCAGAGGGAACTGATTAACAAAAATAGGGGTTCCCTTCGAAAAAAAAATGGCGTGGGGTCCCCCCTATTTTTGTTAACCAGCCAGATGAAGCAGACCGCTGAGGCCTGGATTTTCAGGCTGTTAAGGAGCCAAGATCCATGGACCTTGCCAGCCTGATAATACCAGGCCACAGCAGTCTGCATATCTTGGCTGATTAACAAAAATAGGGGATCCCCTCGAAAAAAATTAGCGTGGGGTCCCCCCTATTTTTGTTAACCAGCCAGATGAAGCAGACCGCTGAGGCCTGGTTTTTCAGGCTGGTAAGGATCCAATATCCATGGACCTTGCAGGCCTGATAATACCAGGCCACAGCAGTCTGCTTAGCTTGGCTGGTTAACAAAAATAGGGGATCCCCTCGAAAAAAAAACGGCGTGGGGATCCCCCCTATTTTTGTTAACCAGCCAAGTAAAATGCAGACTGCTGCGGCCTGGTATTAAAAGACTGTCAAGGCCCATGGATTTTGGCCCTCAACAGCCTGATAATACCAGGCTACAGCAGCCCCACATTTGGCGCATCAAAAGATGTGCCAATTGTGGCACTTTACCCGGCTCTTCCCACTTGCCCTGTAGCGGTGGCAAGCGGGGTAATAAGGGGTTAATGTCACCGTTGATTGCACGGTGACAATAAGCCCGGTTAATAATGGAGAGGTGTCAATAAGACACCGATCCATTATTAATCCCAAAGTTATTAAATGTTTAAAAAAAAGACACAGCAAGAAAAAAGTCTTTTAATGAAATAAAAGAGACAACACAGTTTTCATTATTTTATTACTCTCTCATTCCTGCGACGCCATCGATCTCCTGTAAAAAAAGAAAACAAACAAACCAACAGTATACCACCTGTCCGACGCAGTCCATAGTAACGAGTGTCCCACGACGATCCAGCTCTGCTACATCGGAATGCCAGGCAGAGCCTGACATCCCGGCGCAGCACAGCTGATTACCTGCTTCTCCGGCGGTGACGTCATCGGACTGCTTTACGGCCGCGATTACCCAGCAGTCACTGCAGTTATCGCGAGAAACTGCATGTGACCGCCGGGGAGAAAATGATGGCGGCCATCAAGCAGTCCAGGACGTGACCGCCGGAGATCTTCTGCCAGGTAAGTGCCGCTGACTCCTGACAGACCCGACCGACGGACACTGACAGTGACAGTGACAAATCCGATTCCGGTATCCGATAAGACGAAAATATCGGAACTCGGAATCGGAATTCCGATACAGCCAATATCGGCCGATACCCGATATTTGCAGTATCGGAATGCTCAACCCTAAACAGCTCACATCTGTTTTGTTAGCCTTTACTGGTAATTGATGGGTGGATGAATATTGGCCCCATCCAGACTAAGAACACCAGCCCTCAGCCGCTCAGAAATGGTGCATCCATTAGGTGTGCCAATTCTGGCTCTTAGCCTCGGCTCTTCCCACTTGCCCTGGTGCGTTGAAAAGTGGGGTAATAGTTTTTGGGTTGATAGTAGTTAGTAATGTAGAGGCTTATATTAGAGACCCCATTACTAATCCCGCAGTCAAAATTAATAAAGACACAAGCAGAAAAAAGGCCTTTAATTGTAAAAATAATTCCTCGACAATTACTGTATATACTCGTGTATAAGCCGAGATTTTCAGCCCATTTTTTAGTGCTGAAAGTCCCCCTCTCGGCTTATACGCGAGTCATATACCGGGGGGGTCAACGGGGGAAGGGGAGCGGGGGTGTCGGATTATACTCACCCCTTCGCCAGCGTGTTTCTGTAGCCCCCCTGCTTCTTCCACGATCTCTGGCTCCTTCCTGCAGCGGTCACATGGTACCGCTCATTAAAGTCATGAATATGCACATATTCATGACTTTAATGAGCGGTACCACGTGACCGCTGCAGTAAGGAAGAGCTGCGGAGACCGCCGGGAGAAGAAAAGAGACTGCAGAGAGTGACGCACCGGGGGGGGGTGAGTATAGCGATATTCACCTGTTCCCCGGTCCACCGCTGCGTGCTGCTCCGACCTCCTCGTCCGACTCCTCTGGCTGTGAATGTTCTGATCATTCACTGCCGAGGACCCGGAAGAGGGAGCAGCGCAGCGGTGGACCGGTCCGGTGACAGGTAAATATCTCAGGTGCCAAGGTCCTGAGCGAGCGGTGACACCGGCACCTGTCCTCCATAGCGCCGGGGTCACCACCTGCTCAGGACACTGGCACCTGGCCCCCAGCGACGAGAGGTGAGTATGTCATTTTTTTTCTTTTGCAGCAGTGCGGCAGCATAAGGCACCTATACTATGGGGCATAATCTGTGGAGCATATGGGGCATAATCTGTGGAGCATATGGGGAATAATCTGTGGAGCATATGGGGGCATAATATTTGGAACATATGGGGGCATAATCTGTTGAGCATATGGGGCATAATCTGTGGAACATATGGGGGCATAATCTGTGGAGCATGTGGGGCATAATCTGTGGAGCATATGGAACATAATCTGTGGAGCATATGGGGCATAATCTGTGGAGCAATGAACATATCTGGGAGCAATGGGCATAATCGTGGAACATATGGGGCTAATCTGTGGAGCATATGGGGCATAATCTGTGGAGCATATGGGGCATAATCTGTGGAGCATATGGGGGCATAATATGTGAAACATATGGGGGCATAATCTGTGGAGCATGTGGGGGCATAATCTGTGGAACATATGGGGCATAATCTGTGCAGCATATGGGGCATAATCTGTGGAGCATATTGGACATATTCTGTGGAGCATATTGGGGCATAATTGGTGCAGCTTATGGGGGCATAATCTGTGCAGCATATGGGGCATAATCTGTGCAGCATATGGGCATAATCTGTGCAGCATATGGAGGCATAATCTGTGGAGCATCATATGGGGGCATAATCTATGGAGCATATAGGGGCATAATCATTTTCCACCCTAGGCTTATACACGAGTCAATAAGTTTTCCCAGTTTTTTGTGGCAAAATTAGGGGGTCGGCTTATACATGGGTCGGCTTATACATGAGTATATACAGTACCCTTTTCACCCATTTATTAACCTAAAAATAAAAATAAAAAAGCAAAGTAATTCTCACCTGTCGCCATTAATCCATAATGAGGTCTCACGATGATCTCCAACTCTGCTACATCCGGATGGTGTGATGAGTGGTGACATCAGTAACGTGAACACTCACCATGCCAGCCAGAACATACTGAGCTTAGCATGAGAACGGTGATGTAATTAAGGTTACCGCAGTTCACAGGCAGCAGTTCTAATGGTAAGCTCCATGTGAGCGGGCCTGTGAACTGCTTTTAACCTTACTGACATCACAGCGTGAGAAAGTCTGAACTAGAACTCAGGAGGGTAAAGGGCCTTTTACATTTAGCGCTGAACCAGCGATCCTGACCACGATACGACCCGGTCACACAGGCAGATCTCACAGCAACTTAGCAACGCAGCAGCGGTCATTACTTACCTTTCAGACGCGGCGATCCTGACATCCTCCTGCTTCCACGCATCGCTTGTCGGCACCTGCAGGAAGCCCAGCAGGAAGTGCCAGATGAAAAATGGAGCTGCACGATCTCGCGCGATCAGCGACAGACAGCAGGGGAGCCGGTCAGAGGTAAGTATCACACATAGCGATATCGCTAGCAATATCGCTGCTGCGTCACCAAATCGATGATGCTTTAGCGATATTGCTGGCGATATCGCTATGTGTAAAGGCCCCTTAAGTGAGATCTTGCTTTGTTATTTTGTAGGTGTAAACATTTTCGGGCTATATGTTTTGAAAGTAGAAAACCCCTTTAATTAATTTCAATTGAATAACTCTTATAACTTTAAAGCACCACTCCAGCGTTTTTCTTTTTTCAGCGATTGTGTGGTGTTTCTAATGTAATGTTCCTGACCCTACGCTTATACTCACTCACCTACCGCTGTCTTCACCTCTTTTTGGCGCCACTCCAACCCTGCACGCCATCTTGTGACCGCAAATTATGACTGGCTGGAAGTCTGAAGTTACATCACAAGCTCTCAAATGCAAGTCTATGAGAGCCAGAACGAGACTCTCATAGATTTGTAATGAACTTAGACCAGCGGCTGAATCCATCGAAAACTGGAGCAATCCAGCAGGTCAAAAACTGCTGGATACTGGCAGGAGAGGTGGCGATAGAAGGTGAAGATGGCAGCAGGTAAATATGTGAGTAGGATCAGAGACCTTAGATTAGAAGAACTACAGCGATGAAATAAAAGAAAAAGTTGCAGGGGTGGTGCTTCAATTGTAGAGACTCTCAGTTTTCTATAAGGTCAGTACTCCCCACTATCCTTCAGTCTTGTCCAAATTGTCATGATAGGACAACAGTTATAAAATCTCTATTGGGCTATATTAAGACCTAGGTATATAGGTAAATAATATATTTTATATGTTATTGATTTTTTTTTATTTAGATACAATATATTTCTAGATAATGTGTTTGAACCTTTTTAATATCCTGCAATTTTAATGCATGGTGTCTAGATACCTCCGGTCTAATAGATTGCAGAGATCAAGACCTAGCTATTGCTTTCCCTGTTGGTTCTGAATTCTTTGTCCAATTTAATGTAATCCAAACTGCATCAATCCTAAAAAAAAAGCAAAAAATTCACTTTTAACATTAATGATGTGATTCACCATCTGTGTATATTTGGGAAGTAACTTTTATCGTGCTGCTTCATTTCATATTAATCTGTGATTGACAATTTATTCTTAGCTCATGTCAGTTTTCTCTTATGTTTACGGTACGCTGGCATACAGATACAGATACATACCCTACTAAATAGTAAACGTGTTATTGTCTTCATTTATCAAACTTGTGGTCAATTAATTATACATTGAGTCAGAAAGAACAGCTGGTATTCCACATTGATAACATCAATTGCAGCTAAAGGCTTTACCACAATTTGTTTAAAAAAAAAAAAGCCTTAGAATTTTATTTAAAAAAAAAGTTCCTAAGACAGAAATATTGCAATAAGAACCTCAGTGTGATAACCTAAAAAAGTTATACTAGTGTAGCCACAATGCTATTCTGGGATGGTTGAGTAGAAAACACTTTCTGGTATCACTTGATCCTTCTTAGCCAATCAGTTGTTCAGAAACCAATACTATGATACAGTCAAAATTGCTGACTTTCTGATAAAGAACAAGGAAGCTTTTTTTTTCCTATGGCCACTAACCTGATTAACCCTTTGGGGACTGTTAAGAAGATGCAGTTATACTTACTAAAAAAATCAGTGAATACTGCATGAAATTGAAATTTTCACAAAATTTGACCCAAATCGCAAAAAAGGATGGAGGACACTTTCTTAATAAATTTACTCCATCCAGGTACATGTTCAACATTAGCATACAAAAGCCCCAGTCTTCGTAAATGTGCCCCTTTGTAATTGCCAGTGTAAGTGTTCAAGAGGTAAAGGCACCGGCTAAAATTATTGTGATACCCCTCTCTTTACTGGTTCCTAACTTCATATATCTCACTAATATATCTTTCCATCCATATTGCTAGTCTTGTAGTGGGTAGAACTCTTTTCTTTCTTTCCTAATGAAGTAGAAAGCAGAAAGCCAGCACAATATTTTTTAAAGAAAAAAATATCTGAAATCAGTGACGATGTTTATACCTGTCACAAGATACTGTACTGAGTATCCTCACCCAAGAGAAGCTAATCCCTACTCTACTCAATGCTCTGAATATTACATCTGACATCGGCATGGCTAACCTAGTAGATCAAGTAAAAGAATCCCAGGTAAAGGCACAGCACTGACTGGATGAATTCTAGTCCTGTCATCCAATTATCCAATTTGTCATTCTTAGCCAACAAGAGTCAGCCAAGTAAACTAACTGCACAGTCGGTTTGGTAAGTAATTGTCATGCTTATTTTCCATTCTGGTTATAGATTTCTATAGATAACTTTTTTAGAGTTTTTAGAACTTTAGGAAAATGGAATAACTTTTATGAATTTCCACAAGCCATTTTGCGGGTTTTCTTTTTCAAAAATTCATTTTCTATGCCTTTTACTGTGCTACATAGAGGCCTAATGAAAAGTGCCTAAAATTAAATTTCGATCATACTAAGATACTGTCTTTCAAGAATACACAAAGGACTCAAAAAAGTATTAAAAAAAATGCCAGAATTACTTTGTTTGGAATGTATTTAATTTTCACTCTTTACTGGCAGCTAAGATTTGGTCCCTTTATTTTTCTTGCTGAAAAGACACCATAAAAATACAGCAAAACACAAATTGTCCCCAATTCTTCAAAAGTGACATTTTGTATACTGAAATAAGACTTGCCAAATTCATTAAGAGGATTGCGCTCTTAAAAAATTTGGCATCATTTTCAGCAGCCTTGCATCACATGAAACAATCTATTAAATCAGGCATTTTTGTCATAATTTACACCTCTTTTGAGGTCTATGTTATGATTAATTTATAGATCGTGTTTAGCAATGTGCCCGCCCAGCTAAACTTTGGCCACTTTTCACATAGTTATAGATGGCCAGGACTGGAGCTAAAATTGGTTGAAGAATCAGCGCCTTTGTGTATTTGCAAAAATTGGAAAGTGCAAAAAAAACGTAATATAAATAATCTATCTTTATTGTAATGTTAGTTATATGATTAAAAGCAATTAAAAATCCAGAGAATCATCATGTTGACAAAAATCAAATATACTATTTAAAAAAAAAAGATGGGATAAAAGAAATTATTAATGGGGAAGAGTAGAAGTAAAATATACAACTACAAAAGCATGTACAATCATGAGTGTATATATGTGAAATATATAATTAACCTGCACAATACAATATGTGTGATTCTGTCTACAATCATATAATGCAAAAAATGTATAAACAGAAAGAATGTAACTAAAAGATAAAAAGATATAGTAGATAACAAAGTAATATACATTAATAATATATTGAAAAGAAAAACACATAGATAAGAAACATATACACCAACAAGGCAGAATATAGAGAGAATCTCAAAGATGAAAGTTTATCCCCAAAGTTATTTCATTAAAAAGCATGTGAAAGACCCAAAACTGAAGCGAGTTTTCATATATAAAATAGATAATTAAAGGATCTGTGCGTAAAGAAGAATTTAAGATCTAAATAAACATGTAAAAAAATCCGTGCATGAAAAGTGAATATATAGTCAAATATTGACCAATTTGTATAAAGAAATAAGAATATGTATAAGACATAGAATCATACTTAAATAAAAAAACATAAAAATTTATTACAACCCTTGTGTACAGTATATTTTGCTTCTACCCTTTCCTCATCAATACTTCATTTTATCCCCATCCTTTATATATAGATAGTGGAGAAAAAAAGTATTTAGTCAGCCACCAATTGTGCAAGTTCTCCCACTTAAAAAGATGAGAGAGGCCTGTAATTGACATCATAGGTAGACCACAACTATGAGAGTCAAAATGAGAAAACAAATCTAGAAAATCACCTTGTCTGATTTGGCAAGATTTATTTTGGAAATTATGGTGGAAAATAAGTATTTGGTCACCTAAAAACATGCAAAATTTCTGGCTCTCACAGACCCGTAACTTCTTCTTTAAGAGGCTCCTCTGTCCTCCACTCATTACCTGTAGTAATGACACCTGTTTGAACTTGTTATCAATATTAAAGACAGCTGTCCACAACCTCAAACAGTCACACTCCAAACTCCACTATGGTGAAGACCAAAGAGCTGTCAAAGGACACCAGAAACAAAATTGCAGCCCTGCACCAGGCTGGGAAGACTGAATCAGCAATAGGCAAGCAGTTTGATGTGATGAAATCAACTGTGGGAGCAATAATAAGAAAATAATAAGAAAATGGAAGACATACAAGACCACTAATATCTCCCTTGATCTGGGGCTCCACGCAAGATCTCACCCTGTGGGGTCAAAATGATCACAAGAGCGGTTAGCAAAAATCACAGAACCACACGGGGGACCTAGTGAATGACCTGCATAGAGCTGGGACCACTGTAACAAAGGCTACTATCAGTAACACACTATGCTGCCAGGGACTCAGATCCTGCAGTGCCAGACGTGTCCCCCTGCTTAAGCCAGTACATGTCCAGGCCCATCTGAAGTTTACTAGAGAGCATTTGGATTATCATGGGGGTGGCAACATCATGCTTTGGGGCTGTTTCTCTGCAAAGGGACCAGGACTGCTGATCCATGTACATGAAAGAATGAATGGGGCCATGTATCGTGAGATTTTGAGTGCAAGCCTCCTTCCATCAGCAAGGGCATTGAAGATGAAACATGGATGGGTCTTTCAGCATGATAATGATCCCAAGCACACCTCCAGGGCAAGGAAGGAGTGGCTTCGTAAGAAGCATATGAAGGTCCTGGAGTGGCCTAGCCAGTCTCCAGATTTCAACCCCATAGAAAATCTTGAGGAATTAAAGTTTTGACCAGCGACAGGCCCAAAACATCACTGCTCTAGAGGAAATCTCCACCAACAGTGTGTGCCAACCTTGTGAAGACTCACAGAAAATGTTTGACCTCTGTCATTGCCAACAAAGGATATATAACAAATCCAGGCCTTCATTGGTTAATAAATTTGATTTCCATTGATGTTTTTTGTGGATTTTGTTGTCAGCACATTTAGGATGTGTTATTTGAGTGTTCCCTTTATTTTTTTGAGTAGTGTATATATATATATATTATATAAGCAATGGAGGCCTGGATTTGGAGTGACACACAAAATTAAAGTGGAATGTAATGTCCTTAAAACAAGTCAAAATGATACTCAGTAGTGTGTGTGGCCTCCACGTGCCTGTATGACCTCCCTACAACGCTTGTGCATGCTCCTGATGAGGCGGTGGATGGTCTCCTGAGGGATCTCCTCCCAGACCTGGACTAAAGCATCCACCAACTCCTGGACAGTCTGTGGTGCAATGTGACATTGGTGGATGGAGTGAGACATGATGTCCCAGATGCGCTCAATCGGATTCAGGTCTGGGGAATGGGCAGGCCAGTCCATAGCCTCAATGCCTTCATCTTGCAGGAACTGCTGACACACTCCAGCCACATGAGGTTTGGCATTGTCCTGCATTAGGAGGAGCCCAGGGCCAACCGCACCAGCATATAGTCTCACAAGGGGTCTGAGAATCTCATCTCGGTACCTAATGGCAGTCAGGCTACCTCTGGCGAGGACATGGAGGGCTGTGCGGCCCTCCAAAGAAATGCCACCCCACACCATTACTGACCCACTGCCAAACCGGTCATGCTGAAGGATGTTGCAGGCAGCAGATCACTCTCCAAGGCTCTCCAGACTCTATCACGTCTGTCACATGTGCTCAGTGTGAACCTGCTTTTTCATCTGTGAAGAGCACAGGGCGCGAGTGGTGAATTTGCCAATCCTGGTGTTCTGTGGAAAATGCCAAGTGTCCTGCACGGTGTTGGGCTGTGAGCACAACCCCTATCTGTGGACGTTGGGCACTCAGACCTTCCTAATGGAGTCGGTTTCTAACCATTTGTGCAGACACATGCACATTTGTGGCCTGCTGGAGGTCATTTTGCATAGCTCTGGCAGTGCTTCTCCTGTTCCTCCTTGCACAAAGGCGGAGGTAGCAGTCATGCTGCTGGGTTGCTTCCCTCCTACGGCCCCCTCCACGTCTCCTGGTGTACTGGCCTGTTTCCTGGTAGCGTCTCCAGACTCTGGACACTACACTGACTGACACAGCAAACCATCTTGCCACAGCTCGCATTGATGTGCCATCCTGGATGAGCTTCACTACCTGAGCCACTTGTGTGGGTTGTAGAGTCCATCTCATGCTACCACGAGTGTGAAAGCACAACCAACATTCAAAAGTGACCAAAACATCAGCCAGAAAGCATTGGCACTGAGATGTGGTCTGTGGTCCCCACCTGCAGAACCACTCCTTTATTGAGTGTGTCTTGATAATTGCCAATAATTTCCATCTTTTGTCTATTCCATTTGCACAACAGCATGTGAAATTGATAGTCAATCAGTGTTGCTTCCTAAGTGGACAGTTTGATTTCACAGAAATTTTATTTACTTGGAGTTATATTCTGTTGTTTAGGTGTTCCCTTTATTTTTTTGAGCAGTGTATATATGAATATACTGTATATATTATATATATATATATATATATATATATATACAGTTGAAACCAGAATATTAAATACACTATATAAAAAGACACATATGCATGTTTTTCCTCAATATCTGACATGACATCAGAATAAACCTTTCCCGATTTAGGTCAATTAGGATTACCATTTCCGCCTACTGCAGCAGCAGTTTTTTATGTGAGTCTGTGTTCTCTGATATTCTACACATGTGCATTAATTTATGTTGTCTTGTTTATTGGCTAGTTGTACTATATATCTCTGTCTCACTCCCCCACCAACCACCCCTGTTGAAGCATTGGTGAAATGTGCATTGGGTGTTTGGTTACTAAATTATTAGTAATTATGTTTGGTATACCGATTTGGTTTTCCACAATGAAAGTTTATTCTACGGAGCATATATACATCTATTTTTCATATGATGATTCATGCATTGACTCTGTCCTGTGTGTAAATATATTACTATTTTTGCAGGGGTTTACCATATTAGCTCACCCATCAAATTTTAAGCTTTTGTCTGTATTTGTGGGATTGCTTGCACCTATTATTCTTAAGCTGCATAATTAATAAAACTGTGATACTTTCACTGATTTAATTTTTTTTCCTTTTTTGGATATTTAGTCTGTAAAAACAGCAAAGCATAAAAAAATATAAATCGTACTAAACCGACAGGCAAATTGGTCTTAGAATCATAGAATCATAGAATAGTAGAGTTGGAAGGGACCTCCTGGGCCATCTGGTCCAACCCCCTGCTCAAAGCAGGATTCTCTAAATCATCCCAGACAGATGTCTGTCCAGCCTCTGTTTGAAGACTTCCATTGAAGGAGAACTCACCACCTCTCGTGGCAGCCTGTTCCACTCATTGATCACCCTAACTGTCAAAAAGTTTTTTCTAATATCTAATCTGTGTCTCCTCCCATTCAGTTTCATCCCATTGCTTCTAGTCTTTCCTTGTGCAAATGAGAATAAAGATGATCCTTCTACAATGTGACAGCCCTTGAGATATTTGTGGACAGCTATTAAGTCTCCTCTCAGTCTTCTTTTTTGCAAGCTAAACATTCCCAAATCCTGCAACCATTCCTCATAGGACATGGTTTGCAGACCGGTCACCATTCTGGTGGCTCTTCTCTGAACTTGCTCCAGTTTGTTGATGTCTTTTTTAAAATGTGGTGCCCAAAACTGGACACAGTATTCCAGATGAGGTCTGACCAAAGAGGAGTAGAGGGCTATAATGACCTCACGTGATCTAGACTGTATGCTTCTGTTGATACATCCTAGAATTGCATTTGCCTTTTTTGCTGCTGCATCACACTGTTGACTCATGTTCAGTCTGTGATCAATTAGTATACCCAAGTCTTTTTCACATGTGCTGTTACTTAGCCCTTTTCCTCCCATTTTGTATATGCTATTTTCATTTTTATTGCCCAGATGTAGTACTTTGCATTTTTCCCTGTTAAAATCCATTCTGTTAGTTGCTGCCCACTGCTCCAGTTTATTTATATCTTTTTGAATCCTCTCTCTCTCTTCTCTAGTATTAGCTACCCCTCCTAGCTTTGTGTCATCAGCAAATTTGATCAGTTTACCCTCAATTCCCTCATCTAAATCATTGATAAAGATGTTGAACAATACAGGGCCCAAAACAGAGCCTTGTGGTACCCCACTTGATACATTCTTCCAACTGGATGTGCAGCCATTTACGACCACTCTTTGGGTCCGATCACTAAGCCAGTTATGAATCCACCTAACAGTTGCCTTGTCCATTCCATACTTAGTCATTTTTTCAATAAGGATTGTGTGAGATACTTTGTCAAATGCTTTGCTGAAGTCAAGATATACTATATCTACAGCATTTCCCTGATCCACCCAGTCAGTGATTCTGTCATAGAAGGAAATTAAGTTAGTCTGACATGACTTATTAGTTACAAACCCATGCTGACTCTGTTTAATCACTTCATTCTTTTCCAGGTACTTGCATACATGTTCTTAAATAATTTGTTCAAAGATCTTTCCTGGTATAGAAGTCAGACTCACCGGCCTGTAGTTCCCTGGGTCCACCTTCTTCCCCTTTTTGAAGATAGGAACAACATTTGCTCTTCTCCAGTCTTCTGGGACTTCTCCTGTTCTCCAAGAATTTTCAAAGATTATGGACAGTGGTTCAAGAATTTCTTCTGCTATCTCCTTAAGTACTCTGGGGTGTAATTCATCTGGTCCTGGAGACTTGAATTCATTTAGGTTAGCTAAGTGTTTCCTCACTGTCTTTCTGTTTATAGATATCCTGGATTCTTCTATTCCTTTAATAGGACAGTGAAGATCAGTTGATATTACATTTCCT
This sequence comes from Oophaga sylvatica, assembly GCA_033576555.1. Classification (NCBI taxonomy): domain Eukaryota; kingdom Metazoa; phylum Chordata; class Amphibia; order Anura; family Dendrobatidae; genus Oophaga; species Oophaga sylvatica. The sequence goes on along the minus strand of JARQOD010000006.1, from coordinate 71,756,030 downwards.
TTCTGAGAGAAAACAGATGCAAAATAGGAATTTAACAGTTCAGCCTTCTCAACATCCTGTCTTACCATTTCATCATTTTCATCCTGTAAAAATCCTATAGCATCTTTGACTTTTCTTTTACTTTTGACGTATCCCCAAAATCCTTTTTTGTTGCTTTTGATGTCACTTGCAAGCCTTAATTCATTGTCAGCTTTAGATAATCTGATTTGTGCCCTGCAGGTTCTGCAGACGACATTATATTCTTCTTTAGATATGCCTCCCTCTTTCCATTTGATAAACATTTCTTTCTTCCTTTTTAGCATGTGTTTAAGTTCTGTGTTCATCCATCCTGGTTTCCGTAAATGCTTCCCATTCTTCACTCTTTTTGGAATTGTTAACAATTGTGCTTTGAGAATCTCATTTTTCAAAATTTTCCATCCTTCCTGGACATTTTTGTCCTTAAGGATATCCAGCCATTGGATCCCTCCAATTCTCTTTCTGAGTCCCTTAAAATCTGCCTTTCTGAAATCTAACCTTGACGTCTGAGTCTTCACAGGTCTTCCTCCTCTTGTTATCCAAAATTCTAAAATAGCATGGTCACTACCTCCTAGGGTCCCAGCCACTCTTACCTCCTCAACCATTTCTTCCCTGTTTATAAGGATTAGATCCAAGGTAGCAGAACCCCTTGTTTTCTCCCCTACCTTTTGGAAGATAAAGTTGTCAGCAAGAGAGGATAAGAATTTCCTTGACCTGTTAGTTTTGCCTGAGAGAGATTCACAACAAATGTCTGGATAGTTGAAATCTCCCATGACCACTATGTCATATTTTTTGGAGAACTTGGCCATTTGATGCATAAAGAGTTCATCCATATCTTCAGCTTGCATAGGTGGCCTGTAGTAAATGCCTACAGTGGTGTCCTTTCCATTGTTCTGTCCTTGAATTCTTACCCAAACAGTTTCCACAGAACTCCCAGTCTCTGAAGCGTCAATCTCTGTGCAGATATACGCTTTTCTAACATACAATGCGACACCTCCTCCTCGTTTATCAAGTCTGTTTCTTGCAAACAAGTTGTATCCTTCTAGCCTTGTATTCCAATCATGTGTATTGTCCCACCAAGTCTCAGTGATTCCAATGACATCATACTTCTTCTCCTGCGTTAGTAATTCCAATTCTCCTTGTTTGTTGCCCATGCTTTGTGCATTTGTATAGAAACATTTTAGTTGTGATTGGTTTCTCTTCCTCCAATATTTTTATTATGTAGATTTTTTTGTCTTTGTTCTTCCCCTTCACTTCTAATAGCAGAATTCTCAATAGTATTTGTCAGGTGTATGACTTTTGCAGGCGTTTTGCTTCCCTTCCCACATTGTTCTAGTTTAAAGCTCTCCTGATGAGTGTAGCAAGGCGACTTCCAAATACATGTTTTCCAGTCTTCGTAAGGTGCACCCCATCTCTAGCAAGTAGTCCATCGTATAGGTAATTCACTCCGTGATCCAAAAATCCAAATCCTTGCTGACGACACCATCGACATAGCCAGTTGTTCACCTGCAGAATCTTATTCCACCTCCTTGTTCCATGGACTTCCACTGGAAGGATGGAAGAGAAGACCACCTGCGCTCCCAGTTCTTTCACTTTCTTACCTAAGTTTTCAAAGTCACTGCAGATGGTTTCCAGGTCGTTTCTTGCGGTGTCATTTGTCCCCACATGTATTAGCAGGAATGGGTAGTCATCTGTAGGTCTGAAGAGTCCTGATATCCTGTCAGACACATTTTTAATTTTTGCAACTGGAAGACAGCACATTTCTCTTGAGGTTAAATCCGGTCTGCAGATAGCGGCCTCTGTTCCTCTCAACAGGGAATCCCCCATGACAACAACTCTCCGTTTCTTCTTCACAACAGTTTTCTTTCTCCATTCAGGAGGACTCTGAGGGCGTGCAAGGTTATTGTTTGTGGCCAAAGTCTTATCTTGATGTATTTCTTCATCATTCTCCTGTGTAAGAGCCTGGTACTGGTTCCTGAGCAGAATTGGTGCTGACTGCCTCACGATCCTCCTGCTTCTCTGGGTCACATGCTTCCATTCCTCTGTTTCTTCATGTGCACTTCGAATTTCTTCTCTTTCTGTAACATGAAGAGATAATTCTGCTCTGTCTAAGAACTCTTCACCTTCCTTAATGGTTTTCAATGTAGATAACCTCTCTTCCAGATTTTGCAACTTTTCCTCCAACAGGGACACAAGCTTGCATTTGTGGCATGTGAAGTTTGGCTTTTCCACTGGTAAGTCTGAGAACATATAGCAAGAAATGCAGCTCACCACATGGCTCTTGGCCTTTTTCCATGTTGTTATTGTTCAAGAGATATTCAAGCGGTGAATATATGCCAAAACTCTCGCGCCTAGCGGCGCGCGGTTTACTGATGTCCTCCTTTCAGCTGCAACAACCAAAATCCAGTGTTCCTTGAGCTCGCGGAGACTCTTCACTTATCCCAAAAGGCACTGGGAATATGCAAATTCTCTCCTCGGGACTCCTCCCCTGGTTTACTGATGTCCTCCTTTCAGCTGCAACAACCAAAATCCAGTGTTCCTTGAGCTCGCGGAGACTCTTCACTTATCCCAGAAGGCACTGGGAATATGCAAATTCTCTCCTCGGGACTCCTCCCCTGGTTTACTGATGTCCTCCTTTCAGCTGCAACAACCAAAATCCAGTGTTCCTTGAGCTCGCGGAAACTCTTCACTAGTGTTGAGCGATACGATACTGCAAATATCGGGTATCGGCCGATATTGGCTGTATCGGAATCCCGATCCCGAGTTCCGATATTTTCGTCATATCGGATACCGGAATCGGAATTGTCACTGTCACTGTCAGTGTCCGTCGGTCGGGTCTGTCAGGAGTCAGCGGCACTTACCTGGCAGAAGATCTCCGGCGGTCAGATCCCGGGCTGCTTAATGGCCGCCATCCTGTTCTCCCCGGCGGTCACATGCAGTATCTCGCGATAACTGCAGTGACTGCTGGGTAATCGCGGCCGTAAAGCAGTCCGATGACGTCACCGCCGGGGAAGCTGGTAAGCAGCTGTGCTGCGCCGGGATGTCAGGCTCTGCCTGTCATTCCGATGTAGCAGAGCTGGATTGTCGTGGGACTGTCTTTATGGACTGCGTCGGACAGGTGGTATACTGTTGGTTTTTTTTTAAAATTTTTTTACAGGAGATCGATGGCGTCGCAGGAATGAGAGAGTAATAAAAAAATGAAAACTGTGTTGTCTCTTTTATTTCATTAAAATACTTTTTTCTTGCTGTGTCTTTTTTTTAAACATTTAATAACTTTGGGATTAATAATGGATCGGTGTCTTATTGACACCTCTCCATTATTAACCGGGCTTATTGTCACCGTGCAATCAACGGTGACATTAACCCCTTATTACCCCGCTTGCCACCGCTACAGGGCAAGTGGGAAGAGCCGGGTAAAGTGCCACAATTGGCACATCTTTTGATGCGCCAAATGTGGGGCTGCTGTAGCCTGGTATTATCAGGCTGTTGAGGGCCAAAATCCATGGGCCTTGACAGTCTTTTAATACCAGGCCGCAGCAGTCTGCATTTTACTTGGCTGGTTAACAAAAATAGGGGGATCCCCACGCCGTTTTTTTTTCGAGGGGATTCCCTATTTTTGTTAACCAGCCAAGCTAAGCAGACTGCTGTGGCCTGGTATTATCAGGCTGGCAAGGTCCATGGATCTTGGCTCCTTAACAGCCTGAAAATCCAGGCCTCAGCGGTCTGCTTCATCTGGCTGGTTAACAAAAATAGGGGGGACCCCACGCTAATTTTTTTCGAGGGGATCCCCTGTTTTTGTTAATCAGCCAAGATATGCAGACTGCTGTGGCCTGGTATTATCAGGCTGGCAAGGTCCATGGATCTTGGCTCCTTAACAGCCTGAAAATCCAGGCCTCAGCGGTCTGCTTCATCTGGCTGGTTAACAAAAATAGGGGGGAACCCACGCCAATTTTTTTCGAGGGGATCCCCTATTTTTGTTAACCAGTTCACTCTGACGTCACTGATTGTGTCCCTGGCTGACCTGAAGTGAAAGTGGAAAGCAATCAATTAAGCTTTCCACTTCCTCTCCTGTCAGCCAGGAGAGGAACTCATTCATTTGGGGGTTTACTGTGAGGCTGCAGCATTAGCTGCGGTCCTGCAGTAAACATTAACCATTTCTGAAGGATTACACCGTGGGACCTGACTGACTGACTACAGGAAATGGTTTTAGCAGGAAAATAAAATATGGTCAAAAACTGTGTGATTATTTCATTAAACTTCTTTTTTATTAAAGTGTGTGTGTTTGATTTTTCTTTCATACAATAGGATTAATAATTGATAGTTGTCTAATTGACAGCTCTCAATTATTAACCTGGCTTAAAGTGACCTTTCAATTGCAAGGTCATTTTAACCCTTATTAACCCATTCGCCACCGCTACAGGGCAATGGGAATAGACGGGCAAAGTGCCAGAAAGGGCAAATCTAATTAGAGATTTGCCCTTTCTGGGGTGTCTGGGGGCAGATGTTAGTAGCCGG
>JARQOD010000006.1:71702833-71751400 GCA_033576555.1 Oophaga sylvatica | reverse complement strand
CAAAATTGCCACTTACTGTGACATATTGTCTTCATGATAGGGGAAAAATTTTCTTTGATTTACTTGCATTTATTTATGAAAAAAAGGGAAAAAATATGGCAAAAATGTTGAAATTTTTCAAACTTTGAATTTTTTTTCCCCTTTAAACAGAGAAGTATGTCACACGAAATATTTATAAATAACATTTCCCAAATTTACTTACTCCCCAAAATTTTGAAATTTTTTTTTTTTTGTTGGGAAAGAAAAGGGGTTAAAAGTTGACCAGCGATTTCCATTTTTTCAAAAAAAGTACAAAAATTTTTTTTGGGGCCCACCTCACTTTTAAAGTCATTTTGAGGGGTCTATATGGCAGAAAAAAACCAAAGTGAACATTTTAAAAAATGCACCCCCAAGGTACTCAAAACACATTCAAGAAGTTTATTCCCCCTTAAGTGTTTCACAGGAGCTAAAGCAACAGGGAAAGGAAAAAAAATAAACTTCATTTTGTCACAAAAATTATCTTTTGCAAAAAATTTTTTTTTTTAACAAGTAAAAATAAAAGGAGAAAAGGGACGAAAAAGTTTTTGGCAATTTCCCCTGATACGCCGTCCCCCATATGTGGGGGGGAAAACCCTTTTTGGGCGTAGGGCAGAGCTGGAAGGGAAGGGGGCCCCATTTGACTTTTTCAAAACAAAATTGGCTGAATCGAGATTGACCCCATGTCGCTTTTGGGATAGCCCCTGATGTGTAAACAGTGGCCCCCCCACAATGATCCATTTTAGAAACTAGACCCCCTAAGGAATTATCTAGATCTGTGGTGAGCACTTTGAACCCCCAAGTGCTTCCCACAAAGTTATAAAAGAGAGCCGTAAATAAAAAAATAATATTTTTTTTTACAAAAATGATCTTTTCAGCCCAATTTTTTTTCCCCAAAAATTCAAACCCCAAAAATTTTTGTGCAATTTTTTTGATATGCTGATATCCTTTTGTGGGGTTTTAAAACCCCTGTTTGGGTGCATGGCAGAGCTCGGAAGGGAAGGAGCGCGTTTGACTTTTTTAAACCCAAAATTTGGTGGACCCTATCGCGCTTTGGGGAGCCCTGATTATTATTATTATTTTAAAATTTTATGCGCCTTATTCCATGGCGCTTTACATTGAAAAGGGGAAAAATTGACAGGTACAAAAAACATGTGTGGCAAAGGGGCCACAAGTACAGAAAGGGGAGGGACCCTGCCCCCCAGGGCTCCAGTCTGCAGGGGGGGGGGAAAATACACTAGGAAAGGGTAGGGATGGGCGTACGATGGTTCAGTCCTGGGATCATTGCAGGTTGTAGGTTTCGGGAAAGGGGGTTTTTCAGGTTTTTCTTGAAGGGTTCCCTTGTTGGTGAAAGTCTGATGTTTTTTTCGGCGGGAGTTCCGGTTGGGGAAGCCGGAGAATTTTGTATGCGGTTGTGGGGAAAAAAGATGGGGGGAGTGGAAGGAGACTTGAGAGGATCGAAAGGGTTTCGTTGTAGGTATAGCGGGGACCATTCACAGATGTATGGAGGAGAAAGGTTGTGGATGGCTTTGTATGTCATGGTTAAGGTTTTGAACTGGAGCCTCTGGGCAATAGGGAGCCAGTGAAGGGCCTGGCATAGGGGGGAGGCTGGGGAATAGCGGGGAGACAGGTGGATTAGTCGTGCAGCAGAGTGTAGGATGGACTGGAGTGGTGCCAGAGTGCTAGAGGGGAGGCCAGACAGTAGGAGGTTGCAGTAGTCGAGGCGGGAGATGATAAGGGCGTGCACTAGTGTTTTTGTGGTTTCATGGTTGAGGAATGAGCGGATCCGGGAAATATTTTGAGTTTGAGGCGGCAGGAGGTGGCGAGGGCTTGGATATGTGGTTTGAAAGAGAGGGCAGAGTCGATGATCACCCCAAGGCACCGAGCATGTGGGACTGGGGAAAGCGAGCAGCCATTGACATTGATGGATAGGTCTGGTGGAGGGGTAGAGTGAGGTGGGGGAAAGATGATGAATTCTGTTTTGTCCATGTTCAGTTTGAGAAAGCGAGCAGAAAAGAAGGCTGAGATAGCAGACAGACACTGTGGGATTTTGGTCAGTAGGGAGGTGATGTCAGGTCCAGATAGGTAGATCTGCGTGTCATCGGCATAGAGGTGATACTGCAAACCATGGGATTCTATGAGCTGTCCCAGGCCGAAGGTGTAGATGGAGAAGAGTAGGGGTCCTAGGACTGAGCCCCTGATGGGCCTAAACAGTGGAAACCCCCAAAAAGTGATACAATTTTGGAAACTAGATCCCCTAAGGAACTTATCTAGATCTGTTGTGAGCACTTTAAACCCCAAGTGCTTCATTAAAGTTTATAATGCATGGGTGTGAAAAAAAAATCCACAAAAATGATTTTTTAGTCCCAATTTTTGAATTTTCCCAAGGAAATTGGACCCCAATAGTTGTTGTCCAATTGGTCCTGAGTACGCTGATACCCCATATGTGGGAGAAAATACTGTTTGGGCGCATGGCAGGGCTCAGAAAGGAAGTAATGATGTTTTGGAATGCAGACTTTGATGGGTGACATGTTCAGTTTGCAGAGCCCCTGATGTGCCTAAACAGTGGAAACTCCCCACAAGTGACCCATTTTGGAAACTAGACCCCCTATGGAACTTATCTAGACCTGTGGTGAGAACTTTGAACCCCCAAGTGCTTCACACAAGTTTATAATGCCTGGGCATGAAAATTAAAAATCGGATTTTTTTCCCCAAAAAATGATCTTTTTGTCACCAATTTTTCATTTTCCCAAGGGTAACAGGAGAAATTGGACTCCAAAAGTTGTTGTCCAATATGTCCTGAGTACGCTGATACCCCATATGTGGGAGAAAACTACTGTGTGGGCACACATCGGGGCTCGGAATAGAAGTAATGATGCTACTTAACTCAGACTTTGATGGAGTGGTCTGCGGGTGTCATGTCGCATTTGGAGAGCCCCTGATGTGCCTAAACAGTGGGAACCCCCCACAAGTGACCCCATTTTGGAAACTAGACCCCAAAAGGAAATTATCTAGATATGTGGTGAGCACTTTGAACCCCAAGTGCCTCACAGAAGTTTATAACGCCCGGGTGTGAAAATACAAAAATCATATTTTTTACACAAACATGATATTTTAGTCCTCAGTTTTTTATTTTCCCAAAGGTAACAGGAAAAATTGGACCCCAAAAGTTGTTTTTCAATTTGTCCTGAGTACGCTGATACCCTATATGTGGCATAAAACTACTGTATGGGCACACGTCGGGGCTCGGAAGTGAAGTAGTGACGTTTTGCATTGCAGACTTTGATGGAATAGTCTGCGGGCGTCATGTCCGTTTGGAGAGCCCCTGATGTGCCTAAACAGTGGAAACCCCCACAAGTGACCCATTTTGGAAACTAGACCCCCCAAGGAACTTATCTAGATGTGTGGTGAGAACTTTTAACCCCCAAGTGCTTCACACAAGTTTATAACGTAGAGCCATAAAAATAAAAAATCATATTTTTTTTCACAAAAATGATATTTTTGCCCCCAATTTTTTATTTTCCCAAGAGTAACAGAAGAAATTGGACCCCAAGAGTTATTGTGCAATTTGTCCTGAGTACGCTGATACCCCATATATGGGGGTAAACTACTGTTTGGGCGCACGGCAGAGCTTAGAAGGGAAGGAGCTCCATTTGACTTTTTCAAAGCAGAATTGGCTGGAATTGAGATCAGATGCCATGTCACGTTTGGAGAGCCCCTGATGTGCCTAAACAGTGGAAACCCCCCAATTCTAACTCCAACCCTAACCCCAACACACCCCTAACCCTAGTCCCAACCCTAACCATAACCCTAACCACAAACCTAACCCTAACACACCCCTCACCCTAATCCCAACCCTAACCCTAATCCTAACTTTAGCTGCAACTCTAACCCTAACTTTAGCCCCAACCCTAACCCTAACCCTAATGGAAAAATGGAAATAAATACATTTTTACATTGTATTGTTTTTTCCTAACTAAGGGGGTGATAAAGGGGAGGTTGATTTACTATTTATAGCGGGTTTTTATGTTTGGCAGCTGTCACACGCTAAAAGACACTTTTTATTGCAAAAAATAGTTTTTGCATCACCACATTTTGAGAGCTATAATTTTTTCCATATTTTTGCCCACAGAGTCATGTCAGACGCACATGACATTTTTCTATTGCTTTTTATTACGATTTTTGGGAGGCAGAATGAACAAAAACCAGCAATTCATGAATTTCTTTTGGGGGGGCGTTTATACAGTTCCGCGTGTGATAAAATCGATAATGCGGTTTTATTTTTTGGGTTAGTACGATTACGACGATACCTCATTTATATCATTTTTTTATGTTTTGGCGCTTTTATACAATAAAAACAATTATATATAAAAAATAATTGTTTTTGCATCGCTTTATTCTGCAAGCTATAACTTTTTTTTTTGTTGCTGATGGAGCTGTTTGGCAGCTCGTTTTTTTGCGGGATAAGATGACGTTTTCAGCGGTACCATATTTATTTATATCTGTCTTTTTGATCGCGTGTTATTCCACTTTTTGATCTGGGGTATGATGAAAAACTATTTTTTTTACCTTTTTTTTAAGGGGTTCACTAAAGGGGTTAACTAGTGGGACAGTTTTATAGGGTGGGTTGTTACGGACGCGGCGATACTAAATATCTTGTGGGGTTTTTTTTACATTAAAGAAATTAATTTATTGGGGAATATTTTTTTTTTATTCATTATTTGTGATTTTTTTTTACACATGTTTATTTTTATTTTTTTTTACTTTTTACTTTGTCCCAGGGTGGGACATCACTGTATAAGGTCAGATCGTTGGTCTGACAGTGTGCACAGCACTCTGTGAGACCAGCGATCTCACAGGCACTGCTGCAGGCTTTCTCAGTGCCTGCTCTCAGCAGTCACTGAGCAAGCCGCCTCCCTGCAGGACCCGGAAGGACCCCGCGGCCATCTTGGATCCGGGGTCCTGCAGGGAGGAGGGTCCCTCGGAACAGCGCGATACATTGCGCTGTTCTGAGGGTCTCAGGGGAGCATGCAGGGAGCCCCCTCCCTGCGCAATGTGATAATCAGCTGACACCCGGCGTGATCAGCTGGGCTCCAAACGGGAGCGCAGCTGATCGCCTATGACGTACTATCCCGTCCTTGGGAATTAAGTCCCAGGGCACATGGACGGGATAGTACGTCCGATGACAGGAAGGGGTTAATAACTAGTAAAGGCTAAGCAGATAGCTGTGGGCTGATATTAATAGCCTAGGAAAGAGCAATGGATATTGTCCCGCTCCCAGATAAATAACCCCAGCCCTCTGCTGCCCCATAAGTGGTACATCCATTAGATGCACCAATTCTGGCACTTAGCCTTGGCTCTTCCCACTTGCCCTAGTGTGCTGGCAAGTGAAGTAACGGTTTGGGGGTTTTATTGTCAGCTTTGTAATGTCGTTGACATCAAACCCGTGGTTAGTAATGGAAACGTGTATATAAAACACCCCCATTACTAACCCCATAGTCAAAAGTAATAAACACAATGTGGAGACATGAGGGTCAGTGGATGCTCTTGTCCACTGGCCTGGCTGTCTTTAGAAAGACAGCATGGACCAGAGCTCATCCCACTTAATGCCCGTACTCTTTCCCCATGGGCATAATACTACTCAGACAACACAGGGTGAGGGTAAAACAGCATGACAATACTTTATTGAACCACCAACAGACAATAACATATAGTACAGTCACAGCAAGTACTCAAATTACAGAGTCTCACCCTTCTGCTAGCTCGCTGAAATTAGAGCAGTTGTGACTTCGGGCTTCCAGAGCCAACTAACCCAACCATTGACACCCTGATTTGGGCTGGCACCCACAGTGAGGGAGTAGAGGCAAGCTTAGGAAGCTGACAGTCCATTGAGGTGTGTGGCCAGGTGACCAGATTGTCCCAACCTTGCTTCTCCAAACATCTCCATGGGGCCAGGCCAGGTGGACTGATTGTCCCAATCTGGCTTTTCTGAACATCTCCATAGGGTCAGGTGACCTGATTGTCCAAATCTGGCTTCTCCAAACATCTCCATTAGGCCAAGTGACCTGATTGTCCCAATCTGGCTTCTCCAAATGTCTCCATGGGGCCAAGTGACCGGATTGTCCCAACTGGGCTTCTTTGAATGTCTCAATAATGCCAGGTGACCGGATAGTCCCAACCTGGCTTCTCCAAACATCTCCATGGGGTCAATGATGGTCAATGGATCATATTATTATTACTCCAGCTGGGACCATGGTTCCTTAAGCTGGCATCTGGTACAATGTCTCAAATCTGTATTCCTCCATTTGGAGCAATGATGTCTTGGCTGCAGTCATGTAGTCTTAAATCTATATTCCTCCGGTTGGAGCCATGGTTCTCTGGCTGCTATTCTGTAGAGATTCTCTTCAGAAGAATAGAGGTCTCTTTTTATACCCATATCTGTCCTTCAGACCATCATCCCCAGGTCAGAGGGAAGGTGAGATGAGGGCAACTCTCACTGTTTGAATATTCAATCAATCTGCATAGTTTGTCCTTTAATGTTTGCAGGTCAACATGCTGCATGGACTGATACAATGGGTAATCAACATATTAGCAAACATTGATTATTCAATGACCATGCGTCCATGTCATCCAAGTATAGCAACACATAAAGCTGCAACAAACATCAATTCAAAAGTCAGCTTTCAGGCTCATATGAACAATGGCCTATGTCTCTTGACCTACTGGAAAATACATCTGACATAATTAAGAATAAATGCTGTGTCGTCACACACACACACACACACACACACACAGAAAAGTCCTTTTATTGTGCAAAACACTCCCTGACAATTTTTTAACCAATTATTACCTTTGAAAAATAAAATTATTTACAGGGGCTTGCCGTAAATCCATCCCAGGACAATCCTCAACTCCGCTGCATCCAGATGCAGTGCTGAGCGGTCATCCCCTTGGATTATTTTATTTTTATAGGCAATAAATGGGTAAAAGAGAATCAGTGAGTGTTTTGTACAATTAAAAAACTTTTTTCTGTGTGTTTTTAATACTTTTGACTATGGGGTTACTAATGGGGGTGTTTGATAGACGCCTGTCCATAACTAACCCCTGGGCTTGATGTCAGCGGACATTACACAGCTGAGATCAACCCCAAAATATTACTCTGCCTGCCAATACGGGAAGAGCCAGGCAAAGAGCCAGAATTGTCATATATAATAAATGCACTTTTTCTGGGGCGGGTGAGGGCTGCTATTTATATAGAAGAGAGTAATCAGCCACACTCATGAGATTAGTGTAAAAAATTTTTTGGGATTTTATTACGCAAAATTTTACGCCACAGTGAATAGTCGATGGTGATAGATATTATGGCAGCTAAGGTATAGGTAACATTTCATCTTGGCCTGGGTCTTTTAAAAACCTTACTATAACCAGCTGTGTAGAGAGTGTGAACAAGTTGCTAGATTCAAAGACAGATGTCAAAGTATCCCAATGGAGGTACTGCCATGAGTATCTGAGTGTATTGGATTAGCGCGTACTCTGTGCTATCTGTGGTGCTATTTAAAGGCTAGGGAGGGTCAAATATGCATGGACCTTCCCAGCCTGAGAATACAAGCCCTCAGCTGTCTGCTTTGCCTTAGCTGCTTGTCAAAAATACTGTATAGTAAACCCTATACTGTTTTTTTTAATTATTTATTTAAGTAATAGGAAAAACAGTGTGAGGGGTCCCTTATTTTTTATAACCAATGTGCAGTGTGTGAAATGCAACAGGCAGTTTCTTTTTTCCATGTTATTCCAATCACAAACAGTTTGAATTCACATACACCTTCAAATTACAAACAGTTAGACTCAACATTGATTCAAACATCTCTAAAAACTATATTTGGACATTCTGTTACCTGTGTCCTGCATTTTTACAGTTATATTGGTTCCCATACACAGCTCAGTACACAGAGAGTGTTTCCTTCTCTTCATTAATTTTTTGCCATTCTGAGACAAGCAACAGTAACTGTGAGGATATTATACTACAGAACTGAGCTGTCAGGAAGACAATAATCTCTGAAGGGTTGTAAATGACTTTTTGAAAATTCACACTGGTCTTTGTATTTCTCCCTGTTTTTTCTCCTTGCTCCTTACTAATTTTCCCTACCCCTCTCCATATAATATAATAGAATGTGTTACATGACTGTTACATGACTGTGATGCTGGTTATAGTCTCTTCTCACAGACAAGCCATGAAGCAGGGGAGCCAAGAAGTCCGGGGTCAAATGCCAAGAGTGTATGTCAAAAGCAGAGTGGCAAAAGAAAAGATTAGAGATGAGCGACTTTGCCTTTTTTAGGGTCGAGTCGGGTTTCATGAAACCCGACTTTCACAAAAGTCGAGTTGAACAAAATCGGCCGACTATAGGGAAAAGTCGGGGGTCTGACTGAAACACGAAACCCAATGCAAGTCAATGGGGAAGCAAAGTCGGCAGGGAGTGGAGGACAGTAAACACACCTACAGTGCCCATTTCAATGCCAACGACATCAATTCTTATTACTTAAGCTTGGCAACCTTAATTAACTTTATAATAATAGTTATGCATTGAAAACTGGGGGTTATTTGGCTAAACTTGTGGGGGGGATTGGGCTGGCTCCTGGTTTTCGTGTGCCCCGGGCCAAAGAGTGTCAGTGGGCCCCTTTAACACATACCACAATTCATGATGCTCTGATACGGCACAGAAATATAGGTATAGTACAATGAAAAATACTTCACTTCTTACATGACATGACTGATATCTATGTTAAAATCTACAATAGCTCAAAAACCGGACAGTATATTTCTCCATACAGTATTATGGCCACCACAGAATAATGAGCCCCATATATTGCTCCATATATTGCTCCATACATAATTGGTCCCATATAATGTTCCATACAGTATATGATGAGCTCCACATACTGCTCCAGTATATGATAGCCCCCATATAATGTGCCATAAAGTATAGAGTAGAATGAGCCCCACATATTGCTCCATACATTATAATGAGTCGCATATAAATCTCCATACAGTATATGATGGGCCCCATATATTGCTCCATACAGAATGGGCTCCATATAATTCTCCATACAGAATAGGCCCCATATGTGCCCCATATGATGCTCCATACCCTATATGATGCCACATAAATAATGAACCCCATATGATTGGGCCCCGTAAATGCTGCTCCAGTGTCTGATGTCCCCCATTTAGAATGCTCCAGTATATGATGGGCCCCATGAATGATGCTCCAGTGTCTTATAGGCCAAAATAATGCTCCATATATAATGGGCCACATGTATAATGCTCCAGTGTTGTGAATGGGTTTGAGATGAGTTCTGAGCAGAGACTCCCTCTGGTGGTTACAAGCGGTACTGGTCTGTTCAGTGAAGATTGTGAGGACTGGGAATCAGGTGTTACTGACTGGTCTTATATAAGGGAGTCACCTTCCCATCAGGGTTGCCGGTGATCAATTGTTCTGGTCTGAATCCTTCATTCCTGTTTCCCTTGTAGCCTGCTGTCGTGTCTGCATCTCCTGCTAACAGATAAGACATTTTCTTCTTTTTGTTTTTGTGCTATATTTTTGCATTTTGTCCTGCACTTCTGTGGGGTCTTCTGGGTCCCCTCCGGGGCTTTTGCCCTCTCAGTTTAGTTCAGCCACTGATGTTTGTACTTTTGCTTTTTCCAGTTTTTTCAGTGGCTGCTGTTTTGATTTTGTTACACCAGAGAACTAATTTAGGTGGTAGAGGTTGTGTGATCTCAGGTGATTTTGAAATTAGTAGAGTTGGTGCTTTTCAGGGTTTTCTGGGATTGCAGTAAGTACCCTTCCTATCCTTTTCTATTTAGTTAGTTTGGGCCCCAGCGTTTGCTCATACTATTTTCTTTCTGTGTCAGTATTTCTTCTTGTCTAACCGCCATTACTTGTTTGGGGGCTTTCTATTATCTTTGGGGTTCTGCTCCGGGGCAGATAGCTTTCCTGTTTCTATCTTTAGGTGTAGTTAGTTTCTCAGGCTGTGACGAGGCGTCTAGGACCAACGTAGGAACGCTCCACGGCTGACCTCTAGTTGTGGTGGTTAGTCAGGGTACTGCAATCTCATAGATTCCAACTGCTCTGGTGTATTGCCTTTTTTACCTGCACTCCTCAGCTACCGAAACATAACAGTATCACCGGCCTAAAAATTGAAAATTGTATGGTACTCACAGAAGGGAAAAAATATTGTGAAAGAAAAAAGGTTGTCAGAGTTGTCAGAGATATTTTTCTGTTTGTTGCATTTTTTTCCCTCTGTATCTCTGGGTGCTGGGGAGGATCTTTTCTCTCAATGGAGTTTGCACGGTTGTCTGGCCGTGTGGATCAGCTTGCCACTGAGGTTCAGAGTATTGCTGCATATCTTGCTAGGTTGCCTGTTGTGGAACCTAGGATCCCCATGCCAGATTTGTTTTTGGGGGATCGAGCTAAGTTTCAGAATCTCAAAAATAATTGTAAATTGTTTTTTGCCTTAAAATCTAAGTCCTCAGGGAACGCAGCGCAGCAGGTTCAAATTATCATCTCTCTCCTGCGCGGCGATCCTCAGGATTGGGCTTTTCCCTGACACCTGGGGATCCTGTTTTGAGTGATGTTGATGCATTTTTTCAGGCTTTGGGGTTATTGTACGATGAGCCTAATGTCACTGATCAAGCTGAAAAAGCCTTGTTGGCATTAAATCAGGGGCCTTATGACGCTGAGTTATACTGTCAGAGATTCCGTAGGTGGGCAGTCTGACCAAATGGAATGACGACGCTTTGGCAGCCCTTTTCCGGAAGGGTCTGTCAGATAATGTAAAGGATGTTATGGTGGGATTCCCTGTCCCCTCTGGTCTCAATGATTCTATGTCATTAGCGATTCAAATTGACAGACGTTTGCGTGAGCGGAGAAGTATGCGTGGAATGGTGTTGCCTTGTGAACCAGCTTCTGAACCCATGCAGTGTGATAGAGTGGTGTCTGGGGCACAGCGTCATGAGTTTCGAAAGCGCAATGGGTTATGTTTCTACTGTGGTGATGCCTCTCATGCTATTTCAGTCTGCCCTAAGCGGGGAAGACGTTTTGCACGCTCAGTTGTCTTGGGTAGTGTTCAGACTAAGTTTTTATTAACTGTCACTCTGATATGCTCTCTGTCCTCATTTTCTGCTCAGGCTTTCGTTGATTCTGGAGCAGCTATTAACCTGATGGATTATGATTTTGCTAAACGTTGTGGGTTTCCCTTGATACCCCTACAGAAGGCTATTCCCCTACTGGGGATCGATTCTACCCCTTTGGCTGAGAATAAACTCCAGTTTTCTACTCAGGTGATAATGAGGGTTGAACCTGATCACCAGGAGTGCTGCAAATTTTTGGTTCTGTATAATCTGCATGACATTATCGTGCTGGGTTTCCCTTGGTTACAGTCTCATAATCCTGTTTTGGATTGGAAATTGTGTCTGTAACCAGATGGGGCTGCCAATGTGTTAATACCAACACTCCTGTTTTTTCTGCCTCCCCCCAGGCTCAGGATGTTCCTGACTTTTTGATTGATTTTTCTGATGTGTTTAGCGAAAGTAAATCTGCATCCTTGCCTCCCCATAGGAGCCATGACTGCGCTATTGAATTAGTGCCGGGTAGTAAATTCCCTAAAGGTCGCCTTTTTAACTTGTCTGTACCTGAACATGACGCTATGCGGTCTTATATCAAGGAATCATTGAAGAAGGGTCATATCAGACCATCCTCTTCACCCTTAGGTGCCGGTTTTTTCTTTGTGGCCAAAAAAGATGGTTCATTAAGGCCGTGTATTGATTATCGTCTCTTGAACAATATTACTGTGAAATATCAATACCCGTTACCCTTGATTTCTGACCTGTTTTCCAGGTTAAAAAACGCTACTTGGTTTACCAAGCTTGACCTCAGGGGGGCGTATAACCTTATTCGCATTAAGCACGGGGATGAATGGAAGACGGCATTCAATACCCCTGAAGGGCATTTTGAGTACCTAGTGATGCCCTTTGGGCTCACTAATGCTCCTTCCATCTTCCAGTCCTTCATGAATGACATTTTCAGGGATTTTGTGGACAAATTTCTGATTGTTTATTTGGATGATATCTTGATTTTTTCTAATGACTGGGACTCTCATGTGAAACATGTTCGAACTGTGTTCCAGATTTTGAGAGAGAATGCTCTGTATGTGAAGGGATCAAAGTGTCTTTTTGGCGTACAGAGGATCTCATTTCTGGGATTCATTTTGTCCCCATCTGTTATTGAAATGGACCCGGTCAAGGTTCAGGCCATCTGTGATTGGGTCCAACCTACTTCATTAAAGGCTCTTCAGAGATTTTTGGGTTTTGCCAATTTTTATCGTAAATTTATTGGTAATTTCTCGGTTATTGTTAAACCATTAACTGATTTGACCAGAAAGGGTTCTGATGTGGTGAATTGGCCTCCTGAGGCAGTCTCTGCGTTTCAGGAACTTAAGCAGAGATTCACTTCTGCTCCTGTTCTACGGCAGCCTGATGTTTCTCTGCCATTTCAGGTGGAGGTTGATGCCTCTGAAATTGGGGCAGGTGCCGTTTTGTCCCAAAAAGATCCAGAGACCTCTAAAAGTAACCCTTGTGCCTTTTTCTCTCGAAAATTTTCTCCTACTGAACGTAATTATGACGTGGGTAATCGGGAGTTATTGGCCATGAAGTGGGCTTTTGAAGAGTGGAGACATTGGCTGGAGGGAGCCAAACATCAGGTGGTGGTCCTTACGGACCATAAGAATCTGGTCTATCTGGAATCTGCCAAGCGACTCAATCCTAGACAGGCCAGGTGGGCCTTGTTTTTCACATGTTTTAATTTTGTGGTTTCCTTTCTTCCTGGCACTAAGAATGTTAAGGCGGATGCCCTCTCGAGGAGTTTCCTTGCGGACTCTCCTGAGTTATCTGATCCTTCTGTTATTTTGAAAGAGGGTGTAGTTCTTTCCGCCATCTCGCCCAATTTGAGACTTGCTCTGGAGGGGTGTCAGGAGGATAGGCCCGAGTGCTGCCCTGTTGGAAAATTGTTTGTCCCGGACCAGTGGAAAAAGAGTGTGATGTCTGAGATTCATTGTTCCGCATTGGCTGGGCATCCCGGAATTTTTGGTACCAGAGACTTGGTTAGTCGGTCCTTTTGGTGGCCTACCTTGTCTCGTTATGTCAGGGAATTTGTGCAGTCCTGCGGGACTTGCTCTCTCTCCAAGCCTTGCTCTCGCTCTAGTGGTTTGTTGATGCCATTGCCTGTGCCCAAGAGACCATGGACCCATATCTCTATGGATTTAATTTCCGACCTTCCTGTTTCTCAGAGAATGACCACCATCTGGGTAATTTGTGATAGGTTTTCCAAAATGATACATCTTGTGCCATTACCTAAGTTGCCTTCCTCCTCTGAATTGGTGCCGTTGTTCCTTCAGCACGTGGTTCGTTTACACGGCATTCCTGAGAACATTGTGTCTGACAGAGGAGTCCAGTTTGCTTCCAGATTTTGGAGGACTTTTTGTTCTAAACTGGGTGTTCAATTGTCTTTCTCCTCGGCATTTCATCCTCAGACCAATGGTCAAACTGAGAGAACAAACCAGACATTGGAGACTTATCTTAGATGCTTTGTGTCTGCTGATCAGGATGACTGGGTCTCTTTTTTGCCTTTGGCTGAGTTTGCTCTTAATAATAGGGCTAGCTCTGCCACTTTGATGTCTCCGTTTTTCTGTAATTCTGGGTTTCACCCTCGATTTTCTTCAGGACAGACGGAGGCTTCTGTCTGTCCAGGTGTTGACTCTGTTGTGGAGCGTATGCAACAGATTTGGGACCAGGTAGTGGAGAGGTTGTCCCTCTCTCAGGAGAAGGCCCAGCGGTTTGCTAACCGGCATAGGACTGATGGTCCTCGGTTTAAAGTGGGGGACTTGGTCTGGTTGTCCTCAAAGAATATTCCTATGAGAGTAGCATCTCCTAAATTTAAGCCTAGGTTCATTGGACCTTATAAGATCATTGAGATTTTAATCCTGTTTCTTTTCGTTTGCTTCTTCCAGGGACATTTAAGATCCATAACGTGTTCCACAAGTCCTTGTTGAAGAGGTTTGTTGAGCCAGTGGTTCCTGCTGCTGTGCCTCCTGACCCTGTTTTGGTTGAGGGCAATCTGGAGAATGTGGTTGAGAAAATATTAGATTCTCGTTTTTCTAGACGGAAACTCCAGTATTTGGTTAAGTGGAGAGGTTATGGTCAGGAAGACAATTCTTGGGTGTTTGCTTCGGACATCCATGCTAGGAGACTCATCCGTGCGTATCATAGAACTCATCCTGACCGACCTGGTTGCTCAAATGAGGGTTCGGTGACCCCTCCTCAAGGGGGGGGTACTGTTGTGAATGGGTTTGAGATGAGTTCTGAGCAGAGACTCCCTCTGGTGGTTACAAGCGGTACTGGTCTGTTCAGTGAAGATTGTGAGGACTGGTAATCAGGTGTTACTGACTGGTCTTATATAAGGGAGTCACCTTCCCATCAGGGTTGCCGGTGATCAATTGTTCTGGTCTGAATCCTTCATTCCTGTTTCCCTTGTAGCCTGCTGTGTCGTGTCTGCATCTCCTGCTAACAGATAAGACATTTTCTTCTTTTTGTTTTTGTGCTATATTTTTGCATTTTGTCCTGCACTTCTGTGGGGGCCTTCTGGGTCCCCTCCGGGGGCTTTTGCCCTCTCAGTTTAGTTCAGCCACTGATGTTTGTACTTTTGCTTTTTCCAGTTTTTTCAGTGGCTGCTGTTTTGATTTTGTTACACCAGAGAACTAATTTAGGTGGTAGAGGTCGTGTGATCTCAGGTGATTTTGAAATTAGTAGAGTTGGTGCTTTTCAGGGTTTTCTGGGATTGCAGTAAGTACCCTTCCTATCCTTTTCTATTTAGTTAGTTTGGGCCCCAGCGTTTGCTCATACTATTTTCTTTCTGTGTCAGTATTTCTTCTTGTCTAACCGCCATTACTTGTTTGGGGCTTTCTATTATCTTTGGGGTTCTGCTCCGGGGCAGATAGCTTTCCTGTTTCTATCTTTAGGTGTAGTTAGTTTCTCAGGCTGTGACGAGGCGTCTAGGACCAACGTAGGAACGCTCCACGGCTGACTCTAGTTGTGGTGGTTAGTCAGGGTACTGCAATCTCATAGATTCCAACTGCTCTGGTGTATTGCCTTTTTTACCTGCACTCCTCAGCTACCGAAACATAACACTCCAGTGTATAATGGGCCCCCTTAAATGCTGCTCCAGTGTCTGATGTCCTCCATTTAGAACGCTCCAGTGTATGATGGGCCCTATCTATGATGCTCAAGTGTATGCTGGGCCCCATATATAATTTTCCAGCGTATAATACTCCCCATATATTGCTCCAAACATTAAAAAAAATGAAATACCTCTCCTCGCTATGCACTGCTCTACTCTGGACTCCTCAGCATCACCATCTTACAGCTCTCTGCACTTGGACTGTTTTGGCAGAGGGTGTACAGACGTGACGTCATCGTGCTCTCTGACCTGAATGTCACTGTCAGAAAACGTGGAAGACGTCACAGCGGTGGAGCGTGGAGAGGTAAGTATTGAAAATGTTGGGGCCCTGAGAAGCAGGGAGGGCCGACTCGTGGTCGACGGCACTTGCACAGGGCCCCTTATAGTACGCCGGTGTGTCTGACGGCGAGTAGGCCCTCCCACCATCAGAGACACTTTTTTGTACTATGAGGGGCCCTGTGCCATCGCCGTCACCCATGAGTCGGCCACCCCCACCTGCTCAGGGAACCGGCACTTCCCGGGTGCGCCAGGTGCTGCCGCCAGCCCTGGGGGGGATTTGTAGGTTTTGTAGTCTGTCCACGCTTGCAAGTGCATGTTCATTAAATGTCTAAGCATGCAACTGGTATTCAAATTTCTGAGATTTTTCCCTAGCTAAAGGTCCTTCCGCACTTCTTACAGATAACCTTTGCCTCATCAATAGGATTTTGGTCAATAAAGTGCCACACTGGACTCTTCCTACTATAGTATAAATTTTCAGGGCTTGCACGCTGTGCTAATTTGACCGTCAGGCCAAGCTGTTCTGCAACTCTTTTTGTTTTTTTAACACGTTTTTGGACAGCTACGGGCCTGCCAGATAACCGCTGCTGCGATGTCGATGCCTGCTGCGGATCCTTCTCCTCTTCTGAGCTATTGCCAGCGGCACCCTTTTCCCCAATGGATGCCAATCCGGGTCAACAACTGGGTCATCCATCACCTCCTCTTCAATTTCATCTTCACCTTCCTCTGTGTCACCGTGTAAGGTGGTATAGTATGTGGGAAGGGGCACCTGAGTTTCATCAGGGTCACATTCTGGCTCAGTAGACTGCGAGGGAAATGTAGTGCTCTGGGTGAATGTACCAACAGAATCATCTAGCAGTGGCTGTGCATCAGTGCACTCCATCTCTGATTCATGTTGGACTGGGGAATTCAGGATTTGACTTGATAACCCAGGCATGGTATGTGAAAAGAGCTCCATGGACTAATCTGAAGTGTGGGCTGCCGCATCCTTCACTTTTGGTGGGGGTGAAGCACACAAGGAAAGGTGCTGTTCCTGACCAGGAGCCTGCACTGACGACTCAGTGCTTGCATTTATTGAAACTTCAGAAGAGGAGGTGATAGAACTGGAGGCTGTTTCGGCAATGTAAGCCAAAACCTGTTCCTGATGCTCCGGCTTTAAAAGCAGTTTACCTACTCCCAGTAAAGGGAGCCTTCCAGGCCTTCTTGAGCCAGACGATGACACCGGCTCAACACCTCCTGCCTTAGGTGCTATTGTACTTATGGCACTTCCAGCAGATGCACCACCCCCACCATCAGTACCAGCTGGCCCCCCACGCCCACGTCCACGGCCTCTTCCACCATAATTCCTCATTTTTGTGAAAATGTACACAAAATACCAGCAGATATATGTTACTGTATCATAAGCGTGCAGCTGTATACAGTCTAGGGATAATTGTAAATCTCCATATATATTTCATGAGTCACACACAGTCGCTCTCAGGCTCAGTATGTATTACACCAGAATATAATAAGTAGAAAAAGGGTAATGTATTAGAAGCGTACAGCTGTATACAGTGTTGGGGTAATTGCATATCTCCGTATATTTTGCCAGAGTCCGACACAGACTCTCTCAGGCTCAGTATGGATCACACCAGAATATAAAAAGTAGAAAAAGGGTAATGTATCAGAAGTATACAGCTGTATACAGTGTTGGGGCAATTTTTAAATCTCCGTATATATTTCCTGAGTAACAGACAGACTCTCACAGGCTCAGTATGGATCACACCAGAATATAAAAAGCAGATCTGCAAGAAATAATCACACATGTGGGCCATTGTTCGAGGTGTCAATGATGCACTTAGAGTGTTGAGTGGAGGAGGACTTTCTGGCAAAAAGGGTACTGTATCACCAGATACCAGGTATATATAGTATAGTTAAATTATTGTAAATCTCTGTATATATTTCAGGAGGCAGACACAGATGCTCTCAGGCTCAGTATGGATTACACAATAATATAAAAAGATGAAAAAGGGGTACTGTATCACCAGGTACCAGGTATATCTAGTATGGTGAAAATATTGGAAATCTCCGTATATATTTCAGGAGGCAGACACTGACGCTCTCAGGCTCAGTATGGATTACACAATAATATAAAAAGAAGAAAAAGGGGTACGGTATCAGCAGATACCAGGTATATATAGTATAGTGAAAAAATTCTAAATCTCCGTATATATTTCAGGAGGCAGACACAGACGCTCTCAGGCTCAGTATGGATTACACAAGAATATAATAAGAAGAAAAAGGGGTACTGTATCAGCAGATATTAGGTATATATAGTATAGTGAAAAAATTCAAAATCTCCATATGTATTTCAGAAGGCAGACAATGACGCTCACAGGCTCAGTATGGATTACACTATAATATAATAAGAAGAAAAAGGGGTACTGTATCAGCAGATACCAGGTATATATAGTATAGTGAAAAAATTCTAAATCTCCGTATATATTTCAGGAGTCAGACAAAGACGCTCACAGGCTCAGTATGGATTACACAAGAATCTAGAAAAGAGTAAACGTGTCACAGTCTGAGGTCAGAAGTCCAAAACAATATCAAGACAAAGGGGCTCGGATTCATGACTATTAACTCCTGTGCACCAGGCAGCAGTTCTTCTCTGTGAGCTATTCAGCTCTTTAGACAGATCCTTGCTACCAGTGGCTGTCATTTTGTTCAGCTCCACCCTGTTTTTTCCTGATTGACTCAACCTGTAATTTATGATTGGATACCCTATTTAAACTCAGTCTTGTACTTCCTGCATTGCAAGATTATTGAGCTCCAGGCCTCTAGTCTAGCTTCCTCTCCTGCTGCTCTCAATTACCAAACTTCTGTTCCTGTACACCAACCTCTGGCTTCCTTACTGACTACATTACCTGCTGATCCTCCATTTTCAAACTGCTGTTAATGTGTTCTAATGTCTGGCTTCCCTACTCATTATGCGACTTGCTAGCCTATTGCCTTTTGTCTAATCACACCAAATCACCAGTTTCCAATCTTCTACTGTCCACTTTTCCTACTTTTTTGCAAACTCGAGCTATTGCATCTTATTATGATATTGAAGTCGAGGTTTCTTCACCTTTTTCCGGGCCACTGTTCCAGACTTGTGCAACGTGTGTTGCACAGTGCTTGCATGGACGTCTGTGATCTCACTACTTTGAATCATATGAGCCACCTCCACTGCTGAGTTTGTTGCTCCAGAACTGATAGAGCTTGCGATGAACCGACTTGTTGATTATGATACTTTTCCTGGATTTCCAACTCTTTGTTTTGAGTAAATGGACAGACTTCATTTTGTGTTCTTACAACCTTGTCATGGCACTCACATGGTACAGTTTGGCAATTTTCTTGGCCGAGAGGCCGCTATCTATGAGCTGGATGATGATGTTTCTCTTTTCTTAGGAAATCTTCATGGCTACTCCTCAATTCCAACCAGTGATCTTTTGCTTGCAACCTAATAATACATTGAGCTATTAGCGAATATGAGAACAGGTTGTATTTATAATATACAGGAAGAAAAAGATTTTTTCACCACCAGGGCAAGAATCTCCATAAATAATCATATGCTAAATAAAAAAAGAAAAAGAAGGATCAACCAGCTGGATATGGATAAAAAACTTCTCCTTTATTTCATATCATTAAAATGAGTTCAGACAAGTTTAAGAACAAGAAAAAATTCTGACACGTTTCTGGCCGAAGCCCTTAGTCATAGAATATCTTATTTTTTGCTCATATCCGATGGTCATACGGACTTTGGATCCCAGTTGCAACATTGGAGGCTCCCTACTATTCACACGATGAAGCTCATTTCCCCTTTCGTTTTTTGTTTTCTCTTTGCATATGCTAAATAGTTGCAAGATAGATTTATGCATTAGATAGCCAAGATTGTCTATAAAAATATGATAGTCTTATGCTCGAAGTTCAAGTGGAGGTGGAAATAGAGTCTGAAAGTCAAAAGTTCAAAACATTGTTACCCCTTGGCTCATCAGTGTAATTTGCATGGGTACAGCCCATCACACCCCAGACCCTTATTGGGCGTCCGGACTATCCATATTTAACCTTTGGATAGTCAGCATGTCCCAGTCCCTGATAGGGCAGCAGAGCTATCCCATTAGCAATACTGAGTGCCCAGTATGTCCCAGCCATCTATTTGGCGGCTGAGCTGTCACTTACCGCATCCCTTGGACACAGTGAGCAACAGATTCATGACAAATACATCAGGCAGGGGGAGACGTATCAGATAAGTGGAGACTGATAATATATATTACAAAGTTTGTATATGCACCTATTAACTTAGACACCTCCTTTTTAATGTACTAATGAACTATATATGCATATATGTTTACTTCTCTCTGGTGACCAGTTGTAATTTCTCCACATAAAATATGCAATTAACATAAAATGAATGCTTTATTATATGTAATTTGATTGTTGGCTTAGTTTATACTGTACATCACCCTGTGTTAAAGTGCGTTTAAAAATACTTCTTTCTTTAAACTCGTTTCTATTTGATTTTTTTTATTCCTTTACTTATTGTATACAAGATGATAGAATCAATGATCAGATCTCTACCTTATGAATGCTGATAAAGTAGAGACCTACCTGATGGTGGGCTGTGTTGCCCATATATGTGGGTTCTTTTTACTTTCTTTTTTTATTCTGTATATGTGTCTTGTTCATTTTACAGGAGCCCTAATTTAAGCTGTAATAATCAGCGAGACGCTCACACATTGAAAGAATATGCTTAAGGAAACAAAGTGTACCTGGAATAGCCCTGTGAAAAACTTTTATTATCATTGCAAATCATATAAAACTCTATTTTCCCCTAACTTGTATTACATGTAGCATTACAAGGATAATAAATTAAAGGTAAAAGTAAGGAAAAGGGAATGGAAAAGAGCATCTTATGACACTGATTGTTGTGCATACATACGTTTTGTACACTTGTATCTTACAGTTGATATATCTGTATCATTATCTTCCTACACTGCTATACTTTCCTTACATGCATTGATAATGCTGGTTATGCTTTACAAAGAAAGTCACTTTGTTTATTGTTTGTATATAACTTGGTTCGGGAAGAGAAAAAATAAGAGCAGCACTTTAATTGCCATTGCAGTTGCTTTCAGAGTGATCTGCTGCTGAGCACAGATTACTAAAACAGGCGGCAGCAGTTGGGGGTATCACAGCCATTGAGCTTTTTATGTCCCATTAAGAAGTCATTTCAAAAGAGGCATACATTACAACCATATGGGACCAGTCAACAGTAGTGAAGTCAAATGTCAGAACAAGAACTGTTTGAGCATTTATAAAAAGGGAAATTATATTGTTTTATCTTTTCCTGTTTACTTAAGGATACAGTAACTTTTCACATCATCTTACAGCCTTTTATATCTTTATCTCTGTCATTTAAAATCATCATTCTTGGCAGCACATAATTTTATCTAAACAGTAAGGTAACTGCTGCAATGCAGTGCCTGCCAGGGCCCGCCAGGGGATCCCCCGGTCCTCTGGTGGGCTCGTCCAACACCATACATAGGGTTAGGGAAAAAAATGTTCATGGGCTTATATCTTTAACCCAGGAAACTGTATTTGTTAAAATCTCTAAATACGAATGCCTCACAGATGTTACACAGATGGAAAATATAGATGGATGGCACTCGGATGTAAATTGTCAGAGTTTTCTGGATGAAAATGTAACAATTTTTCAAACAATTGTCTGTCGCTGGCCTTAGAGAAGCACGTCCATTAACATTTACACAGGTTTAGTGGAATAAAAAATAAATGAGAGTGAATGATCTATCAATATTAAACTACAGAAAACCCCTAAAGATTGCATGTACTATGAAAACTGTGGGAAGTGATGTAGAAAAATGTCTATTTTACAGATTTATAATACACAACATTTTATAAATCCCACTCAATGTGTGAATAAATAGGATTCTAATACTGAAAATTATGTGCTGAATTCTTGTCTTTATAATTGATTTCCATTAAACTTACTAACTGCTTGTTTTATCCCCAGAGTTTCATAATTACAACTACGGAGACCAAACTTGCATTCAAATAAGGTTTGTACTAACGTGCAATGAGCTAGCAAAATCTCAGAGTCTATGCATGTCTGCACAGTGTCAGTCAACATTATGGATCCATTGCTTCCAAGTCGAATTGTCAATAAGTTTCATTTATTTATGCCATGGGACTATGGTTTTTGCTTTAATGTATGCATAAAATGTTCCTAATTTTGCATGCAGATGCCATGTGAAAATAATGAAAAGGACACATGATAGTTCATTTCCATCCACATTAAAAAAACAATTTATGTAGAAGTTAGTTTAATTAGAAATATGACAATAATGTGTGCAGAAGTGAAAAACAGAAGTATTATGATCCATAAATATAGGAAAGTAATTAAAAAGGACAAATTCAATGAGACTGCACCATTGGATAATGAGACAGAGGATAAGAAAAATGTCAGAGTATCATGTATGTGTTGCATGGTTTACACAATGCTTAAAAAAATAAAGGGAACACTCAAATAACACATCCTAGATCTGAATGAATTAAATATTCTCATTGAATACTTTGTTCTGTACAAAGTTGAATGTGCTGACAACAAAATCACACAAAAATCAATAATGGAAATCAAATTTATTAATCAATGGAGGCTTGACTTTGGAGTCACACACAAAATTAAAGTGGAATGTAATGTCCTTAAAATAAGTCAAAATGATGCTCAGTAGTGTGTGTTGTCTCCACATGCCTGTATGACCTCCCTGTGCCTGTATGATTTCCCTACAATGCCTGGGCATGCTCCTGATGAGGCAGCGGATGGTCTCCTCCCAGACCAGGACTAAAGCATCCGCCAACTCCTGGACAGTCTGTGGTGCAACATGACGTTGGTGGATGGAGTGAGACATGATATCCCAGATGTGCTCAATCGGATTCAGGTCTGGTGAATGGGCGGGCCAGTCCATAGCTTCAATGCCTTTATTTTGCAGGAACTGCTGACACACTCCAGCCTCATGAGGTCTGACATTGTCCTGCATTAGGAGGAACCCAGGGCCAACCGCACCAGCATATAGTCTCACAAGGGGTCTGAGAATCTCATCTCGGTACTTAATGCCAGTCAGGCTACCTCTGGCAAGCACATGGAGGACTGTGTGGCCCTCCAAAGAAAGTCACCCCACACCATTACTGACCCACTGCCATACTGGTCATGCTGAAGAATGTTGCAGGCAGCAGATCGCTCTCCATGACATCTCCAGACTCTGTCATGTCTGTCACATGTGCTCTGTGTGAACCTGCTTTCATCTGTGAAGAGCACAGGGTGCCAGTGGCGAATTTACCAATCCTGGTGTTCTGTGGAAAATGCCAAGCGTCCTGCATGGTGTTGGGTTGTGAGTGGAACCCCCATCTGTGGACGTCGGGCACTCAGACCATCCTCATGGAGTCGGTTTCTAACCGTTTGTGCAGACACATGCACATTTGTGGCCTGCTGGAGGTCATTTTGCGGGGCTCTGGCAGTGCTCCTCCTGTTTCTCCTTGCACAAAGGCAGAGGTAGAGGTCCTGCTGCTGGACTGTTGCACTCCTACGGCCCCTTCCACGTCTCCTGGTGTATTGGCCTGTCTCCTGGTAGCGCCTCCAGCCTCTGGACACTACGGTGACAGACACAGCAAACCTTCTTGCCACCGCTCGCATTGATGTGCATCCCGGATGAGCTGCACTACCTGAGCCACTTGTGTGGGTTGTAGAGTCCGTCTCATGCTACCATGAGTGTGAAAGCACAACCAACATTCAAAAGTGACCAAAACATCAGCCAGAAAGCATTGGTACTGGGATGTGGTCTGTGGTCCCCACCTGCAGAACCACTCCTTTATTGAGTGTGTCTTGATAATTGCCAATAATTTCCATCTATTGTCTATTCCATTTGCACAACAGCATGTGAAATTGATTGTCATAGAATCATAGAATCATAGAATGGTAGAGTTGGAAGGGACCTCCTGGGCCTTCTGGTCCAACCCCCTGCTCAAAGCAGGATTCTCTAAATCATCCCAGACAGATGTCTATCCAGCCTCTGTTTGAAGACTTCCATTGAAGGAGAACTCACCACCTCTTGTGGCAGCCTGTTCCACTCATTGATCACCCTAACTGTCAAAAAGTTTTTTCTAATATCTAATCTGTGTCTCCTCCCATTCAGTTTCATCCCATTGCTTCTAGTCTTTCCTTGTGCAAATGAGAATAAAGATGATCCTTCTACAATGTGACAGCCCTTGAGATATTTGTAGACAGCTATTAAGTCTCCTCTCAGTCTTCTTTTTTGCAAGCTAAACATTCCCAAATCCTGCAATCGTTACTCATAGGACATGGTTTGCAGACCGGTCACCATTCTGGTGGCTCTTCTCTGAACTTGCTCCAGTTTGTTGATGTCTTTTTTAAAATGTGGTGCCCAAAACTGGACACAGTATTCCAGATGAGGTCTGACCAAAGAGGAGTAGAGGGCAATAATGACCTCACGTGATCTAGACTGAATGCTTCTGTTGATACATCCTAGAATTGCATTTGCCTTTTTTGCTGCTGCATCACACTGTTGACTCATGTTAAGTCTGTGATCAATTAGTATACCCAAGTCTTTTTCACATGTGCTGTTACTTAGCCCTATTCCTCCCATTTTGTATATGCTTTTTTCATTTTTATTGCCCAGATGTAGTACTTTGCATTTTTCCCTGTTAAAATCCATTCTGTTAGTTGCTGCCCACTGCTCCAGTTTATGTATATCTTTTTGAATCCTCTCTCTCTCTTCTCTAGTATTAGCTACCCCTCCTAGCTTTGTGTCATCAGCAAATTTGATCAGTTTACCCTCAATTCCTTCATCTAAATCATTGATAAAGATGGTGAACAATACAGGGCCCAAAACAGAGCCTTGTGGTACCCCACTTGAGACATTCTTCCAACTGGATGTGCAGCCATTTACAACCACTCTTTGGGTCCGATCACTAAGCCAGTTATGAATCCACCTAACAGTTGCCTTGTCCATTCCATACTTAGTCATTTTTTCAATAAGGATTGTGTGAGATACTTTGTCAAATGCTTTGCTGAAGTCAAGATATACTATATCTACAGCATTTCCCTGATCCACCCAGTCAGTGATTCTGTCATAGAAGGAAATTAAGTTAGTCTGACATGACTTATTAGTTACAAACCCATGCTGACTCTGTTTAATCACTTCATTCTTATCCAGGTACTTGCATACATGTTCTTTAATAATTTGTTCAAAGATCTTTCCTGGTATAGAAGTCAGACTCACCGGCCTGTAGTTCCCTGGGTCCACCTTCTTCCCCTTTTTGAAGATAGGAACAACATTTGCTCTTCTCCAGTCTTCTGGGACTTTTCCTGTTCTCCAAGAATTTTCAAAGATTATGGACAGTGGTTCAAGAATTTCTTCTGCTGTCTCCTTCAGTACCCTGGGGTGTAATTCATCTGGACCTGGAGACTTGAATTCATTTATGTTAGCTAAGTGTTTCCTCACTGTCTTTCTGTTTATAGATATCCTGGATTCTTCTATTCCTTTAATAGGACAGTGAAGATCAGTTGATGTTACATTTGCTTTCTGAGAGAAAACAGATGCAAAATAGGAATTTAAAAGTTCAGCCTTCTCAACATCCTGAATTACCATTTCATCATTTTCATCCTGTAAAAATCCTATAGCATCTTTGACTTTTCTTTTACTTTTGACGTATCCCCAAAATCCTTTTTTGTTGCTTTTGACGTCACTTGCAAGCCTTAATTCATTGTCAGCTTTAGATAATCAATCAGTGTTGCTTCCTAAGTGGACAGTTTGATTTCACAGAAGTTTGATTTACTTGGAGTTATATTCTGTTGTTTAAGTGTTCCCTTTATTTTTTTGAGCAGTATATATTAGGTCTATTGAAGGACTTAGATGCGGCAATTATACTTTGTATGTTTGTGCTCTGAGTTCCACAAAACTGTTCAGATAATTTTATAAGGAAAATCCAGAGAAATACACAAAAATTCAGCATAAGAGCTGTAAACTTTACATTTTGGCTTTTGTTTCTTTGACCTTTCCTGTTTACTATGGCCTTTACCTGTCAACAGCGTCGGACTGGAACACCTTGGGCCCACCAGAGAAAACTATTCTTGGGGCCCACTATGTAGCTACATAGAAATAAATACAAGACCACAAATTGTGCAGTAAAACACACTAATATCAGGGTATAATATAAGGTAGTACATGTCTTAATTATGTAGCAGGAGTTGGGGTAGCCTCCTTCATAGATTATAAAGCAGCCCCCTCATAGGGGATAATGCTGCCCCCCATAGGGGATAATGCTGCCCCCCTCATAGAGGATAATGCTGCCCCCCCTCATAGGGTATAACGCTATATATATATATATATATATATATATATATAGATAATAGATAGATACCATATATACTCGAGTATAAGCCGACCCCCCTAATTTTGCCACAAAAAACTGGGAAAACTTATCGACTCGAGTATAAGCCTAGGGTGGAAAATGAGATTATGTCCCATATGCTGACCCATGTATTATGCCCCACGAGATGCCCATAGATTGTGCCCCATATGCTGCCCATGTATTATGCCCCCATAGATTGTGCCCCCACAGATGCTCCACAGATTGTGCCCTCATAGATGCTCCATAGATTATGCCCCCATAAATGCTCCTTAGATTATGCCCCCATAGATGCTCCATAGATTATGCCCCCATAGATGCTCCATAGATTATGCCCCCATAATGCTCCTTAGATTATGCCCCCATAGAAGCTCCATAGATTTGCCCCCATAAATGCTCCTTAGATTATGCCCCCATAGATGCTCCTAGATTATGCCCCCATAGATGCTCCATAGATTATGCCCCCATAAGTGCTCCTTAGATTATGCCCCCATAGAAGCTCCATAGATTGTGCCCCCATAATGCTCCTTAGATTGTGCCCCCATAAAGCTCCATAGATTGTGCCCCCATAGAAGCTCCATAGATTGTGCCCCCATAAATGCTCCATAGATTATGCCCCCATAAATGCTCCACAGATTATTCCCCCATAGATTATGCCCCCATAAATGCTCCTTAGATTATGCCCCCATAGATTATGCCCCTATAGATGCTCCATAGATTATGCCCCATAAATGCTCCTAGATTATGCCCCCATAGATTATGCCCCCATAGATGCTCCTTAGATTATGCCCCCATAGATAAATGCCCCATAAATGCTCCACAGATTATGCCCCCATAAATGCTCCACAGATTATGCCCCCATAAATGCTCCTTAGATTATGCCCCCATAAAAGCTCCTTTAGATTGTGCCCCCATAGATTATGCCCCTATAGATGCTCCATAGATTATGCCCCCATAAATGCTCCTTAGATTATGCCCCCATAAATGCTCCTAGATTATGCCCCCATAGATTATGCCCCCATAAATGCTCCACAGATTATGCCCCCATAAATTCTCCACAGATTAATGCCCCCATAGATTATGCCCCCATAAATGCTCCACAGATTATGCCCCCATAGATTATGCCCCCATAAATGCTCCACAGATTATGCCCCCATAGATTATGCCCCCATAGATGCTCCACAGATTATGCCCCCATAAATGCTCCACAGATTATGCCCCCAAGATTATGCCCCCATAAATGCTCCACAGATTATGCCCCCATAGATTATGCCCCCATAAATGCTCCACAGATTATGCCCCCATAGATTATGCCCCCATAAATGCTCCACAGATTATGCCCCCATAAATGCTCCACAGATCATGCCCCCATAGATTATGCCCCATAAATGCTCCACAGATTATGCCCCCATAGATTATGCCCCCATAAATGCTCCACAGATTATGCCCCCATAAATGCTCCACAGATTATGCCCCCATAGATTATGCCCCCATAAATGCTCCACAGATTATGCCCCCATAGATTATGCCCCCATAAATGCTCCACAGATTATGCCCCCATAGATTATGCCCCATAAATGCTCAACAGATTATGCCCCCATAGATTATGCCCCCATAAATGCTCCACAGATTATGCCCCCATAGATTATGCCCCCATAGATGCTCCACAGATTATGCCCCCATAGATGCTCCACAGATTATGCCCCCATAGATGCTGCAAAAAAAAAAAAAGACATACTCACCTCTCGTCGCTGGGGGCCAGGTGCTGGTGTCCTGAGCAGGCGGGGACACCGGCGCGCTATGGGGGACAGGTGCCGGTGTCTCTGCTGGCTCAGGGCCCCGGCACCTGCGATATTTACCTGTCACCAGGTCCACTGCTGAGCGCCGCTGTCTTCGGTCCTCCGGCAGTGAATGCTCAGGCAGGGGGCGCGGTGCTCACTAATGACGTCATCGCGCCCTCTGCCTGATCATCGCAGCAAGAGAGGACCCGAGGACAGCGGCGCTCAGCGGTTGGAGCGGGTGACAGGTAAGTAATGATATTCACTGCTTCCCACGCCCATGGGGCGTGGGAAGCAGTGAATATTCATTTCTCTTTAGCAGCGGGGACAGGGGCTCCTGCCTCCTGTCACCCGCTGCTGCTCCGCTGGCACGGGGCCCCCATGGCAGCTGCGTGGTGTGCCGCTATTAGCGACACGCCACCGGCTGGGGGCCCCTGGAGCAGCAGGGGCCCTAGGCAACTGGCCCCTGTATGCCAGCAGGTGCCAGGGCCCCCCAGATGCCAGGGCCCACCGGAGAATCCTCCGGTTCTCCGGTGGGCCAGTCCGACACTGCCTGTCAACGCCAGTTGCACACCTTGTTGCTTATCTAGTCCTTGTTTATGTCAAATCTTTCTCCGTACTGGTGCCTTTAAAATGAATACCTGGCTGGTGGCATAAAGAAAACAATTCCCTATCAGCTGCTTGTTTGCCAATAGGTGATTGTTTAATAACCTGTTTAGCCAGGCAGAAAGCATTTAATATGTGCACAGAACATAGAGTATGTTGTAGATCAGAATTAGTGTTGTACAAAGCTGTACTACTGCACCCAAAAGTGTTTTTTTTTTTTGCATTTTTTTGATCTTTTTCATTATTCTAATTTGTACAATTTTAAAAGCATTTTTAGATCCCAGGCGATTTTTCATTTGTTATTTCCTCTGCTTCTTCCAAGAGCCATACCTTTATTTTTTTATGCCAACATAGCTGCACTAGAGCTTGTTTTTTGCGGGATGAATCATACTTTTAAATGACACTATTAATGTTACCATACAATATACATTACTGTGCTGGAAAATGGGAAAAAAAATCCCAGTGAGATGTAGTTGAAAAAAGACACAATTCCACATTCATGTTTTGGGTTTTGCTTTTATGGAATTCATTGGTCAGCAAAAATGACCTGAAAATATAACTCTTCAAGCCAATATGATTACGGTGATAGCAAACTTGAATAGTTTTTAATTTTATTTAAGTGGTGAAAAGAAATAAAAAATTTTGAAAAAAAATTGCTTACTTTGCTATTTTATGAAATTCAAACTTTTTTTAAATTTTTTCAGTCAGTGTAGTTTTTGTGAAGGCTACATCCTTTCGGTGTAAATTCAACTTTTTCATCACTTCATGCATTTTTTGTGTAGTTGTGTTAACCAAAAAAATGAAATGCGGTGTTTAATTTTTTTCCCTTTTACAGTTTTTAAAAATTGGGTTAATTCATTTTATATTTTGATAGATCGGTGTTTTATGGATGTGGCGATTCCAAACATGTATATTTTTATTTTTTTAGATCTTTATTTTAAATAGGGAAAAGGGGGGTGTTTCAAATTTTTTTTAATGATTATTTTAAATTTTTTTTACTTTTCAGCACCCATAGGGAATTTTAATGTGCAATTGTCTGATTGCTTATACTATGTACAGCAATAATAAAGAATGGGGAGTGTAGGGTGGATGTAATAGAGGGGTGCAGATTGTGTGGGCTATTGGGTTGTAGAATGACAGAGGGATGTGTGGGGGTACAGGCTGTGGGAAAAAGAGAGGTTCAGACAGTGACAGAAAAGTGCAGGGAGTATGAGATAGAGATGTGTAAGGTTTATGAGATAAGGGGGTACAGGGTGTTTGAGAGATGGGTGCAAGGGGGTTCAGGGTGTGTGAGGTGAAGGGGACATAAGATAAAGGGAGTGCAGGGCGCGTGAGATAGAGGGATTCCTGGGGGTGCATGAGATTTAGGATTGCAAGGTGCATGAGATAGAGGAGTGCAAGGGGGTACAGGATATGTGAGATAAGAGGATGCAGGGTGCATGTGTTAGGCGTCGGGATTCTCCCACTGCACGGGATAGATCCCAAGCCTTGTCTGGTGCTGTGGTCTCCCAGTCTGACTCAGCTGCTGGGATGACTGCTCAGCACAGACTCCACTCCCAGTGCCTCGCCCAGGCTCATGCTGTATGTGAAGTTACCGCTGGATCTCCAGCTAAGCCTATGGTAACTACTGGTTTACACGTGCAGCATTCTGCTCTGCAGCATAAGTCCAGATTTTTTTTAATTTTTTCAGTCAATTAAGTTGTGTGAAGGCTACAACCTTTTGGTGTAAATTCAACTTTTTCATCACTTCATGCATTTTTTGTGTAGTTGTGTTAACCAAATTGAAATACTGTGTTTAATTTTTTTCCCTTTTACAGTTTTTAAAAATTGGGTTAATTCATTTTATATTGTGATAGATCGGTGTTTTATGGATGTGGCGATTCCAAATATGTATATTTTTATTTTTTAAGATCTTTATTTTAAATAGGGAAAAGGGGGTGTCTCAAATATTTTTTTAATGATATTTTTAAACATTTTTTTACTTTTCAGCACCCATAGGGAATTTTAATCTGCAATTGTCCGATTGCTTATACTATGTACAGCAATAATAAAGAATGGGGAGTGTAGGGTGGATGTAATAGAGGGGTGCAGACTGTGTGGGCTATTGGGTTGTAGAATGACAGAAGGATGTGTGGGGGTACAGGCTGTGGGAAAAAGAGAGGTTCAGACAGTGACAGAAAAGTGCAGGAAGTATGAGATAGAGATGTGCAAGGTTTATGAGATAAAGGGGAGGTGAAGGTGAAGGGGACATAAGATAAAGGTATGCAGGGTGCGTGAGATAGAGGGATTCCTGGGGTGTATGAGATAGAGGAGTGCAAGGGGTACAGGATGTGTGAGATAAGAGGATGAAGGGTGCGTGTGTTAGGATTTTCCCGCTGCACGGAATAGATCCCAACCCTTGTCTGGTGCAGTAGTCTCCCATTCTGATTCAGCCACTGGGATGACTGTTCAGCACAGACTCCTCTCCCAGGCTCGTGCTATATGTGTGGTTACTGCTAGATCTCCAGCTAAGCCTATGGTAACTAGTGGTTTACACGTGCAGCTTTCTGCTCTGCAGCTTAAGTCCAGATTTCACCCAACTGAGCATAACCGTAATGTGGCACCTTCTAATTGGTGCTCGAATGTCAGCTACTCTGGTGATGTGGCAGATTCTGATTGATCCACAGGCAAGGTCCTATGTGGCTGGACATGAACCTTGTGTATAAAAGTTCCTAGGAGCACACGCTGGAGTGCTGTTATCATTTGTGTTGCGTGTGTGAATGGATACGCTGCCACACTGTGTGCACGTGTGTGACTTAGTTTCTTGTCAGGCAGTGTAGGGTGGGAACTCCCGCTTGGCTCGGTATCTGTTTTCCGTCATGTGTGCGGTTAGCACAGCAGAGTCATGGAATGAGCACACCACCAGCCTAGTCTTCCTGGGGGGGTTAAGTGACAGGGATTCCACTAGTGTCACGCTTGCTGTACGCCTGTGAAGTCTAACAGGGTATTGCTTTTAGAGCTCTGCTATATTGCCGCTCTGGCTAGTAACAGAGCTTGCTACTTACTTTCTGTTCACACTGAATGACGTTCAACTCAGTGTGTTTACAGTTTTGTCTCGCAGCCTTGCTCCTCTATTGTTCACTTTAGCTGCAGTTTAACATCTCTGCACGGTGGACCCCGGGTTGCGAACACACTTTATTATTATTTTTATTTAGTGTGTTCCACCAACCCTAACAGTATAATAGTGCCAGGGTCTGGCTAGCAATGGCGGACGAGCAGCATCTTCTGCGGTACATCCAGCAGCTTGAGAGCAGGTTGTCCACTCTGGAATGGGCATCTTCAGCTGTGGATCTTGCTGCAATGGTAGCACAAGCAGCCGCAGAAGCCGCTGCTAAGGTTACTGCTGCGCTTCCTGTTTCGTCTGTGCCACGTTTTTCGCTGCTTGAAACATTTTTTGGGGACAGCAAGGCTTGTAGAGGGTTTGTGAATCAGTGCTCAATCCACCTGGAGTTACTGGTTTTGCGATTCCCAACAGAGCGTAACTGGGTTGGGATTTATAATTTCCCTTTTGTTAGGCAGGGCAATGGAGTGGGCTACACCATTATGGGAACAAGATGATCACCTGATCCTTGATGCCTCTCATTTTCTGGGTTCCCTGAAAGAGGTTTTTTAGGGGCCCGCAAGTTACTCATGATACCGCACTCCAACTCCTGTCCTTAACTCAGGGTTCGTTTTTGATTAGCCAGTTTGCCATTCAGTTTCGTACCCTGGGTACTGAGTTGGCATGGCCTGATAAGGTCTTAATACCTATCTTATGAAAGGGATTAGCAGATCATGTCAGGGATGCTTTGGTCACTAGGGAGATTCCAACTACCCTAGAGAAATTAATATCAGTGGCCACCCATATTGATCTGCGCATGTTGAGCGTGGTTTGGAGCGAGTCCATACTAAACCCAGGGTACAGTTGGCTCCAAACTTCGCAAATCCCATGTGTCCCCAACTCAGGTTAACGACCCTGTAGAGCCCATGGACTTTTCCCGAGCGGAGCCAATCTCCCGCTCTGTACGTCCGCAGCTGACTTATTTTGCCTGTGGGCAAGTTGGTCACTTTGCCAATAAATGTATCAAGCATCAGAAAGAGTCACAGCATCAAGTGGACTTGGGGAGAGGTTTACTAGTTCATGTTCAGGTTTCACCTAAGTTGGCCTTTGGGGTTTCTCTGGCATTTGGGTCAGCTACTCTCACAGCGCAAGCTTGTGTGGACTCCGGGGCTGAGGGCAATTTCATGTATGCTACCTTCAACCAACGGCACGCAATCCCATTAGTAAAGCTCCCTAACCCATTGTCTGTTTGGGTAGCCAATAGGTTCATTTTACCAACTCCTATTTCCCATCAGACCATACCTCTGGCCCTCACCATGTCTCCCAAACTTCAGGAGATAGTATCTTTCCTTGTTATCTCAGAGGGTACGGTTGGTACTTTTGGGATGCCCTAGCTGCGCCTTCATTCTCCGCAGATTGATTGGGCAACGGGGAGCATACAAAAATGGGTTAGCTTCTGTGACAGTATGTGTCTGAAAGCCCAAGTACCCCCGAGCAAGTTTTATGTGCCATCTAGAGCTTTAGCCGATCAACAAAAAGACATCTATGCCTCCCAGCGTATGGCGGCTTTTAAGCATGGCAAACGTTGCCGGGGAGGGGGGGTAATGTTAGGCGTCAGGATTCTCCCGCTGCACAGGATAGATCCCAAGCCTTGTCTGGTGCAGTGGTCTCCAATTCTGACTCCGCCGCTGGGATGACTGCTCAGCACAGACTCCGCTCCCAGCGCCTTGCCCAGGCAAGTGCTGTATGTGTAGTTACTGCTGCATCTCCAACTAAGCCTATGGTAACTACT
Source organism: Oophaga sylvatica (assembly GCA_033576555.1). Taxonomy (NCBI): domain Eukaryota; kingdom Metazoa; phylum Chordata; class Amphibia; order Anura; family Dendrobatidae; genus Oophaga; species Oophaga sylvatica. The sequence continues at coordinate 71,718,103 of JARQOD010000006.1, read as the reverse complement.
GGTTTACATATGCAGCGTTCTGCTCTGCAGCCTAAGTCCAGATTTCACCCTACTGAGCATGTCAGTGATGTGGTGCCTTCTCATTGGTGCTCGTACATCAGGTGCTCTGGTGATATGGCAGCTTCTGAGTGGTCCACAGGCAAGGTCCTGTCTGGCTGGACATGAGCCTTGTGCATAAAAGGTCCTCAGGAGCGCTATTATCATTTGTATTGTGTGTGTGAGCTGATACAATGCCACTCTGTGTGCACGTGTGTGACTTAGTTTCTTGTCAGGCAGTGTAGGGTGGGAACTCCCAGTTGGCTCGGTATCTGTTTCCCATCATGTGTGCGGTTAGCACAGCAGAGTCACGGAACAAGCACAACCACCAGAATAGTCTTCCTGGGAGGTTAAGCAATAGAGACCCCACTAGCATCATGCTTGCTGTACGCCTGTGAAGTCTAACAGTACATTGCTTCTAGAGCTCTGCTATATTGCCACTCTGTGGAGTAACAGAGCTTGCTACTTAGTTTTTGTTCACACTGAGTGACCTTCAACTCTGTGTGTTTATAGTTTTGGCTCGCAGCCTTGTTCCGCCATTGTTCACATTAGCTGCAGTTTAACATCTCTGCATGGTGGACCCTGGGCTGCGAACACACTTTATTATTATTTTTATTTAGTGCGTTCCACCAACCCTAACAGAGTGAGATAGAGCAATGTAAAGGGGATGCAGGGTGTGTGAAATAAGGGGGTGCAGGGTAAATGAGATAAAAGGATGCAATGGGGTACAGGGTCTGTCAGATAAAGGGGTGCAGGGTGTGTGAGAGAAGGGGTGAAGGGGCGTGAGATAAGGGGATGCAAGGGAGTGCAGAATGCGTGAGATAGAAGGCTGCAAGGTGGTGCAGAGTGTATAAGATAAGGGCGTGCCGAGTGTGTGAGGTAAGGGGGTACAGGATGCACAAAATAGTAGTTTGCAAAGGGGTACAAGGTGCATTAGATAGAGGGGTGTAAAGGGGATGCAGGGTGTGTGAGATAAGGAGGTGCAGGGTGTGTGAGATAGAGGTTTGCTAGGTGGTGCAGGGAGCGTGAGATAAGGGGGTGCAAGGTGCATGAGATAATGGGCAGCACGGTGGCTAACGGGCAGCACGGTGGCTCAGTGGATAGCACTACAGCCTTGCAGCGCTGGAGGCCTGGGTTTGAATCCCACCAAGGACAACATCTGCAAGGAGTTTGTATGTTCTCCCCGTGTTTGCGTGGGTTTCCTCCCGGTACTCCGGTTTCTTCCCATACTCCAAAAACATACAGATAGGGAATCTAGATTGTGAGCTCCTTCGGGGACAGCGACGATAATGTGTGCAAACTATAAAGCGCTGCGGAATATGTTAGCGCTATATAAAAATAAAGATTATTATTTTTATTATTATAAAGGGGTACAAAGGGATGCAGTGTGCATGAGATAAGGGGGTGCAGGATGTTGAGATAGAGGGATGGAAGGGGGTGTAGGGAGTGTGAGATAGAGGGGTGCAAGGGTGTGTGAGATAAGAGGGTAAAGGGTGTGTGAGATAGAGGGGTGCAAGGATATGCAGGGTTTGTGAGATAGAAGGGTGCAGGGTGCGTGAGATAAGGGATGCAGGATAAATGAAATAAAGGGGTGCAAGGGGGTGGAGGGTGCTTGAGATAGGTGCAAGTGGGTACAGGGTGTGTGAGAGAGGTGCAAGGGGGCACAGGTTGCATCAGACAAGGGGGTGCAGGGTGTCTGAGATAAGGGGGTGCAGGATGCAAGAGATAGAGGGGCGTAAAGGGGATGCAGGGTGTGTGAGATATGGAGGTGCAGGGTACGTGAGATAGAGGGTTGCAAGGGGGTGGAGTGTTGTGAATGGGTTTGAGATGAGTTCTGAGCAGAGACTCCCTCTGGTGGTTACAAGCGGTACTGGTCTGTTCAGTGAAGATTGTGAGGACTGGGAATCAGGTGTTACTGACTGGTCTTATATAAGGGAGTCACCTTCCCATCAGGGTTGCCGGTGATCAATTGTTCTGGTCTGAATCCTTCATTCCTGTTTCCCTTGTAGCCTGCTGTCGTGTCTGCATCTCCTGCTAACAGATAAGACATTTTCTTCTTTTTGTTTTTGTACTATATTTTTGCATTTTGTCCTGCACTTCTTTGGGGGCCTTCTGGGTCCCCTTCGGGGGCTTTTGCCCTCTCAGTTTAGTTCAGCCACTGATGTTTGTACTTTTGCTTTTTCCAGTTTTTTCAGTGGCTGCTGTTTTGATTTTGTTACACCAGAGAACTAATTTAGGTGGTAGAGGTCGTGTGATCTCAGGTGTTTTTGAAATTAGTAGAGTTGGTGCTTTTCAGGGTTTTCTGGGATTGCAGTAAGTACCCTTCCTATCCTTTTCTATTTAGTTAGTTTGGGCCCCAGCGTTTGCTCATACTATTTTCTTTCTGTGTCAGTATTTCTTCTTGTCTAACCGCCATTACTTGTTTGGGGGCTTTCTATTATCTTTGGGGTTCTGCTCCGGGGCAGATAGCTTTCCTATTTCTATCTTTAGGTGTAGTTAGTTTCTCAGGCTGTGACGAGGCGTCTAGGACCAACGTAGGAACGCTCCACGGCTGCCTCTAGTTGTGGTGGTTAGTCAGGGTACTGCAATCTCATAGATTCCAACTGCTCTGGTGTATTGCCTTTTTTACCTGCACTCCTCAGCTACCGAAACATAACAGTATCACCAGCCTAAAAATTGAAAATTGTATGGTACTCACAGAAGGGAAAAAATATTGTGAAAGAAAAAAGGTTGTCAGAGTTGTCAGAGATATTTTTCTATTTGTTGCATTTTTTTTTTCCCTCTGTATCTCTGGGTGCTGGGGAGGATCTTTTCTCTCAATGGAGTTTGCACGGTTGTCTGGCCGTGTGGATCAGCTTGCCACTGAGGTTCGGAGTATTGCTGCCTATCTTGCTAGGTTGCCTGTTGTGGAACCTAGGATCCCCATGCCAGATTTATTTTTGGGGGATCGAGCTAAGTTTCAGAATTTCAAAATAATTGTAAATTGTTTTTTGCCTTAAAATCTAAGTCCTCAGGGAACGCAGCGCAGCAGGTTCAAATTATCCTCAGGATTGGGCTTTTTCCCTGACACCTGGGGATCCTGTTTTGAGTGATGTTGATGCATTTTTTTCAGGCTTTGGGGTTATTGTACGATGAGCCTAATGTCACTGATCAAGCTGAAAAAGCCTTGTTGGCATTAAATCAGGGGCCTTATGACGCTGAGTTATACTGTCAGAGATTCCGTAGGTGGGCAGTCCTGACCAAATGGAATGACGACGCTTTGGCAGTCCTTTTCCGGAAGGGTCTGTCAGATAATGTAAAGGATGTTATGGTGGGATTCCCTGTCCCCTCTGGTCTCAATGATTCTATGTCATTAGAGATTCAAATTGACAGACGTTTGCGTGAGCGGAGAAGTATGCGTGGAATGGTGTTGCCTTGTGAACCAGCTTCTGAACCCATGCAGTGTGATAGAGTGGTGTCTGGGGCACAGCGTCATGAGTTTCGAAAGCGCAATGGGTTATGTTTCTACTGTGGTGATGCCTCTCATGCTATTTCAGTCTGCCCTAAGCGGGGAAGACGTTTTGCACGCTCAGTTGTCTTGGGTAGTGTTCAGACTAAGTTTTTATTAACTGTCACTCTGATATGCTCTCTGTCCTCATTTTCTGCTCAGGCTTTCGTTGATTCTGGAGCAGCTATTAACCTGATGGATTATGATTTTGCTAAACGTTGTGGGTTTCCCTTGATACCCCTACAGAAGTCTATTTCCCTACTGGGGATCGATTCTACCCCTTTGGCTGAGAATAAACCCCAGTTTTCTACTCAGGTGATAATGAGGGTTGAACCTGATCACCAGGAGTGCTGCAAATTTTTGGTTCTGTATAATCTGCATGACATTATCGTGCTGGGTTTCCCTTGGTTACAGTCTCATAATCCTGTTTTGGATTGGAAATCTGTGTCTGTAACCAGGTGTGGCTGCCAATGTGTTAATACCAACACTCCTGTTTTTTCCTGCCTCCCCCAGGCTCAGGATGTTCCTGACTTTTTGATTGATTTTTCTGATGTGTTTAGCGAAAGTAAATCTGCATCCTTGCCTCCCCATAGGAGCTATGACTGCGCTATTGAATTAGTGCCGGGTAGTAAATTCCCTAAAGGTCGCCTTTTTAACTTGTCTGTACCTGAACATGACGCTATGCGGTCTTATATCAAGGAATCATTGGAGAAGGGTCATATCAGACCATCCTCTTCACCCTTAGGTGCCGGTTTTTTCTTTGTGGCCAAAAAAGATGGTTCATTAAGGCCGTGTATTGATTATCGTCTCTTGAACAATATTACTGTGAAATATCAATACCCGTTACCCTTGATTTCTGACCTGTTTTCCAGGGTGAAAAACGCTACTTGGTTTACCAAGCTTGACCTCAGGGGGGCGTATAACCTTATTCGCATTAAGCACGGGGATGAATGGAAGACGGCATTCAATACACCTGAAGGGCATTTTGAGTACCTAGTGATGCCCTTTGGGCTCACTAATGCTCCTTCCGTCTTCCAGTCCTTCATGAATGACATTTTCAGGGATTTTGTGGACAAATTTCTGATTGTTTATTTGGATGATATCTAATTTTTTCTAATGACTGGGACTCTCATGTGAAACATGTTCGAACTGTGTTCCAGATTTTGAGAGAGAGAATGCTCTGTATGTGAAGGGATCAAAGTGTCTTTTTGGCGTACAGAGGATCTCATTTCTGGGATTCATTTTGTCCCCATCTGTTATTGAAATGGACCCGTCAAGGTTCAGGCCATCTGTGATTGGGTCCAACCTACTTCATTAAAGGCTCTTCAGAGATTTTTGGGTTTTGCCAATTTTTATCGTAAATTTATTGGTAATTTCTCGGTTATTGTTAAACCATTAACTGATTTGACCAGAAAGGGTTCTGATGTGGTGAATTGGCCTCCTGAGGCAGCCTCTGCGTTTCAGGAACTTAAGCAGAGATTCACTTCTGCTCCTGTTCTACGGCAGCCTGATGTTTCTCTGCCATTTCAGGTGGAGGTTGATGCCTCTGAAATTGGGGCAGGTGCCGTTTTGTCCCAAAAAGATCCAGAGACCTCTAAAAGTAACCCTTGTGCCTTTTTCTCTCGAAAATTTTCTCCTACTGAACGTAATTATGACGTGGGTAATCGGGAGTTATTGGCCATGAAGTGGGCTTTTGAAGAGTGGAGATATTGGCTGGAGGGAGCCAAACATCAGGTGGTGGTCCTTACGGACCATAAGAATCTGGTCTATCTGGAATCTGCCAAGCGACTCAATCCTAGACAGGCCAGGTGGGCCTTGTTTTTCACATGTTTTAATTTTGTGGTTTCCTTTCTTCCTGGCACTAAGAATGTTAAGGCGGATGCCCTCTCGAGGAGTTTCCTTGCGGACTCTCCTGAGTTATCTGATCCTTCTGTTATTTTGAAAGAGGGTGTAGTTCTTTCCGCCATCTCGCCCAATTTGAGACTTGCTCTGGAGGGGTGTCAGGAGGATAGGCCCGAGTGCTGCCCTGTTGGAAAATTGTTTGTCCCGGACCAGTGGAAAAAGAGTGTGATGTCTGAGATTCATTGTTCCGCATTGGCTGGGCATCCCGGAATTTTTGGTACCAGAGACTTGGTTAGTCGGTCCTTTTGGTGGCCTACCTTGTCTCGTCATGTCAGGGAATTTGTGCAGTCCTGCGGGATTGCTCTCGCTCCAAGCCTTGCTCTCGCTCTAGTGGTTTGTTGATGCCATTGCCTGTGCCCAAGAGACCATGGACCCATATCTCTATGGATTTCATTTCCGACCTTCCTGTTTCTCAGAGAATGACCACCATCTGGGTAATTTGTGATAGGTTTTCCAAAATGATACATCTTGTGCCATTACCTAAGTTGCCTTCCTCCTCTGAATTGGTGCCGTTGTTCCTTCAGCACGTGGTTCGTTTACACGGCATTCCTGAGAACATTGTGTCTGACAGAGGAGTCCAGTTTGTTTCCAGATTTTGGAGGACTTTTTGTTCTAAACTGGGTGTTCAATTGTCTTTCTCCTCGGCATTTCATCCTCAGACCAATGGTCAAACTGAGAGAACAAACCAGACATTGGAGACTTATCTTAGATGCTTTGTGTCTGCTGATCAGGATGACTGGGTCTCTTTTTTACCTTTGGCTGAGTTTGCTCTTAATAATAGGGCTAGCTCTGCCACTTTGATGTCTCCGTTTTTCTGTAATTCTGGGTTTCACCCTCGATTTTCTTCAGGACAGACGGAGGCTTCTGTCTGTCCAGGTGTTGACTCTGTTGTGGAGCGTATGCAACAGATTTGGGACCAGGTAGTGGAGAGGTTGTCCCTCTCTCAGGAGAAGGCCCAGCGGTTTGCTAACCGGCATAGGACTGATGGTCCTCGGTTTAAAGTGGGGGACTTGATCTGGTTGTCCTCAAAGAATATTCCTATGAGAGTAGCATCTCCTAAATTTAAGCCTAGGTTCATTGGACCTTATAAGATCATTGAGATTCTTAATCCTGTTTCTTTTCGTTTGCTTCTTCCAGGGACATTTAAGATCCATAACGTGTTCCACAAGTCCTTGTTGAAGAGGTTTGTTGAGCCAGTGGTTCCTGCTGCTGTGCCTCCTGACCCTGTTTTGGTTGAGGGCAATCTGGAGTATGTGGTTGAGAAAATATTAGATTCTCGTTTTTCTAGACGGAAACTCCAGTATTTGGTTAAGTGGAGAGGTTATGGTCAGGAAGACAATTCTTGGGTGTTTGCTTCGGACATCCATGCTAGGAGACTCATCCGTGCGTATCATAGAACTCATCCTGACCGACCTGGTTGCTCAAATGAGGGTTCGGTGACCCCTCCTCAAGGGGGGGGTACTGTTGTGAATGGGTTTGAGATGAGTTCTGAGCAGAGACTCCCTCTGGTGGTTACAAGCGGTACTGGTCTGTTCAGTGAAGATTGTGAGGACTGGTAATCAGGTGTTACTGACTGGTCTTATATAAGGGAGTCACCTTCCCATCAGGGTTGCCGGTGATCAATTGTTCTGGTCTGAATCCTTCATTCCTGTTTCCCTTGTAGCCTGCTGTCGTGTCTGCATCTCCTGCTAACAGATAAGACATTTTCTTCTTTTTGTTTTTGTACTATATTTTTGCATTTTGTCCTGCACTTCTTTGGGGGCCTTCTGGGTCCCCTTCGGGGGCTTTTGCCCTCTCAGTTTAGTTCAGCCACTGATGTTTGTACTTTTGCTTTTTCCAGTTTTTTCAGTGGCTGCTGTTTTGATTTTGTTACACCAGAGAACTAATTTAGGTGGTAGAGGTCGTGTGATCTCAGGTGTTTTTGAAATTAGTAGAGTTGGTGCTTTTCAGGGTTTTCTGGGATTGCAGTAAGTACCCTTCCTATCCTTTTCTATTTAGTTAGTTTGGGCCCCAGCGTTTGCTCATACTATTTTCTTTCTGTGTCAGTATTTCTTCTTGTCTAACCGCCATTACTTGTTTGGGGGCTTTCTATTATCTTTGGGGTTCTGCTCCGGGGCAGATAGCTTTCCTATTTCTATCTTTAGGTGTAGTTAGTTTCTCAGGCTGTGACGAGGCGTCTAGGACCAACGTAGGAACGCTCCACGGCTGCCTCTAGTTGTGGTGGTTAGTCAGGGTACTGCAATCTCATAGATTCCAACTGCTCTGGTGTATTGCCTTTTTTACCTGCACTCCTCAGCTACCGAAACATAACAGTGGAGGGTGCATGAGATAAGGGGATACAGAGTGTGTGAGATTTAGGCGTGAAGGGGTGCATGGTGCATGAGATAAGGGTACAGGAAGGATGAGATAGAGGAGTGCAAGGGGGTGCAGGGTGTGTGAGACAAGGGGTGAGATAAAGGGGTACGGGGTGTGTGAAATAGAGGAGTGTAAAGGTTATGCAGAGTGTGTAAGATAAGGGGGTACAAGGTGTGTGAGAGAGTGCAAGGGGGTGCAGGGTGCGTGAGATAGAGGAGTGCAAGGGGTACAGGGCGTATGAGATAGAGTTGTGCAATATGGTACAGGGTGTTTGAGATAGAAAGCTACAAGGGGATGCAGGGTGTGACATAAGGGGGTGCAGGGTGTGTGAGATAGAGGGTTGCAAAGGATTGCATGTGTGTATATAGAGTGGTGCAAAGGGGTGCAGGATATGTGGCATAGAGAGGTATAAGGGGGTGCAGTGTCTGTGAGATAGAGGTACTAGGGGGTGCAGGGTGGATGAGATAGAGGGTTGCAAGGGGTGCAGGGTGTGTGAGATAAGGGGTTGTGAGGGGGTACATGGTGTGTGAGAGAGGGGTGCAAGTGGGTACAGGATATGTCAGATAAAGGGGTGCAGGGTGTGTAAGATAGAGGGGTGCAAGAAAGTGCAGAGTGTGTGACAGGTATGCTTGTTGGTACAGGGTGTGTGATAGAGGGGTGCAAGGAGGTGCAGATCGACAGTCTGGGCCTGGTTTTATAGCTATACTGTACTGATGTTGAGAAGAGTATCTTCTTCAGGGTACACAGCAATGAAATGGCTTCCAAAAAAGATAATTTTTTCACTGCTTGTTGACAAGTCAATAGTTCTTCTAACCTGTTAACCTGTTCTCTAAATAAAGTGAGAATTTTTGGACAGCTTAATAAAATTCCATAGTATTTGTTTAGTCATTTTTAGAATAGAAAATCTGTTGCAGATTCCAAAAAGTTATAATTTTTTCCCTCATATTTGAGAAACCATTGCTTCTTCACTTTCAAAACTGAAAACCTTTGTCTGCTCTCTAAATAAAGGGATCACTTTTGGACGATTTGTGAAAAATCAACTGTTTTTCATTTGGTAAAGAAAAAAGCTTTAGTACTCACTAAACAGGGATTTTGTTTTTCACCACTTTTTGCGGAAAAGCCATTGGTTTTTCTATTTGTGCTGCCAGTGTTTAAACACCAGATAAGCAGGTATCCCAAAAAGGAATTATTTGGGACAATTTTTAAAATGTAAGCCTTAAAAGTCTGTATGTGTGACATGTTATTATCAAACTGTTGGTTACCACTGGTTTCCAACCATTTACCCATAGCCATATGTGTTTACGTGAATTGAACACTATTAAGGCTGTTTGCATTGAAAAACTTGAAAGGGCTTGAAGAGTTTTACAAACACAATTTTTGGGCAATTAGATAATTTGTAGAATTGAATTGTGATTTGCTCTGAATCATTTAGCTGCTAATTAGTGTTGAGCGATACTGCTCGATAGCTAAAAATATCGGATCGGAATGGTATCGCCGATATCACTAAATATCGTCGATATCCGATTCCGATACCGGAAGTCCAATGTAAGTCTATGGGAACCAAATATCGACATTAAAAAAAAACATTCTTGCCTTGTTGGTTAATTGTACATGAAGGAAAACAACAAAGACTAATGTAGAATGTATTGGGGGAGGTTGAGGAGACAATAAAGGCATACATGTTTAACCCAATGCATTGGAATAGCATTAATATATTTTTTTTTGGAAATACGTTTGGATTGACTAACAAATTGACAATGTTGTTAACCTTTTTTCTATTTTGGCAAATATGTATGTTTCACAACTTCCATGCTCTTCACCTTTTTAACTTTTGCCAGTGCCACACTTTCTCCTTCATAATCTTCAGCAGCATCATCTTTCTCATCAAATTATTCTTCATCTTCACCTTCTTAATCTTCTTCTTAAACTTCTTGCTATTCATGTTTTTGTTTACATTACTCATATTGTTATTATTAAACTAATTAATCTTCTTCATATTCAAATTCTTCATCTTCTTCCTCTTCATCTTCTTCATCATATTCTTATTTGTGACAGAGATTCCTGTACTTGTAATCTGTAAAAGTATGAATTGTTCATCCTTCCGTTCTTGCTGTCACAAAAGATTTAAATTACAACAGTATTTGTCCGTGTTCAGTTTAGCCTGCAGCAGCAGCAGGCATTTTCCAGGGGCACCACGAGGAGGAACGGACTCACCCCCATACACTGCTTAGTCTTCTTCTGCTTAGAATTTAGAGCATATATTTTGCTCTTCATTTTGGTCTTATACTTCATGTTCTTCTGCTTTTTGATCTTCTGCTTATTGTTCTTCTGTCTCTTGTTCTGTATCTTGTAGTTTGTCTTAACCTTCTTTGTCCTGTTGGTGATCTTCTTCTGGGTAATCTTTTATTTTTTCTTTGTGATGGTGTTCAGGCTGGTTGGCTTCATGCTCGTCGTCCTTGTTGTCGCCATCTTCTTCTGGGTGGTCTTTAAGGTCGTCTAATTTCCGAGAAACAGCTGACGTTACTGGAACCCTGACGGGTATCAGATGGAGCAAGAGACAATGGAAGTAACGAGGACCAGCTGACTGTGCTGGAACCCGGACGGGTAGCAGAAGGAAAAGAGGCAATGTCACAACCGAGTACCAGCTGACGTTACTGTGACACGGTTACTAAGCAGGAGGTACCTGTGCTCCAAAGCACTACCAAGGACCAGCAGACGTTGGTGGAACTCGGATACGGAGATGGAGGCACCTAGGCCAAAGGCACTGGGGAGAACCAGTTGACGGTACTGGACCCCGGACGGGTAGCAGAAGGAAAAGAGGCAATGTCACAACCGAGTACCAGCTGACGTTACTGTGACACGGTTACTAAGCAGGAGGTACCTGTGCTCCAAAGCACTACCAAGGACCAGCAGACGTTGGTGGAACTCGGATACGGAGATGGAGGCACCTAGGCCAAAGGCACTGGGGAGAACCAGTTGACGGTACTGGACCCCGGACGGGTAGAAGAACGCACCCATGAAAATGTAAGTTGACAGGACGCAAGCCGTCCACAGTTACCGAATCACACAGTCCTACAGTGGGTGCTTGTCCTATTGTCACAATGGAAACCGCCTTTATTTACATATCCCACAGCACACATAGGAATCACCTAAACTGCAGGCACCATAGAGTCGGCTAACCCGAATGCAACACGACAGCACAACTTATTGGAGGATAATTGACGTTCACACTGCCAGGAAACAGCTGTCGTGCTGTAACCAGGCTGGCCATGAGTCAGTACCCCTGCCAATTACTTACGAGCAACAAATGGCGGTGTTGTAGCCCAGGGAGTAGAGTTCAGGTGGTAGAAAGATGAACATAACAGGAGACATGGAAAACGTTGCCAAACAGTTATTTAATCTGAAAACGGACAGGCAAATTCAGGTGAGATCCATGCCTTGTTCATTTTCAGAAAAGTAAGCCGGTCTACATTCTCTGAGGATAGTCGCATGCGACGGTCTGTTACTACACCACCTGCAGCACTAAAGACACGCTCAGATAATACACTGGCAGCAGGGCAAGCCAGCACCTCCAATGCATACTGGCTAAGCTCTGGCCATGTATCCAACTTAGAGACCCAAAATTTTAAAGGGGAAGAGGCATCTGGGAGTACACTTAGAGGGAAAGACAAGTAGTCTGTCACCATCTTACGGAAACGTTTCTTCCTGGTGACTGGAGCCGTCTCGGATGGTGTAGACCTTGCTGGCGCTGTCACAAAACTTTTCCACATTTGTAACATACAGCTCTTGCCCTGTGCAGAGGCGTTGCTTGTGCTCCCTCTTGTTGTAGAGGTGTCTACACTGCCTCGACGCACAGAGCTGCTTTGTAAAGCAGTAGCAGCAGCAGCAGCTCTCTCGGCTGGAATGTACAACAGTATGGATTGCACCAGTGTGTCTTGGTACTCCTGCATTTTACGGTCCCAGTTCACCGGTGTGATGAGGGTTTGTAAGTTGTCCGGTAGCGAGGGTCTAGGAGGGTGTACACCCAATAATCTGACGTGGTGAGAATGTGGGCGATGCGGCGGTCGTTTCTCAGGCACTGAAGCATGAAATCAACCATGTGCTGCAGACTCCCAACTGGCCAACAAAGGCTGTCTTCTGGAAGAGGCGTCATCTCTGCCTCCTCTGCATCACCCCACCCTCGCTCTACATACTGACTAGAGCGTTGTGTACCTCCCTCTGTAGGGATTTCTTCCTCCTCCATTGACTCCTCCTCCTCCTCATCCTCCTCACAAAGTGAGCCCTGCCCAGCCCTTTGTGAGGAACCACGTTGCGCTGACTGTCCTGAAGGTAATTGAATTTGTGACTCCTCATCCTCCACCTCTTCCAAAACCTCTTCCTTTAGTGCTTTCAGTGATTTCTGAAGCAGGCAGATAAGGGGGACAGTCATGCTGATTAGTGCATCATCTGCACTCGCCATCCGCGTTGAGACATCAAACGCACGCAAAACGTCGCAGATGTCCTTCATAGAGGCCCACTCAGTAGTGGTGAAGTGTGAACGGCGCAAATTGCGAGTTGATTGCGCCTGTTGCAGCTGATACTCCATTACTGCTGGCTGCTGCTCACACAACCGCTCCAACATATGTAACGTGGAAATCCACCTGGTGGGTACGTCACATATGATGCGATGTTCAGGAAGGCGAAATCTGACTTGCAGAGCTGCAATGCGCGATCTGGCCATGCTGGAACGTCGCAAGTGAGCGCACTCTAGGCGGACCTTGTGCAGCAGTACATCAAGATCCGGATAGTCCCTCAAAAAACTCTGCACGACCAAGTTGAGCACATGTGCCAGACATGGTATGTGAGTGAGGTTGCCAAGGCCCAGAGCTGCCACCAGATTTCGGCCATTGTCACACACTACCAAGCCTGGCTGGAGATTAGCTGACTTTAACCACACGTCGCTCTCGTGCTTGATGGCATCCCAGAGCTCCTGCGCTGTGTGGCTTCGATTCTCCATGGAAATTAATTTCAGGACGGCCTGTTGACGTTTGGCCACGGCTGTGCTCATATCGGTCGCAACAGGTAAGCGTTCACGGGTCCATGTGGAGGTATACCGTGACGGCTCGTGCAGCGATGATTCTGAGGAACTGGAGTAGGAGGAGGAATCAATGTGTACAGACTGGATTCCTGCAATCCTTGGAGTTGGCAGAACACGTACAGCGCCACTGGCAAGATCTGTACCGGCTCCACAACATTGACCCAATGGGCAGTGAGGGAAAGGTATCGTCCCTGGCCATGGGTACTGGACCACGCATCGGTGGTCAGGTGGACCCTGCTACTGACGGCGTTTAGTAGCGCATGTTTAATGTTTCCCTCGACATGTTTTTGCAGAGCAGGGACAGCTTGCCTGCTGAAATAAAATCGGCTTGGCACATTATATTGTGGGACTGCCAATGCCATAAAGTTCCTGAAACTGTCAGTCTCCACCAGCCTGAATGACAGCATTTCAAGGACAGGAGTTTTGCAATGCCAGCATTCAGAGCCTGTGCTCGTGGATGGTTTGCCGAGTATGGCCGTCTTTTATCCCATGCCTGTGGTACCGATGGCTGTTTTTTGTTCTGGGAGTGTGACGATGACTGTGAACTTGCTGCTGTGGGTGGAATAACAGTTTGTCTATGGACAACAGTGACCGAGGTTCTTCCATGGAGATTCTGTGAGGAAGCCGAACCAGGTGTGTGTGAGCTGGAGGTAGAGGCTCGAACACGACCTGAAGATGTAGGTGCTGCTGTAGGTTGACCTACATCTACAGTGTGTCTTTGGAACTCAGCTATGTGCTTTGTCCGTACATGTTTCCACATATTTGTGGTATTCAGGTTACTGATATTTTTACCTCTTTTAACTTTTTGCTTACACAGCTTGCATTAAACATAGCAAATATCATCTACAAGTCTGTCAAAAAAGGACCACGCAGTGCAAGTCATGGGAGCGCCAATTTTGACATTTCTAAGAGAACTGCTCCCAACAGGTGCCAAACTGGAGGCTACAGGCAAGCGAGTCTGCAGCCTACCTCTCCCTCCTCTTTGTACCGTTGGGACAATCTCTTCCTCAGAGCTGCTCCCACCACCTTCCTGCTGCTCACGCCATGTTGGGTCTCGGACTTCATCATCTCCACTACCCTCTTCCAACACCTGCTGCTGTTGGATGGTCTGGGCAGCACCATGCTCCACAAAACCTGGCACCTGAGTCTCATCATCATCATAAGATGCGTTCTGCGGTGTGCTGTCCATCGGCACTGGCTCACCCGCCTCTTCAGATTGAGAGAGACACACCTGTTGCGCATCACTGCATACTCCCTCTTCTTCAAATTGCAGAATGCTGCTTGCCTGTGCCCGTGTTTGCGAGCCAACAGATTCTGAGAACAGAAGCAGAGACTCAGCTGGCTCCTGTACAGAACTCTCTGACTGCCTGGGCAATTTGACAGGCGGTGAACAGACAGATGGTTGCTCAACAGTGTTGTGTTCCTGAGAGGAGGTGGAAGGAATTGAAGTCGATGCATTGGCTGCCATCCAACCAACAACGGCTTCAATTTGTTCTTCCCGCAGCAGGGGGGCACGCCGAGCTCCTACCAAAGTGCGCATAAAGGAACGCTCATGGGTAAAACTGGTGGATGCTGTGTCACTGAGGGCGGCAGCAGCCACAGAATCCCCACGTCCTCTCCCTGCTGAAACTCCACGGCCACGACCACGTGCCTTACTCACTGACTTCTTCATCTTGGTAGATTGATAAAGAAAGTCAGAAAAGTTTAAGGCCTAAGTGTGGTTATTACGCAGAGACTGAAGTGAACACTGAAACACAACTGTTCACAATCTGTGAAAGGCTACTCCTTTGTCTACTTCTATAGTGTTTGCAACCAATGTATTGGATACGGATGGAAGCGCGTCACACTAATAGATTATATTTTAAATGGAATGGAGCAGAACCAATTGGAGATAAATGAAAAGGATGAGCCACTGAGACACGCTCAGCAGAGTACAAGCAGCAGTGCTTGAACAAGTAACTGGAGCGTGATGTGCACTCAAAAAATAAAAAACACAGACTGAAGTGAACACTGAAACACAACTGTTCACAATCTGTGAAAGGCTACTCCTTTGTCTACTTCTATAGTGTTTGCAACCAATGTATTGGATACGGATGGAAGCGCGTCACACTAATAGATTATATTTTAAATGTTATGGAGCAGAACCAATTGGAGATAAATGAAAAGGATGAGGCACTGAGACACGCTCAGCAGAGTACAAGCAGCAGTGCTTGAACAAGTAACTGGAGCGTGATGTGCACTCAAAAAATAAAAAACACAGACTGAAGTGAACACTGAAACACAACTGTTCACAATCTGTGAAAGGCTACTCCTTTGTCTACTTCTATAGTGTTTGCAACCAATGTATTGGATACGGATGGAAGCGCGTCACACTAATAGATTATATTTTAAATGGAATGGAGCAGAACCAATT
>JARQOD010000006.1:71622852-71702733 GCA_033576555.1 Oophaga sylvatica | reverse complement strand
CGGTCTGTTACTACACCACCTGCAGACTAAAGACCGCTCGATAATAACTGGCAGAGGGCAAGCCAGCACCTCCAATGCATACTGGCTAAGCTCTGGCCATGTATCCAACTTAGAGACCCCAAAATTTGAAAGGGGAAGAGGCATCTGGGAGTACACTTAGAGGGAAAGACAAGTAGTCTGTCACCATCTACGGAAAGTTTCTTCCTGGTGACTGGAGCCGTCTCGGATGGTGTAGACCTTGCTGGCGCTGTCACAAAATTTCCACATTTGTAACATACAGCTCTTGCCCTGTGCAGAGGCGTTGCTTGTGCTCCCTCTTGTTTAGAGGTGTCTAACAGCCTCGACGCACAGAGCTGCTTTGTAAAGCAGTAGCAGCAGCCAGCAGCTCTCTCGCTGGATGTACAACAGTATGGATTGCACCAGTGTGTCTTGGTACTCCTGCATTTTACGGTCCCAGTTCACCGGTGTGATGAGGGTTTGTAAGTTGTCCCGGTAGCGAGGGTCTAGGAGGGTGTACACCCAATAATCTGACGTGGTGAGAATGTGGGCGATGCGGCGGTCGTTTCTCAGGCACTGAAGCATGAAATCAACCATGTGCTGCGACTCCCAACTGGCCAACAAAGGCTGTCTCTGGAAGAGGCTCATCTCTGCCTCCTCTGCATCACCCCACCCTTGCTCTACATACTGACTAGAGCGTTGTGTACCTCCCTCTGTAGGGATTTCTTCCTCCCCATTGACTCCTCCTCCTCCTCATCCTCCTCACAAGTGAGCCCTGCCCAGCCCTTGTGAGGAACCACGTTGCGCTGACTGTCCTGAAGGTAATTGAATTTGTGACCCTCATCCTCCCCTCTTCCAAAACCTCTCCTTTAGTGCTTTCAGTGATTTCTGAAGCAGGCAGATAAGGGGGACAGTCATGCTGATTAGTGCATCATCTGCACTCGCCATCCGCGTTGAGACATCAAAACGCACGCAAAACGTCGCAGATGTCCTTCATAGAGGCCCACTCAGTAGTGGTGAAGTGTGACGGCGCAAATTCGAGTTGATTGCGCCTGTTGCAGCTGATACTCCATTACTGCTGGCTGCTGCTCACACAACCGCTCCAACATATGTAACGTGGAAATCCACCTGTGGGTACGTCACATAATGATGCGATGTTCAGGAAGGCGAAATCTGACTTGCAGAGCTGCAATGCCGCGATCTGGCCATGCTGGAACGTCGCAAGTGAGCGCACTCTAGGCGGACCTTGTGCAGCAGTACATCAAGATCCGGATAGTCCCTCAAAAAACTCTGCACGACCAAGTTGAGCACATGTGCCAGACATGGTATGTGAGTGAGGTTGCCAAGGCCCAGAGCTGCCACCAGATTTCGGCCATTGTCAACACTACCAAGCCTGGCTGGAGATTAGCTGACTTTAACACACGTCGCTCTCGTGCTTGATGGCATCCCAGAGCTCCTGCGCTGTGTGGCTTCGATTCTCCATGGAAATTAATTTCGGACGGCCTGTTGACGTTTGGCCACGGCTGTGCTCATATCGGTCGCAACAGGTAAGCGTTCACGGGCCCCATGTGGAGGTATACCGTGACGGCTCGTGCAGCGATGATTCTGAGGAACTGGAGTAGAGGAGGAATCAATGTTACAGACTGGATTCCTGCAATCCTTGGAGTTTGGCAGAACACGTACAGCGCCACTGGCAAGATCTGTACCCGGCTCCAAACATTGACCCAATGGGCAGTGGGGAAAGGTAGTCCCCTGGCCATGGGTACTGGACACGCATCGGTGGTCAGGTGGACCCTGCTACTGACGGCGTTTAGTAGCGCGTGTTTAATGTTTCCCTCGACATGTTTTTGCAGAGCAGGGACAGCTTCCTGCTGAAATAAAATCGGCTTGGCACATTATATTGTGGGACTGCCAATGCCATAAAGTTCCTGAAACGTCAGTCTCCACCAGCCTGAATGACAGCATTTCAAGAGACAGGTTTTTGCAATGCCGCATTCAGAGCCTGTGCTCGTGGATGGTTTGCCGATGTATGGCCGTCTTTTATCCCATGCCTGTGGTACCGATGGCTGTTTTTGTTCTG
Source organism: Oophaga sylvatica (assembly GCA_033576555.1). Classification (NCBI taxonomy): domain Eukaryota; kingdom Metazoa; phylum Chordata; class Amphibia; order Anura; family Dendrobatidae; genus Oophaga; species Oophaga sylvatica. Next base: position 71,700,656 of record JARQOD010000006.1, on the reverse strand, counting down.
GGAGTGTGACGATGACTGTGAACTTGCTGCTGTGGGTGGAATAACAGTTTGTCTATGGACAACAGTGACCGAGGTTCTTCCATGGAGATCCTGTGAGGAAGCCGAACCAGGTGTGTGTGAGCTGGAGGTAGAGGCTCGAACACGACCTGAAGATGTAGGTGCTGCTTTGGTTGACCTACATCTACAGTGTGTCTTTGGAACCAGCTACGTGCTTTGTCCATACATGTTTCCACATATTTGTGGTATTCAGGTTACTGATATTTTTTACCTCTTTTAACTTTTTGCTTACACAGCTTGCATTAAACATAGCAAATTCATCTACAAGTCTGTCAAAAAAGGACCACGCGTGCAAGTCATGGGAGCGCCCAATTTTGACATTTCTAGAGAAACTGCTCCCAACAGGTGCCAAACTGGAGGCTACAGGCAAGCGAGTCTGCAGCCTACCTCTCCCTCCTCTTTGTACCGTTGGGACAATCTCTTCCTCAGAGCTGCTCCCACCACCTTCCTGCTGCTCACGCCATGTTGGGTCTCGGACTTCATCATCTCCACTACCCTCTTCCAACACCTGCTGCTGTTGGATGGTCTGGGCAGCACCATGCTCCCACAAAACCTGGCACCTGAGTCTCATTCATCATCATAAGATGCGTTCTGCGGTGTGCTGTCCATCGGCACTGGCTCACCCGCCTCTTCAGATTGAGAGAGACACACCTGTTGCGCATCACTGCATACTCCCTCTCTTCAAATTGCAGAATGCTGCTTGCCTGTGCCCGTGTTTGCGAGCCAACAGATTCTGAGAACAGAAGCAGAGACTCAGCTGGCTCCTGTACAGAACTCTCTGACTGCCTGGGCAATTTGACAGGCGGTGAACAGACAGTGGTTGCTCAACAGTGTTGTGTTCCTGAGAGGAGGTGGAAGGAATTGAAGTCGATGCATTGGCTGCCATCCAAACCAACAACGGCTTCAATTTGTTCTTCCCGCAGCAGGGGGGCACGCCGAGCTCCTACCAAAGTGCGCATAAAGGAACGCTCATGGGTAAAAAACTGGTGGATGCTGTGTCACTGAGGGCCGGCAGCAGCCACAGAATCCCCACGTCCTCTCCCTGCTGAAAACTCCACGGCCACGACCACGTGCCTTACTCACTGACTTCTTCATCTTGGTAGATTGATAAAGAAAGTCTGAAAAGTTATAAGGCCTAAGTGTGGTTATACGCAGAGACTGAAGTGAACACTGAAAACACAACTGTTCACAATCTGTGAAAGGCTACTCCTTTGTCTACTTCTATAGTTGTTTGCAACCAATGTATTGGATACGGATGGAAGCGCGTCCACACTAATAGATTATATTTTAAATGGAATGGAGCAGAACCAATTGGAGATAATGAAAAGGATGAGGCACTGAGACACGCTCAGCAGAGTACAAGCAGCAGTGCTTGAACAAGTAACTGGAGCGTGATGTGCACTCAAAAATAAAAAACACAGACTGAAGTGAACACTGAAACACAACTGTTCACAATCTGTGAAAGGCTACTCCTTTGTCTACTTCTATAGTTTTTTGCAACCAATGTATTGGATACGGATGGAAGCGCGTCACACTAATAGATTAGATTTTAAATGTTATGGAGCAGAACCATTGGAGATAAATGAAAAGGATGAGGCACTGAGACACGCTCAGCAGAGTACAAGCAGCAGTGCTTGAACAAGTAACTGGAGCGTGATGTGCACTCAAAAAATAAAAACACAGACTGAAGTGAACACTGAAACACAACTGTTCACAATCTGTGAAAGGCTACTCCTTTGTCTACTTCTATAGTGTTTGCAACCAATGTATTGGATACGGATGGAAGCGCGTCACACTAATAGATTATATTTTAAATGGAATGGAGCAGAACCAATTGGAGATAAATGAAAAGGTTTGAGGCACTGAGACACGCTCAGCAGAGTACAAGCAGCAGTCTTGAACAAGTAACTGGAGCGTGATGTGCACTCAAAAAATAAAAAAACACAGACTGAAGTGAACACTGAAAACAACTGTTCACAATCTGTGAAAGGCTACTCCTTTGTCTACTTCTATAGTGTTTGCAACCAATGTATTGGATACGGATGGAAGCGCGTCACACTAATAGTTAAATTGCATGGAGCTGCAAAAATTACACTGAAGAAAAAAAAAGAGTCTGTGAGTGACACGTGCAGATGCCTACAGACAGCGTTGCATGCAGAGCAAACTGCAGCGTCACCTGCACTCACACACACCTTGCAGAGCTGTTAAAACAACACTGCAGGCAAAAGGAAGCTTTACACAGCGGTTGGTGCTAGCCTGCCTACAGCACAGTACACTAAATCGCAATCTCTAACTGTCCCTCAGAGTCAGCACAGCAGCGTTCTGTCCCTTACTGAATTCACAGCACAGTGACGCTAAAATGGCGGCGGCGCCTTTTATAGTGCATTCTGACATCATTTCAGCATCCAATCACAGCCATGCCATTAGTTAACATGACCGCAGCAGTACAGGATGTGCCCACACTTCTTAGGATTCCTCATTGGCTGACTAAAATCACATTGCCTCTCAAAGAATTATGGGAACTTCCGATTCCGGTATACGATATATGGAAATATCGAAACTAAGTATCGAAAGGCCGATAGAGCTAATATCGGCCGATACCCGATACTTGCGGTATCGTATCGCTCAACACTACTGCTAAAAATTTTGGGAGTAAAATTAGTTGAGCCTGGTGAATTTCAAATTTCTGAAGATTCGATTATAACTAAAACTTTAAAATCAGCACAACAAAGTAACTTTTTTATTTATTGTTTTTTTTAAAGGGCCACTAAATAAAAGTTGATCCTTAAGTGGGGATGTTGATATTTCTTGGTTGAACTGTTAGTGCTAATGTTTCAGGTTTAATTTATTGGAACAAAACATTACTTGTTTAGGCTGATTTATAAAATATTACTCTTCTGTATTGGTACTAAAATTTATTTTACATTTTAATCTGAATGATTTAGATAATTTGCCATCTGTTACTGCTGTTATCATTTCTAGATATTTTAGGGTATTTTCATCCTGATTTTCTAGAAGGAAAATCAACAGCATATTACACTATCAGTGCTGTGGATAAGATTTTGCAAAATTCATTCTACACAATATGCAGGGAAACTATATGAGCAACACTGCAGATTTGACATCAGTTGCCTATGAATTTATAACATTAATTTTTACAACAGATTTCATGCTTTGCAATGCGGAAGGCGGAAATTTTCAGGAAGATTTTAGAATTACCAATTTGAGACAAAAGCAATCAAACAGCATTTTACCTCATAAGAAGTATATCAGGGCTAAATATCATGTTTCATAAAAATAGCCCCGATAAGTGCAATCTGATATTAATTCATGATCATGCCGAGATAATATGAAAAAGCTCTATACTAATATATATTCCCCTATTTTATAATTTCATGAAATATATATGAATATGCTTATTCATCCTGAGCCAAAAGAATATAAATTATATGTTCTCTGAGCTTTTGTATAAAACAATGCATCATAATATACCTCTAAATAATTGATAATCATAAGGGACATTGCTAACATGCAGGTTTGGTTTGAGGTAGTTGACCTGTATTTTCTCATTTAGATACTTAGTAAAATTAAGGAAACTTTTCAAGTTGTGTATTAAAAAGTAGCACCAAAATATATACATTAGTATTTAGTATATAGTGTAGAGTGAATATAAAAAGTCTACACGCCACAGTTAAAATGCCAGGTTTTATTCATGTAAAAAACATCATACCAAGAATAATCATTCCAGAACTTTTTCCATCTTTAATGTCACCATTTACAAATCCATTGAGAAACAAACTGAAATCTTTTTGAAGGGAAAAAAAAAATTAACTAACGTAATGTGGTTGCACAAGCATGAACACCCGCTTATAATTGGAGATGTGATTGTGTTCAGAATTAGCTAAAAAAATAACGAAAAATACAAGAAAATTGGTCCATGAAGCTGCCAAGAGGCCTACTGCAACAATAAAGAAGCTGCATGAATTTCTGATAAGTACTGATTTTGTATTGCATTTGACAACAATCTCACGTATTCTCCATAATTCTGGTCTGTAAGCAGGGTGGCAACATGAAAGCCTAATTCTAAAAAGAAAAATATCAAAGCCCAGCTGTGTTTTGCCAAAACCTACATCAAGACTGCTAAAAGCATGTGGGAAAACGTGTTATTTTCTGATGGAAGAAGGGTGAACTCTTTGGCCAAAATTCCCAAAGGATTTTTGAGCAAAGATACACTGCAAATCACCAAAGAACACTATTGCCACAATGAAATATAGCGGAGGCAGCATTTTGCTTTGAGGCTGTTTTGGCTGCTGGAACTGTGGCTTTAGTCATGGTGGAGAAAATTATAAGAGCAGTTCCAAATATCAGCAAATTTTGCATAAAAAACTTCTGCTAAAAAGCTACAGATGAAGAGCAATTTCATCTTTTAACATGACAGCAAGCCTAGTCAGAGCCTAGCCCTGAATCCATTGAAAATTTGTGGGTTGACCTGAAGAGAACCGTACATCGGACATGCCCTTGCATTCTGACAGATTTGGAGAACTACTGCAAAGAAGAGTGGGCAAAGATTGCCAATTCTATATGTACCATTCAGATAAACTCCTACCCAAAAATGCTGAATGCTGCCATTTTGGTGTACATTCAATATTTTGGTCTCTATTTCATTTTGTGGAGGCCAAAAAATGGAAATTCTGTCATTTCAATTTTTTTTACTTGATGGCATCTATTGTACTGTCTAAATATTTTATATTTTGATATGTCAGACTTTAATAGACTTGGGAATACTGAATGTGGGTTTTCTTTATTATTCTTATTTTAAATGGGAAAGGGTGTTCATATTTTTATGTTTTCATTGTTTACATTTTGACTTTTTACTTAAACCTGCGATGGTTTGAACCTGTGATGGTCTGTTCATTTATTCTATGTACTGTAACAAATTATATTGACGGGTATCAGAAAAGAGGCATCTCCTATGAAGCCCAAGGGCTGGGCTTTACAGGAGAACTGTCTTTCAACAGGCCCCAAACTGCCATGGCCACAGGGCAGCAACTTGAGCAACTTAAGTTGCCCACCATTCTGAATAAAAGCCTAAAATGTCCCAGAGGACTTCAAGAGGTTAACAACAGCAATCAGAGACTTGTCAAGTACAGTGCAGGTACAAGCTCTTGAGCCAGCTCCTTACATCAATTCCTGTTGTGTGATGTACATATACAGTGGTGTGAAAATGTCCTTACTCCATATTCTTCTGCATGTTGTCACATTTAAGTGTATCAGATCACTAAACAAATTTAAATATTAGACAAACATAACACAAGTAAACTCAAAATGCATTTTTTAAATGAAGGTCTTTATTATTAAGGGAAAAATAAATCTAAACTTGCAATGCTCTGTGTGAAAAAGCGATTGCCCCTAAACCTAATAACGTGTTGGGCAACCCTTAGCAGCAACAACTACAATTAAGCGTTTTCAATAACTGCCAATGAGTCTTTTATAACACTCTGGAGGAATTTTGACCCACTCATCTTTGCAGAAATTCTGTAATTCAGCCACATCGCAGAGTTTCCAATCATGAACTGCCTTTTAAGGTCATGCCACAGCATCTCAATTGGATAAAGGTCGGGACCTTGACTAGGCCACTCCAAAGTCTTAATTTTGTTTTTCTTAAGCCATTCAGAAGTCGGCATTCTCCTTCAGGATTTTTTCCAGCTGAATTCATGGTTCCATTTCCCACATCAAGTCTTTCAGGTCCTGAGGAAGCAAAACAGACCCAGATCATCTGATGTTTTAAGAGGGGGAATCACTTTTTCACACAGGGCCCTGCAGGTTTGGATTTATTTTTCCCTTAATAATAAATACCTTCCTTTAAAAAACTGCTTTTTGTGTTTACTTGTGTTATCTTCATCTAATATTCAAATTTGTTTGGTGATCTGAAACATTAAAGTGTGACAAACATGCAAAAGAATAGAAAATCAGGAAGGGGCAAACACTTTTTCACACCACTGCATGTCATGAATCAGAAAGGGGTTAAATATCTATTCATTTGTATGGATTCATAAGGGGTAATTTATCATGTGTTGCAGCAGGATTTTGACATTGTTTATGATTTTAACAATGACTATATAGCAAGGAGTAAAACTAGCTTAACCAGTTCCCAATAATGCTAATTTCCATTTTTGTTCTTCAATTTTTCTTCCCATTCATCCGAGAGCAATAACTTTTTTATTTTTTGTCCACATGGATGAATAACACCTTGTTTATTGTAGTTCGAGTTGTGCTTTTGAATTGCATCATTCATTTTACCACATAGTGCACTCAAAAATGGGAAAATAATTCCAAATGCAGTGAAATTGTGAAAACCCCCCGATATTCTGGCATTATTTATTTGGTAATTGTTTTTACAGCATACATTGTGTGGTAATAGTGACTGGCAAAGTGATTCTCCTCATCAGTACGATTACCCCAACTCTTCCATTTCTTTTATTATTTTGTTGGTAAAAAAATCTAAAATTTGAAAAAAACTAATTTTTTATTATGCCCCCTTCTTCCTAGATCCATTACGTCTTCATTTTTTAGTTGATAGACCTATGTGAGGGCTTGCTTTTTGGGGAACGAGATGACATTTTTTATTGATTCTATTAATTTTTATTGATTTTATTGATTGATTTATTAATTGGAAAGTGCTGCAGAATATGTTGGCGCTATATAAATAAAATTATTATTATCATTTCTATTATTGATTCCATTTTATATACATGACATTTTAATAGTTTTGACAGCATTTTTTTCAGTATTGTGACTACCAAAAAAAAACACAAACTTGGCGTTGTCATTTTTATATTTTCATAGATAGGACTTTTCTGGTTGCAGCGATACCACATACAGTTGAAACCAGAAGATTACATACACTTTATAAAAAGACAAATATGCATGTTTTTCTCAATATTTCAAATGAAATCAGAATAAACCTTTAGGTCAATTAGGATTACCATAATTATTAATATTTGCCAAATGCCAGAATAATGAGAGAGAATGTTTTAAGGCAATTTTATTACTTACTGCAAGCCAAAAGTTTACATACATTAAGATTACAATGCCTTTAAACAATTTTGGCCTGTCCATATGATGATGGCATGATAGTTTTTTTGGCAACATCTCAGTTAATTAGAAAAACACCTGTGGATGTATTTTAATGCACACCTGAAACACGCTGCTTCTTTGTGTAGCATCATGGGAAAGTCTCAAGTCTGGCTCATCCTTGGGTACAATTTCAAGATACCTGAAGGTGCCTCATTCATCTGTACAAACATTATACACAAGTACAAACAAGATAGGAATGTCCAGCCATCATACTTCTCAGGAAGGAGACGGGTTCTGTGTCCCAGAGATGAACCTGCTTTGGTCTGACAAGAACATATCAACCAAAGGACAAAAGCAAAAGAAATTGTGAAGAAGATGGCAGAAGCTGGTAAGATTGTGTCAATATCCACAGTGAAACTAGTTACTGTGTTAACATTGCCCGAAAGGCAACTCTGCCAGTAAGTAGCCATTACTCCAAAAGAAACACAAAAAAGCCAGATTAATGGCTGCAAATGCACATAGGAGCAAAGACCTTAATTTTTGGAGACATATCCTGTGGTCTGATTAAATTAAAATTGATCTTTTTGGGCATAATGACCCCTGTTACTTTTGGAGGAAAAAGTGAGAAGCTTGGAATCCTAAGAACACCATCCCAACTGTGAAACACGGAGGTGGCAGCATCATGTTGTGGGGTTGTTTTGCAGCAGGAGAGATGAGTGCACTTCACAAAATAGATGGCATCAAGGAGAAAAGAATATTAAGTGGCAATACTGAAGCAACATCTCAAGACATCAGCCAGGAAGTTAAAGCGTGGATGGAAATGGGTCTTCCAAATGGACAATGACCCAAAACATACTGCCAAAATGGTAATAAAGTGGCATAAGGTTACCAAAGTCAATGTTTTGGAGTGGCCATCATGATTCCCTGATCTGAATCCTATTGAGAATTTATGGGTAAAGCTGAAAAGGCAGGTGCGAGCAAGGCAACGTACAAACCTGGATCAGTTACACAAGTTTTGTCAGGAGAAATGGGCCCAAATTCCAACCAAGTGTTGTGAGAAGCTTGTGGAAGGATATCCCAAACGTTTGACCCAAGTCATTCAGTTTAACGGCAATGGCACCAAATACTATTGAAATGAATGTAAACTTTTGAATTTGCAGTAATAAACATGTCTTAAAATATTCTCTCTCTCTCATCATTCTGGTATTTGGCAAATATTTATAATTTTGGTAATCCTAATTGACCTAAAACCGGAAAAGTTTATTCTGATTTTATGTCAGATATTGAGAAAACATGCATATGTGACTATTTATATAGTGTATGTAAACTTCTGGTTTTGACTGTATAATTATCCTTATTTTTAATGGGGGGAAAGGGAGTTATTTAAAATTTTATGTTTTTTTATTTTTCATCTTTTGTGAACTTTTTTTTTTACTTTTCACTCTGCTTATTAGTCCCCTTAGGGAACTTGAAGATGTGATCGTTTGATCACTTGTACTATATACAGCAATCCCGCAGGCTGGGTTTCAAGGGAGCTTCGTAATGAGAGGCACAACCCCTGCCTGTCGTAGCAACCCGCAATTGCGTCACCTGTGGTTTATAGTAGAGATGAGCGGTGTTCGAAGCGAATTGTTCGCCAATTTCAAATTCGAGCTGTTTTGGGCGGTGTTCGAGCCGTTCGACGAACTCGAACGATTTTGAAAAAATCCGGCTGTTCGAGGTTATGTTCGATAACTTTTCTTGCACCTAAATCGTCACTGGATTTTTTCACAGTAATGCTGAGAATCACTGTTAATACATAGTTTGAGTGTACAGCGGGGCGGGGGAGGGGCATAGGATGGATCTCTGCAGAAATAATGAAGATCTCCATTTTTTTTCTCTTTCCCTCATTTCCAGTGGGCGGTGCAGTCTGTCAGCCTATCAGCAGCACACACACAGAGCGAAGTGCTTTTCTTTCACACAAGCAAGGGCATGTGTCATTGGCTGTGTATGTCACATGTCTTTGCCCTATAAGACCCAGCCATTTCCCCCCTCGCCACCATTTTCTCACTGCTGCAGCACAGTGTTAGACGGCACTGCTGCTGCTGTTAGCGCTATCTTTCTAACAGTGACTGTGAAGAGAATTTGCAGTTAGACAGGAAGGTTTAGGGAGTAGGGAGGGACTAGTTTGTAATTGCAGCCCTTTTAAGGGCTAGGTTACAGCAGTTCCTAGCACTTTTAGCAGGCAGGTCTGTGCTCTATATAGACAGCTAGGTCAACTTGGGAGTAGTGCCTATTTGTAATTGCAGCCCTTTTGAGGGCTAGGTTACATCAGTTGCTATCACTTTTTGCCAGCTCCACCAGCATTGAAATACTCATAATTTTTGGCTGCATCTTGCCTGTAATATAATTGTGGGCATAGTAGCAGTCTGTGGTACTCATTGTATTAGGCCATCTATACTAAGCTCCACCAGCGTTGAAATACTGATAATTTTTTGCTGCATCTTGCCTGTAGAATAATTGTGGGCATAGTAGCAGTGTGTGGTACTCATTGTATTAGGCCATCTATACAAAGCTCCACCAGCATTAAAAAAAAGAATTTTTATCTGCATCTTGCCTGGACAATAATTTTTGGCATAGTAGCAGTGTGTGGTACTCATTCTATTAGGCCATCTATACAAAGCTCCACCAGAGTTTAAAAAAAAAGAATTTTTATCTGCATCTTGCCTGTAGAATAATTGTGGGCATAGTAGCAGTGTGTGGTACTCATTCTATTAGGCCATATATACAAAGCTCCACCAGCCTTAAAAAAAAAAAATATGATCTGCATCTTGCCTGGACAATAATTTTGGGCATAGTAGCAGTCTGTGGTACTCATTCTATTAGGCCATCTATACAAAGGTCCACCAGCATTGAAATACTCATAATTTTTTGCTGCATCTTGCCTGTAGAATAATTGTGGGCATAGTAGCAGTCTGTGGCACTCATTGTATTAGGCCATCTATACAAAGCTCCATCAGCGTTGAAATACTCATAATTTTTGGCTGCATCTTGCCTGTAATATAATTGTGGGCATAGCAGCAGTCTGTGGTACTCATTGTATTAGGCCATCTATACAAAGCTCCACCAGCTTTGAAATACTCATATTTTTTGGCTGCAGCTTGCCTGTAATATAATTGTGGGCATAGTAGCAGTTTGTTGTACTCATTGTATTAGGCCATCTATACTAAGCTCCACCAGCTTTCAAACTAATAATAATTTTTGTTCTCTCTGAACGTGTGTTCAGCTGTTATGTTTCGGTAGCTGAGGAGAAACTGCAAAAAATAGCCAAAGTAGCAATACACCAGAGAGGCTGGAAACTATTGGATTGCAGTAACCTAAACTAACCGCCACACTAGTAGTAGCCGTGGAGCGTACCTACTGTGATCCTAGACGCCTCGTCACAGCCGGAGAGATAACTACACCTAAAGGCAGAAAGATGAAAGCTATCTGCCCCGCAGCAGAATCCCCAAAGAAATAGGAAGCCCCCGAACATGTAATGGCAGTTAGACAAGAAGAAAACAAGGACACAGACAGAAAATAGAATGAGCAAACGCTGGGGCCCAATCTGTCTAGATAGAAAAGTATAGGAAAGAATTCTGACTGCAACCCAAAAAAACCCTGACAAAAATACCAACACTTCTGATTAACAAAAAACTTGAGATCACACGATCTCTACCACCTAAATCAGATCTTTGTGTAACACACAGCAACACAGCAAACAAAAAGTGACAAAGGATCAAAGCAAAAAGGCAAACACAAAATGAGCACAACTGCAGCGCAAGACCCCAAAAGGGGACCAGGCTGCAGTCCACTGCAAGCAGCAAACCAGCAGTGAAAATCCAACAGAAGAAAAAAAAAAAAAAAGCAAAACACTTATCTGAATGAGAGCAGGGAAGCAAGCTGTACTCCAAGCAAGAGCAGGAGGAACAATTGATTACCGGCAAGGCTGCTGGGAACTCAGGTCACTTATATCATACCATTCAGAGCCAGCTGAAGGCCATTCAGTAATTAGTTCATTACCCTCATCAACCACAGGAGGGAGCCCCAACTCAGAAGTCGCCTCCAAGGTATTCATAACATTCAGCGCTGCTGGTGGTGTGCTGACAGATAAGCGCATACGGCTGTCCACTGAGAAAATAGACAGACTCACGTTCATAAAGATGAACAAATCATGGATCCTCAAGGACTTTTCTACCCCTGTGTCATCCTGGGGAGAGTAAAAGCTTGAGGATTTGGTAAAATCACCTCACCAAACGTTTTAAGCAACTCTGGGGCTATTGATGCTACTTAAGCGGTGTCTGTGTCCCAAATTTTTGGAAAAAATGGAGACTCTTTTTGGAGTCCCCTTGCTGTGTTTTACATGACGTTGGCATCGTCAATTACAGGTGGGTTGGATCTTTCCCCACCCCCCTTTTATCCGTAAGAAACTACATACACTATGGCTTGGGGTAACACAGATGGTTGAGTGTGAAGACTAGAGCTGTTTACTCATACTGTAGCCTGGGATTCAGAGGTCTGCTCCAAAGCTTGAGTGTCTGCTAGTCAGAGAAGTAGCCACCTGCTGTAGATCTAATTACAAATTTTTAACTGCATCTAGCCCAGACAATAATTTTGGGCCTAGTAGCAGTTTCTGCTAATCAGCGGATTAACCCAGCTGTTAAGCAAGCTACACCACCTGTACTTTGGACACTTAATTGTTTCAAAGGAAATGCTTCGGGCCCCCAGGACAATCAGTGAAGAGCATCGGGGAGGCACCCCAAGGCACAGGGCTGTGAGTGGCGGTAGGACGCCTTGCGGTGGACCGCCAAGCTCGATCCTTATAAAAGCTTTTTAACCGCAGCAGCTTTACTGGACGCTACTGGAGCTGGCATTAACGCAGCTGCTGTCATGAGACTTGCCCTCCAATAGATCCTTGTAAAAGGATTTAAAGTGTACTCATTCAAATTAGAGAGACAATTTAAATGAAAAAGATTAGACCTGCCTCCACCGCAGGGCGGCTCGCTCGACCCACCAGCGGACAGGCACCAGTATTGGGAGAGGGGGGCTGGCTGTCAGGGTCCACCGCAGCTCTGGCACAAACCCGGCGACACGCAGGTCGCACGGGCAGGAACGGACTGGCCGTGTCGGCTTCGCACTTTTTTTGGTTTTAGAAGGGCATGACATGCCTATATCTGTGTCTCCCCCTCCTTTTACTCCTCCACCTCTTTTCTTTTCGCATGACTATATGTACTTGTCACTTTTCCATGTGTTAGTTGTGTCTTCTGAGCAATTTGTCAGCTTTTGGACACCTTTGAAGTATTTTCTATGTGTTTTCTAGGTGTTTCTATGTGTTTTGGTTTGCCTGCCATTGGTTTTAACGGTGTTCGATGGTGTTCGACGAACAGTTCGACGAACAGTTCGTCGAACACACGGCTGATCGGCGAACCGAACCAAACTTGAACACTACGGGGGTGGCTCATCACTAGTTATTAGTGGAGGTTCTAGCTGTAACACACAGCCATTACCTGCCAGGTGTGAGGCAAGTTCACACCATGTGCCCGCTCCATACACCCGCTATTGATGTGCACCATACATGTACGCCATATGTCATTAAAGGGTTAAAGAATTCCCACCATTCTTAATAAATTCTTCCCACAATCTCTGTATAAGGATATATGTTTAGTGTGCCAGCATAAGCTCATAAAGTTGAATGAATTAAAATGATAAACATGAAAGTTAATACTAATCCCATGCAAGAAAAAGAAACATCCTTTTATGACACAATATTTTATATTATGCCACTGAAAAACCTATTCCACTTTAGCACAATGTACCATTCTGTTGTGCAAAATTGAATTTTGGGGTATATTTTTATGCATCTATTAACTTTTGTTTTACTATAACAGTGTTAAGAATGAAAAATAAATATTAGTCACAATGAACTGAAATTTTAACAATTTTCTTTATTTGAAAAACCAAAACAAATATATAAGAACTGTTATTTCCTGTAATAAAATACATCATGCACAATTTTGATAGCTTTATTTTCAAACATTCACAGCAAGAAATATATGTTTCGATGATTATGTTTATTGTTAGAATATTTCATGTTATATTCAATGTTAGTGATTAGATTTATTAAACATCATCATCAGCAATTCTGTCAAAGGAAAGTCCAGGCAAAATTGACACAATTGACTTACATCACTCTTAGGGGCCTGCCATGGCATATCTGTTCAGTGTTTTTTGAACCATTGCCCCCTTGAGACCTTGTGCAATGCCTAACACAAAGGGTTATATTTATTAGGGCTTGCTCACAGGACAGTATAAATTGGATGAATGCAATCAGATAAAAAGGTATTGCTCTGGGGCCAATGTTATTCAATGAGGCAGTGCAGATCTGCATATTTTTTCTCAGCTGAATGTGACAAGAGAAAAAAATTGTATGCTGTGATTTAACTCCTAAATCTTGTGGGTGCGAGGTAAAATTGAACGGACTATCAGTGTAGCATCGGATTTTTTTACAGACACTTTGCAATTCTGAAAGATGGGAAACTGTAAATGGTCTTGTAAATGATTAATAGCTGCTGAGTAAAAAAAATTGCATGCAAACAGCCCACCGACACGGATGACAAGTGAGAAAAAAAATCGTCCCAATCTCATGGATAAGAATGAGACTTAATTTTTATAAACTCATGTGACCATAGCCTAAGGCGAAGTTCACACCATCGGTATTTGGTCAGTATTTCACATCAGTATTTGTAAGCCAAAACTAGGAGTGGAACAATCAGAGGAAAAATATAATAGAAACACGTCACCACTTCTGTATTTATCACCCACTTCTGGTTTTGACTTACAAATACTGATGTAAAAAACTCACCAAATTCTCATAGTGTGCAGGGGTGCAGTATGCAAGAGAAGTGTTTCATGTGCCAGTTTAAAAAAAAAAAGATTGTTGGAGTAAATTACATGCATTTGATCAAAAGGTGTGCACTTCTTAATACATTCGGCATTTCAGACTGTCAAAATAAGAAAATTACATCTATCCTTGTTGTGTGTAGGATTTAAACGTATAGTGGCATGTAAAAGTTTGGGCACCCCTGGTCAAAATTACTGTTATTGTAAATAGTCAAGCAAGCTGAAGATGAGATCATCTCCAAAAGGCCTAAAGTTAAAGATGACACATTTTATTGTATTTTAGGCTATATTATATATATATATATATATATATATATATATACATTGGCATTTTTTACATTTTACAAATTACAAAAAGGAAAATGGACCAATGCAAAGTTTGGGCACCCTTGGAGTTTTGTGTGCTTTGATAACTTTCACCAATGATTCAGATCTTAATTTGCTTATTAGAGTTATTGCTTGTTCACTATCATCCTTAGGAAGGGCCATGTCATGGTCTGTATGGACGTTCTTGTCTGGTACCTCAGGGGTTAATGCTGGTGACCTCTCTCTGGTGGTGGGAGGGCTTTAAATAGCCTCTTTTGGGCTCTGTCCATTGTCAGTGATACTCCTGCCCTCGGCTGGGTTAGTTGACCCTTGAGTGCTTGTGCTTTGTGCCTTTTCTCGTGTGATGCCCTGTTTCTGATCCGGTCTGTCCTCCCGTTTTGCACTTGTCCGCGGATTCTGTACCGTTTGTTGTTTGCCTGGTATTGACTCCTGCTTCATCTTCTGACTGCCCGTTTGCCTGTTCCCCTGGTACCTCCGTCGCCCTTCCCGGTTTCTGACTCTTGGCTTGGACCTGACCATTTTCTTGTCTCTCGTTCTGGTACCCCACTGACCTCTTGGAATTGACCTTGGCTCACCTGACTTTTCCTTTTCCCTGCTGGTCCCCTCCGCTTTCTGCTGTCTCCTCCGAAAGCTCGGAGGTTGGCTCCGCCCCTGACCCTCCCTCACCAGTGACCAGTCTCAGGTCCTGTACGCCGACGGTCGCACCCATCCCGGCTAAACCTGCGTGCGCTGAGAATCAGGTTATCTTTGTACCCGGGTAGACACATGGACTGACCTGATTGTTGTACATCAGTCACGGTGTCCCTGATAGGCCAGGTGATGAAAATTTCCTAACTTTATAAAAAACAAGCCTCCTTTAACCTTGTGCCAAAAAACAGCAGCCATGGTGTTTTCTAAAAAGCTGTCTAACATCCTGAAAATGAAAATGGTGGAGGCTCACTAAGCAGGAGAAGGCTATAAGAAGATAGCAAAGCGTTTTCAAGTTGCTCTTTCCTCAATTTGAAATGCAATTAAGAAATGGTAGTTAACAGGAACAGTGGCGGTCAAGATAAGGTCTAGAAGACCAAGAAAAATTTCAGTGAGAGCTGCTCATAGGATTGCTAAAGAGGCAAATCAGAACCTCCATTTGACTGCAAAAATATTCATAATGATTTATGAGACCCTGAAATTGCGGTACATTGTTCTACAGTTCAGAGATACTTGCATACATGAGGCCTTCATGGAAGAGTCATCAGAAGAAAACCTCTGCTGTGTCTTCACCATAAAATTCAGCTTTAGAAGTATGCAAAATAACATCTAAACTATCCTGATTAATTTTAAAAACAAGTCCTGTGGACCAATGAGGTTAAAGTATAACTCTTTGGCCACAATGATCAAAAGTTGGAGAAAAAAGGGCACAGAATTTCAGGAAAAGAACATCTCACCAACCATTAAGTATGCTTTGGGGTTGTGTTGCAGCTAATGGCACGGGGAACATTTCATGGATAGAGGGAAGAATGGATTCAATGAAATTTCAACAAATTCTTGATGCAAACATGACACCATCTGTAAAAAAGCTGAAGTTGAAAAGACAATGTCTTCTATAAATGGATAATGATCCTAAACACACATCAAAATCCACAATGGACGACCTCAAATGGTGCAAGCTGAAGGTTTTACAATGGCCCTCACATTCCCCTGATCTGAACTTGGTTGAAAATCTGTGGCTAGACCTCAAAATAACAGTGCATGCAAGACGACCCAGGAATCTCACAGAACTGGAAGAATTTTCCAAGGAAGAATAGATGAAAATCCCTCAAACAAGAACTGAAAGAATCTTGTCAGGCTACAAGAAGCGTTTACAAGCTGTGATACTTTCAAAAGGGGGTGCTGCTAGATACTAAACATGCATGGTACCCAAACTTTTGCATCGGCCCATTTTCCTTTTCGGAATTTTTAAAATGTAGAAGATGACTATATGTATATATTTGCCTAAAATACAAATGAAAATGTGTCATCTTTAACTTTAGGCATTTTAGAGATCATTTTATCTTCAACTTGCTTAACTGTTCACGGTAACAGGACTTTTACATTCAACTGTACATTTGATTTGAATGATGTCCGTAAAGAAACAGACCACACACTGACTGGACAGCAATAAGATTAACGTTATTCAATGAGCTGTGCAGTTGAGCGATTTTTTTTTTCACTGACTACATCGACTTGTAATAAAATCGCAGCATGCATTTGTTTCTTCCGTAAATCGAATGACACTTGCCTATTTAAACTCTATAGGCATGCAAAAATGAAAAATTGGAATTGAAACCGTAGAGCAATATTTTTTATGAATATATTGCACTTTGGTAACATAGGAAACTGTAAATGGTCTTGTAAATTATTAATAGCTGCTGCTGTAAAAAAAATTGTAGACAGTTGTGAGAACATAGCCTGAATTTGTTGATCACACCCTCCCCTGGTACACCATACAAAAAATGGGCATATGCTCTGTTTATGCAAAAATTGGAGCCAACTAATTAAATAATGTGAGCCAATATCTTAGTTTTACTTGGAACATTCCTTTGAAGTCCTTTATTTATATATATCTATATATCTATATATATATAGATATATAGACAAATCCTCAGGCATGGAAGCACAACAATTGTCACTTTTTAACCTTCAATATTTGATTTAATAAAAAATATGACATATTCAGCAATTAATAATTTAAATTGTTCCACGTGTCATTTACAATTTGTAGTTGTCATTTTACAAGCTGCATTTAAAGAAAGCGACCTTTGTAAATTGACTGAAAGTGTACAAACCACCTACAGGAAGACAATCATTGATTTTTTTTCATTCATGTAAACATTACATGTTCATAAATAGTGAAGACATAGATCTCATGTTAAAAAAGTTATTACAGTAGTTTGCAGTCAGGGAACTTCCTACGGCATTTATTATTGCAATATGCTATTGACCTTTAAGGCTGCAAAAGATTATTAAAAAGAATACAGATATAAAACTTGCACATTCTGCCCCATTTAACATGAATATTTAGAAAAATAAAAGTGGAAAAAAATGTTCTGTATTATACCATTGATACTGCCTTTCTACATTTAGCAAGTTATCACAATACCATGAGTTTACTGTTTTTATTCTGTGCTATTAAAATATTTTTCACCTTTCTCCATTGCACATGTTCCAATTTCTAAGAAAAATGAAATGCCATATAATCTCATAGTATTTACACAAAAACAAGATACTAAAAGCCTAAAATAAAAACGCTATCACATTATTTAGCTCTATGGGTCATTTCACACAGTTCCGTGTTAGCAAGGTGATAAGGAAACATAGTGATTAGCATAAAAAGTACAACAAATAGCATAAATAGTGTCTGAATATACTATAAATTAGGCTCTATATTAATGATAAATTGCTAGGAAATGGCAGTGACACTACAGAGGTGTAAGTGAGGTTGAAGTTAACTCGACACTCTTCTTGGCTTCTTATGGTGCCTATATGCAAATTGTCTCTTCAGAGAGGAAGAAGACTAGAACTCTAGTGCCACCTATTGGAAGTAGCAATCCTAAAAGTCAATGTCGACCCTTTAACGAGCCTTGTTACATGACTTAGGATAATCGCCAAACCAGAATCTCAATTTGTCTCTGAAGAGACAATTTGCATATTTCCCAGAGGAGCATTGCGGCTTTAAGTCTCCTCATCTCGGCATGCTTAGCATGTCAATCTCCGCAAGGAGAGCCAGTATTTCTTGGATATGGTGCCTATACAAATAGACAAGAAGAATTTTCTGTAGCTGGCTATTTCTGTAACTTACATTGAAGTGAATGGAGAAAGGCACACACCTATGCCGCAATCTCTCCTATTTTCCATCTGGATGCGGCATTTGCAGGCTGCCTCACCAGGCAGGTTATAGAACCCCAGTTCTCTACATCAATGGGGTGCCAGAAATGGGAGTCACAATTATCAGACCTTTAAGACATATCATGGGGATATGCCATAAATGTCCAAGGTGGGAATTGGAGGAATCATTGTTCTGTATTAAGAGGATCACAATTAGGTCTTGCTCACATGTTCATATACATCGGACAAGTGTTATCTGATGCTTTATCGCATAGCACTCGGACCAATGTTATTATATGGACCAGTTATGATCAGTGTTTTTTTTTCTCATACTGATTTGGCATGATAACAAAATTGCAGAATGCTGCGATTTGCAGCCCAAATCAGATGTCACACCTATTCAAGCCAATGGATGCTTGGAAATTATTAGAGCACATTCGGATGACATTGACGATCAGTCCAATTTCCACGGACTCATTCAATGGAGAAAATGCGATTCTCTCATCCATGAGAATTGGATCACATTTGACCCTCGAGATCGGAGTTTTTACTATCACGAATAAAGGTATTTCCCCATCTGCATCAAATTATTTATTTAGCAAGTTAAGTGTTTGATGGTTATAGAGAAGTGATCATAGATATTGAAATTGTGTTTTTCAAAATGTAAGCAATTATTGGGTCAAATCTTTGAAATCTCTATAATCAGGGAATATATAGATAGATTGGACTTTGTATCTATTTATTGCTTATTGAATGGGTTTTAAGCCTAAATGCCAGCGACATATGGTGACAGAGCAAACACACAGTCTCAATGTCACTCCCATTAAAGTAAATTATTGGTTTTAATCATCATTGGAGACAAGTGAATATATTAGAGTGGAATTGAATTCTGCTCAAATATCACAAAGATCCACCTTTGCTAAAATACTTATTTTTTGTAACGCAAAATGCATTTGCACAGAACGAGTATTCAGCACTAACAGCGGTGATACAAGGATGGACCGGACGGAAAACATTGAAGAGAAGTTATTTCCCCTTTGAGAAAGCAAGCACGCAAAATGTGCGTCAGGGGCTGCCAGGGGGGCTACAGTGGTCTAGACTTATTATGGGTAAGCTTATATATGTGTGCTATTGTTTTTTTTTTACACTGATACATGGACATTTTGGTGGTACTTATATTGATTCCTATGATAGGGTGTCTTTATTCACCATGTTATATATCCATCTAGCTTACCCAGGTCCCACTACTTACTGACCTTGCACCCATCCCAGGCTTACCTTCATCTTCATGTATCCTACTCTTATATGTTTTATGTCTCTGTTTACTTTGTGCATAATGTGTCTTAATTGTGATCTTTTGCAATAAATGATTTTTCTTATTTATTTAATGTGGCTAGCTGCTACTCCATTTTTTCTGAGTGTTGAAATATAATAAAATGAGCAGGAAGCAGGGAAAATCCATTTTTACACTATTTTTTTGGAGACCACAAACTAAAGCTAATACATAGCTAAAATGTTGAAATACATTTATTTCACAAAATTCAGACACTGAACTTAATTAATCTTTGGTTAAAAATTTTATTTTCTTTCTTTAGCCTGTTAAAGCAAAATAAAAAACAAAATAAAACAAAAAGGTGACACTGCACAGCCTGGTGACAAGGCTTTCTAGAAGCTACCATAAATCAACCAAAATAGAGATGACATGAAATATAAACTATCCACATATGGAAATAATAAGCTGCAAGCAAAATCATGTTTTTATGATATAGGGTATATATCTTTTGGTGAATGAAGCTTGTAGTGTTTTATCATGTTCATACACTGAGGCTCTGCTCACAATAGCATCATTGCTTTTATCTCTAATGGTGCTACGATCATTATTCTGGATAAATATGGATGAAGTCCATCAGGTTACTATTGGGTATATAATGACAATGTGACCAGAGCCTTTCAATTATAGTATCTCTTACTTTTCTTTTTTCCCATTCTCGCCATAAATTACCATCTAAAACCTAAAAATATAAGGATTAAACAAAAATAAAAACAAAATAAAGAATTTAAAAATGTGTCAATATGTTCAAATATGGGTAAAATTTTCATTCCATCAATGAAACACCTTTTAGGTCTATGTTATAATATCTGGATTAGAGTAGCTTGGCATGTTTTATATATATAGTTAGTAAAGTATCATTTGCATACATTCATTCACCTTACATGCAAAATGGGATAATATATTAGCTATGTACATTTTTTTTTCAGAATAATAAATTAATTCAATATGCATAAGAATTGTGCATTTCTCTTGAAAACTGCAAGCTTTTACCAAAAAAAGACATTTAGTTATAAATAGTTTAAATACTTTAAATACATATTTCATACCAAGAATATAAAAATAGCATTTTTTTCTGATAAATAAATTAAGAGGTTTCATTAAAATGACAAATAACGTGCAACAACTAACCACCATCTACCAATTCTATTTGGTTGATTGTCTAGGAGATGACATGCAGCGAAAATTGTCCCTATGTCGTCTCTGAACTGACAAATAGACAGCAGGAGTCATGGTTACCTGAAGCAAGCATTGACAGTGCTATTGTTTGCAAATGACAGTCAGGCACTCAGGAAAGAGCGTTTGCTTTGTGATACAATAACCCCCTATGACATTTGTGGTCATGTGTTCTTTTGTATATGATTCCCAGCTGTTTTGACCCTTAGGTTCTTCGGTCTTTAACAAAAGTCTGGCTTATAGACCCACAGCTTACATAAGTAACAAAACACACCCACCACACTCGTAGATACATATGGTGAGCTACTGTGCTTATTTTTTTTTTTAATAAATTCTCAAACATTTTTCAAAATATTTCTTTGCAGTCTCATGCATAAATCTTTATCACTTTGATGCTTCTTTTATATGTCGATTATTAGTTATCACTATACATTTATGGCTTTGTCATCTTTATACTCTATCGTACTTGTAACAACGTCACTTGGGTAATCCTCCGTAGACTGTCCTTGTGACATTACAGTTGTCCCTTCTACATCCCAAGAACCTGGCAAATTTTCAAGGCTTAGTGAACTAATTGCTCCTTGGCTGAATCCTTCCTCAGATCTACTGGGCAGCACCAGCTGCAGAGAAGTGTCAGAAGACGAACATATAGATGGAGAAAGAGTTGCAGATATAGACTGCAGAGGAGTTAATGTGGTATCCGAAGGAGGCGAGGTGCACTTTAAATATGGCAAATGCTCTGCCTGAATTACTTGATAATGTGAAGGAGAATATCCAAGGCTTGAAGTATAATAATATTCGCCTTCTAACGTATTGTCTATGTTTGAGACATTTCTTTGGGGGCTGCTTCCTACACTTGCAGAATCCAAATTCCATAGGTCAGATACAACTGTGCCTTGGCATAGTTGTGTTGGGGTTCCCATCAAGGTTTCATCTTGTGTTTGCATGCACTGTTGACTTGTAGTCCATGTCATTCGAGTCTGCATCTGATCCATTGGGGAACCTATTGTAGTTCCCATTGCTTCCAGCACTGTGCCATATGTTGAATAGTATCCAACAGGTCGTTGAACTGCTAGGAGGTTTTCTAAAATATTCATGACAATCTTCATATCTTTGCTCAACTGAGAAACTTCATGGGTTAGCGTACTTACCTAGAAAAAGAACAAAACATTACACAAAATGATATGGAAATCAAATAAGTACATTTTGCAGTAAATACCATTATTTCTTATAGCCTGAAAATATAATTATATCTTAGTATATTTATATACATCAGTTACCTATTGATATTCTGTCAGCAGGAATCTGTCAGCAGGACTTCACACCACAAAAAATGTATACGCGCACGCAGCTCTTTCAAAGACAAGTCCAGTATTAACTTTACATGGTCAAACTGTTCCTCCATTACTGAAAAATAAGCATTTAAATTGACATGGAAATGAGGCTGTAGATCTGAAGCTTCTGTCACTCCAAGTCTTTTCCCTGTCTAACATCAACCCCAGCTGCTTGAATGATGGCTACTTTGTCTGAAGTTGCAAATCATATATGGTAGTTTATGAGTAAGGCAGGAAGATGCTGGGTGGGAAATAGAGCTGGAGAGACAAAGGTTTCAGATTGATAGTTTCATTTGCTTATCAATTCAAATTCTGATTTCTCAGTAATGGATGCACTGACTGGCCATGTAAAGGTATTGTTGAATTTGTTTTGAAAGAGCTAGATGCAAATATACTGTAAATAATATCGGTGGCAGTGGGTGATATTCTACTGACAGATTCCATTTAAAGACCCATAACACAATGTAAATTCCACTGTTTGCCCAGCCATAATATGCAATATGACTATTCAGTAAATTACATTGACTTTAACCCATTCCCCTTGCAGACACTTTTAACTTTCCCCATTTGAAAATGGGACTTTGTCACTTTGTTTTGTAATACCCTTAGAATGTTACGTCCAACACCAGAGTTTTTTGTGTGAACCATTGAACTTTAGTGATACATTTACATTAATACACTTTTCCTTTATTTATGAAAATATCTGGAATATGCAAACATTTTGAAAAATTAACAATCTTTAAACTTTTAATACTTACATGTTTAATACTTAATACTTCCAGAAGTCCGTGTTCGGCGTTTAGTATCGGACACTAATTGTCCAGTACGAACTTTTAAGTTCGGGTTTGCTCAGCTCTAATTATAATCTCCTGTGTCTCTGAGAAATTACCAGATTTTACACAATGCACCCTTTGAAGTATTCAAAACCAAATTCAGGAAGTTTACCAACCCTTCAGGTGCATCAGAGGATTTAATGCAAGGTATAATGAAAAAAAATACTTTTTTTTATAGTAACAGGTTGTTTTAAGCTCACATTTTAAATTTTTGCAAGCAGTAACAGGAAAAAAACGCTCCACAATTTTGTGCCCAATTTCTTCTGAGGGAGTATTTTATGTTCATTAAAAATAATTCAATTGAAGTCATTTTTAAAGGAGTAAATAAATGTTTACATGGTTTTCTTTATATTTTGTAGGCATTTTAAATACCTGTAAATCAGTTATCTGAATGCCTGAAACATGTGCCTGAGGAGTGTGCATCTTGAAAGCTAGGCAGCCCAAGACTTTCTGTAGGATCTATACGCCTCTCTGTGCTTACACTCAGGCCGGAGCTGTGCGTTCCAGCCTCTTAAACAGCACATTTCTCATCCATGTTTTGTGCAATTTTTGGAGATCTCAAGACCAGACTCCACCAATCCACAGGTCTAAAAAAATATAAAAAAATCATTTAAAACCTAAGTTACTCTTTAATTTTCACTCTTGTAATGAGTGAAAGTAGCCTTCAATTTGTTACATAAGTTCTCCCAAGTATAGCAATACTCTATGTGCAAGAGAAAAAGATCCGGCCTTTCTTGTGGAGATCAGGAGGACAACCTTTAGTGATATCATCCAGAAAATTAACATTTCATTCTACTTTAGACCTTCATCAGACTGTAAAATAATAGATGTAAATATAAATAAGTGGATACAAGTGTTCATGACTCATCTTAAAATCAATTTATAAATACAAAATAAAAGAAGTATATGAGGGATAGTACACGTTGAGTGGGGTTGCCAAAAAATCGTACTTTTAGGGTGCCAACCTCCACATCAAGGCAGGATACAGCCAGTCCTATTGTAGGGTATGCGTAGATTTTTTGGTCAATTATTCTATTTTGGTAATTTACCTGTTTTTTCACTGGGAAGGTGTTTTTTAATATGATAATTAAAATTAGTCTTTTAAGGGAATTCATGTTCACTCTCTAAATACAAAATAACAAAGCTAACTATCCATCTATCTTCTATCTATACAGTATGTTTACATCTTGGGTAACTTTGTTGCTACTACTCCAAAAGAAATAGATCAATTTGTAAAGAATGATCTTGCATTGTAATGACAGCATATCCTCATTCCAAACGTAAGCTCAGCTATCAGACTCCAAGGTAATGTGACTGGTACATTATTTACTGACATTCAAAGTTACAAATGCCACCAATTAGTCTGAATAATACAAAGGCTTAGTTATCTGATTTCAGATGCACATTTGACAGTAGGATGAAAATGTGGACAAGTAAGACCATTTTTACAGGCATTAACATTGTGACACTGATTTTTCTAATAATATGATTACATGGCTATTTTTATCTTAAATCCTTTGTGATCATTTTTTAGAACAGCTTATTTTTCTGTGCATCCACAATATTGTATGTAATGTACAGCAGGACTTTAGTAGAGTCAACAGTATAACCATGTTATCTATAACTAAAGAGATCTGTATAAACTGAATCTAGTCCTAATCTACCAACTTTGACAAACATGAGTAAGGGCCCCGTCTCACATAGCGAGATCACTACCGAGATCGCTGCTAAACAGCAATCTCAGCAGCGATCTCGCTATGTCTGACACGTGCCAGCGATCAGGCCCCTGTTGTGAATCGCTGGTCGTGTCAGGACTTTTTTTTGATCGCTGGTCTCCCGCTGGCAGGCACGCATCGCTGCGTGTGACAGGCAGGAGACCAGCGATCTCCTGGTAACCAAGGTAAACATCGGGTTTCCAGGTGCGGGGCTGTGCCTGGTAACCCGACGAGTACCTTGGATACCAGCGCGCTGCTGCAGGGGAGCTGGTAACCAAGGTACACGTCGAGTTTCCAGGCACCACGCAGCACCTGGAAACCCAACGTGTACCTTGGTTACCAGCTCCCTGCATCAGTGCGCTGGTATCCAACGAACACTGTGGGTAACTAGGCGACGTGCGTCGTTTGTTACCCGCAGTGTCACTGTCCTGATCGCTACCTGAGCTGCCTGTTTGGCAGCTCAGCAACGATCATGTAGCGACACACCAGCGATCCTGATCGTTGTCGGGATCTCTGGTGTGTCGCTATGTGAGACGGGGCCTTAACTAACTAGAATGTTGATCTACTTTTTCCTGTGATCAATAGTATAAACACAAGGATATTGTGTCACTTCCGGTGATTATGCTTTGTTGGGTTACTCCTACTAATTATAGGGAACTTGTCCTGCCCTAAAATGCTATTGGCATGCAGATATAGGGTTAATCAGCAGGTTAATAGCATTACAATGCTGTCTTACTGAAAGTGCAGCTACTGGGAAAAAATGAACTTTATTCCTTCTAGGAGCTGTTCGCTTTCACTCATAAAGGTATGCATGATGCACCTACAGTAATCGCTCACAGCTAGCTACTATTTTACACCAGCTTATGCGCCTGCAGTACTTCATTCTTTTTTATTTCTTTTTAGCTTGTTTGAATTTGATAGTTTTTGAGACTTTTGATAACAACATTATTGCTCATTTTATCACTTGTGATTGACCCTCTTATGCTTATGGTATGTGCGTGTGACATTTTAAAGTTTAATGCTAACATTATCTAGCAATACATTGGTATTGTCATTACGGAACTGCAAAGTACAGTTAACAAGTTAATTAAATTGAATAGTGAGCAGTGTTTTAAGAATAAATCCAGAATGACTGTTTCATTTGTTTATTCCACGACCCAAAAAGTGTAATAACATGTGATCAAAAAGCAATATGTCCGAAATGATACCACTGAAAATCTCAAAACCACAAAAAGAGGACTAAAAATCCTCCAAAATTCAAGAAAAAAACAAAAACAGGTAGAGATACTTACCTGGTTCTGTAAACTGTGGCCTCTGTTCACACCAGATGCATTATAGTCAGCACTGGGCAGCCCGCCATAGGGCGTCACTAATAGGATGTGAACCAGATGCTCCGCATTCCTAGTGGGAACATCGCCACATACAGATTATATATTTTTTTGCACTGGTGTGCCACACGGCCAATCCCTGACTGAAGGTTGGCTGTTTCATTTGGTATTAATGTACCTGTGTAGTTGCCATTTTACTTGGGTCCGCTGCACCCTGTCAGTGCATTTGTATTGAGGCCTATTTATACAGGTAAGTATCTCTGCCTGTTTTTGTTTTTTTTTTTTTTTGTTTTTTAACACTGAAAGTCTACATGCAAACAAGAAGCACTAGTAAAGCTCTATTGTGGGAAGAATAAAAATATATCACTCTCCCCCCAAAAATTTTTTTTCAAACTATAAAGTCAAAATGTCCAGAAGTCATAAAACTTAAATAACACCATGCAAATTTGGTATCACTGTAATTGTACTGACTGGAAGGAAAAAGTAGAATTCCTGATTTATTTTCGATCTCTCCTTATAAAGAGTTCATATCCGGTTACAAATGATATGTACTTTAAAATGAAACTATTATGACTCCTGGAATGAAACATTAAAGAAACAAAACAAAGGCTTTGTCCTAAATGCTTAAAATGGGCCAGTCCCCATGAGGGGACTGCAGTTCTGCCAGAGGTAAATTCATCAGCTATTAGCCTTAAATATTTTTGTTATTTATTATATGTTGTCAGCCCCGCACTCACAAATCTATGTAATATGTCAATTGCCTTCATGCCGTGTCAGTGCTACATCAACACTAATAGAATGTTCAATAGGCACAAAAAAAGGGTGGCCTCACTTGACAGCTCTCCCTTTACCATATTAGTTCCCGGCCCATAGGTTATGGCAAAATACACTTTAGCAGTTGAGGGTTATTAAGCTAGTATTTTCTTTTACCTACAGTAATTTACAGATGTTTATATGTACTGTTGAAAACATGTTCATTTTTTATTCATACTGCAGATGAGTTCACTGAAAACCTCAATGATTTTCATTCACGAGACAATTATTTTCATTGATGTGAGTAATGCAAGTCAGTTGTTTCAGATTAGTTCTAATGGATTAAACTCTTCAAATTCAGGTTTTATGCACTTTATTTAATGAGTCAGATGTACAGTATTGTGACTAATGTGACTAATGCACCATTCATCTGAAGCAAATACTATAAACAAGTTTTTAGACGGACAGTGCATAAAAAATGCATTTTATTCCTCAAAAATTAGCATACACCTCTGGAATCCTCCACTACATTCTAAAATAGGTAGGTGAACTGTAAAAGTGCCTCTAGCAAATCATCTGGGGTATCTAAAAAGCAAATTTGCTACAATAGTTTTTTTTGTCTAGTTAACCAGTTGGTCAATGTGAATTAGATCACTCATATTAGCAAGCTGTCCACTCAAAAAAAGGCTACAATGGTCTGCAAAGAATAGTCTGGGCACTAGTCACTCTAGTTAACAGATTTCAAGGGATTGATGGAGTTCACCCTTTCACATCTGTTCAGAAATTTAGCCTTCTCTGCATGGCCCCTGGATTGTGTTCATGTAGTAGATGCTTATTAGCAAAGTAAGTTGAGTGAGGAAGTGTAAACAAAGCGAGTTAGAACCAGAGTAACAAGAACATTAACAAAATAATAACCAGCAACATAATTTCTTAGTTAATATGATTGCAAAATCACACATGTCCATCAAATTCAATCGAGGGATGGGAAATTATTAAGGTGTTGGGTACAGGTACAACAATAATGCATGATCCAGTCCAACCCAAAAGAGCTAATCTTTCCTCTTATGTCAATTTTTTCCTACCAATTGTCGATCCATGCATTCAGAAAACAATGTCAAAAGCATAGTCAGTGGTTAGAAGGATGCAAGTTCAGGAAGTCGTAATGAGATTTAAGGCAAAGAGAGTAGTCCAAGGGTCAAATGCAGAAAGGCATCCAGATGTTAATCAACAGGAGTAAATAAAACATGGATCAATACTATAATATGAGCAGCAAGGTACCAATAATAATTGGCTAAGGCTAAAAGTCATAGTGTAATTTAAATAGGGAGCATTGTGCCATGACTGACTGCTGAACAGTTTCTGTACTTAGTCTGCTAATCAGCCCCAGTGATTGGATGAAGAAACCAGATTGACAAGCTGACAACTATCATTTTTGGACAAGTAATGCACATGCCACCCAGCACTAGGGTAGTATACTCTTTCTCTGAAAGTGTGACACCTGGGAGAATATGAACTTTAATTTTCTGGGGATCTGCCAGCTTTCAGTCATTCAGGTGTGCCCGGAGGAATTACAGTCACCGCTCACATCACTGAGATCCGTGACTGTAAGTATACCCTAGCACTGACTGATAGCTCACTTTGCAGGTACACTGGGTATACCTAATTCAACTGCTGACTAGGTTTGGCACATAAGGATACTATGCTTTCCATTTCAAAAAACATTTTAGCTGTAGACTAATTTAGTAATGAATCCTATTTAAGGTGTTGCCTCCACATGATAAATTGGTACAACAAGGCTAAAACAAGGCTAAAACAAGCAACTTTGCAATGTATTACAGTCTCACCCTTCCTCTGGCTTGCCGGGATTAGAGCAGTTGTGACTTCGGAGGCTTCCAGGGCTGCCTACCCCCACCTTTGGCACCCTGCTTTTGGCTTGCAACCACAGAGAGAAGGTAATGACAAGCTTAGGAAGCTGACAGTCTATTGAGGCATGTGGCTAAGTGACCGAATGGTCACAACCTGGCTTCTCTAAAAGTCTCTATGGTGCCACGTGAATGGATAGTCCCAACCTGGCTTCCTCAAATGTATTCATGAGGGTCAGGTTATTGGTGGATCCCACCCTGGTTTCTCCAGGCATCTACTGATAAAGGGCATGGAGGATTTTGGTTATGAGGAAAGATTTCAAGAATTACATTTATTTAGTATTGAGAAGAGACGTCTAAGGGGGGGCATGTTTAACTTGTACAAGTACATAAATGGCCCCTACAAAAGTTTCAATGGGGAGAAAGAAAGGTTCAGTCTGCAGAGGAGATGGGTCTTTTTTACCATAAGAACAATTAATCTGTGGAATAGTCTACTTCAGGAGCTGGTCACGATGAGAACTGTTGATGGCAGAAGAAAAAACTTAGATGCTTTTTAGAAGCAAATAACATAAATGCTTAGGTAGATGTGTATAGATCTTTTCTGAATGTTTGGTCCAGTGGATCGACAATTGGAATCAGGAGGGAAAGATTAGCTCTTTTGGGAAGACTGGATCATGTATTGTAGATATGCATGTGCCTCTGCCATTTGTCCTTAACCATTTCTTAAATGAATTTGATGGACATTTGTCTTTTTTTTAAACATATTAAGTATGTAACTACATAATTAATAATAGTAGCAATAACTAATTGATAGAGAAGATTATAATATAGTGACGTATTATTGTCACGCATATACTTACTATTTGCTTTTATCTGATATTTTTTAATATTTGTCTGTTAGGTGACAATTGTTTTTACGTGTATATTCGAAATATGTAGGTAAGGAAGTTGGCAATGATATATATTGTTTGTAAGAACACCTTATATTTTATAATACTAATAAAAAATAATGATAAAAATGTCATCTAGAATGCTAAATATTTGCAAAAAAAGAAGCTGCAAATAGATAATTCTATGATATTAAATATGATGAGGATCAGAATTAAAATGAGGAAATAAAATATTGCAGTTTTCAGAAAAGTAAAAAGTAAAATGTTTTCTAACAGTTTTTATTTACAAATATCACATACACTGTATATCATGTATATTTCATAAGAATTAAGACACTGTATACCTCGTGGTTAAGTCGAGTGATCTCCTGTTTGGTTTCTTCAGCAGTAACAAAAAGCACTGCTGGGTTGAAATCCGAAAAGTCTACAAAAAATGAAAAATAAGCAACAAATGTAAAATGTCCATTGTAATCATCTGTATATTAACCATTAAATCCTCTGCAATAACAGAATTAGTAGAGAATAAAGTTGATAAATATAACATAAAATTTGGGACATGTCACAGAACTTTTGAGCAGCAGACTCTCCATCTTTTTTGAGAATATCCTAATATGCTGAGAGTCATGACACATACTGTATGTTGAGGTACTGTGTAGAAATCAGCAGATGGAATCAATGTTGCTCTTACAAACTGGAAGGATGAAGCCTTTCAGAGTGGTTAAGAGCTTGAAAAACAAAATTAAATGTCTCAGAAGTTTTGCAATTTGTCTGTTGAGTTACACAAGGTCGGGATTAACAGATGTTTAACTTTTATGCAGAAAGTACATATTAAGCTTGAAAGGAAAATTAAAAAAAACATCCAGAGATTATATAGACATAAAGAATATAATTTATGCCAATGGAAATATGATGATACTTATACATTGTTTTGAAATCTAATCTGCACATCTCTCCTTCCTACTTTCTTGTTATTTTGCACTAGTTTTTAAAATCTAAAAAGTTTCTAAATAGAGCAGGCAAGAAGAGGAAGTTAACTACAGGTTGCTGAATGGTAAAGAAAATGTCACATTCCCATAACAACTAACCCCTTAATGACTGGAGCTTTTTTCGGTTTTGTGTTTTTGTTTTTTGCTCCCCTCCTTCCCAGAGCCATAACTTTTTTATTTTTCATCAATATGGCCATGTGAAGGCTTATTTTTTTGCAGGACAAGTTGTACTTTTAAATGACATCATTGGTTTTAGCATGTCGTGTACTTGAAACAGGAAAAAATTCCAAGTGCGGTGAAATTGCAAAAAAAGTGCAATCCCACACTTGTTTGTTGGTTGGCTTTTTTGCTAGGCTCAATAAATGCTATAACTGACCTATCATTATGATTCTCAAGGTCATTGCGAATTCATAGACACCAAACATGTCTAGGTTCTTTTTTATCTATGTGGTGAAAAAAATTCCAAAGTTTGCTAAAAGAGAAAAAAAATTGCACCATTTTTCAAGACCCGTAGCGTCTCTGTTTTTCATGATCTCGGGTTGGGTGAGGGCTTATTTTTTAGTGGGTCGAGCTGATGTTTTTAATGATAGCACTTTTGTGCAGATACGTTCTTGTGATTGCCCGTTATTGCATTTTAATGCAATGTCGTGGCGACCAAAAAAACGTAATTCTGGCGTTTTGATTTTTTTTCTTGCTACACTGTTTAGCGATCAGGTTAATCCTTTTTTATTGATAGATTGGGCGCTTCTGAACATGGCAATACCAAATATGTCTATGTTTGATTTTTTTATTGTTTTATTTTAAATGAGGCAAAAGGGGGGTGATTTGAAAGTTTATTTTTTTTTTTTTTTTTTATATTTTTAAAACATTTTTTCTTTAACTTTTGGCATGCTTCAATAGCCTCCATGGGAAGCTAGAAGCTGCCATAGTTTTATCGGCTCTGCTACATAGAGGTGATGCTCAGATCGCCTCTAGCGAATTACTGCATTGCTATGAGCGACCACAGGGCTCGGGCACATATCAGCTGTTCAAAACCACCGCCGGAGCCCGCATCAAAGTGGGGGTAGTGTCATTGGATGTACTATTCCGTCCAATGGCAGTAAGGGTTTAAAACAAATCATGCAATGCATTTGCTTGAACTAATGAATACTGAATTATCTATGCTTGAGCCAAAAAGGTACCGTAATTAATTGACAATTCTAAGACAATTCGACAAAAAGTATAAATATCATAAGCAGCAAATAAATAAATAATACATATTGTAGTTTTTTTTTTTCTTTTCAGTAACCTTTAAGCTGGACCTACGTGTCGACTTTGTAGTGTGACCAAAATTTTCTAGGCATTGCTGCTACATTGTGACCCCGAGGGAACTGTTACTGCGAAAAGCAAGAAGTCCAACTGAGCCAAATTATTTGCGACTTGCTTGTCGTAATATCCTTATGGGCACAATGCAACTCCATTCACCTCTATTGATGTAGCAGCAACATCTTGTGAACTTTGGTTGTATGGCCAGTGTCACACTTGCGTGTGTGATGCGAGTCTCTCACATCAACACCCGGCACTGCTGCCGGCACTCGGACCAGAGTGTGCGGCTGCATAGAAATACATGTAGTCACACTCTCCGGTCTGAGTGTCGGCGGCAGTGTCTGATGTTGATGCGCAAGTTCCTCGCATCACACACCAAAGTGTGACCCTGGCCTATGACAGTTATTATGCACAAAGTTGTTTTGTATCCTTAATCATATGAACGTCCCTGCTACACAGGAACTTTCGATCATTTTTCCCTAATAGCTGTTTTATGAATATGTCCTGTGTTAATTTAAGAGAAAGCTAGGACTACTGTTGGAAATATGCAAGAAAAGAAAGGAACCAATTAAAAATAATAGGTTTTATCTATATCCTATTTTCTCGAAACGTGACATTTTTTGTTTTTATTTCCATGACTAATGTCTACATTCCAATAATTCAGTTTCTTTTAATGGTATTACTGCCATGCCCAAAGGCATTGGGTATAGTTACAATAAGTATTAAATCGGTGAACACGGGAAATATAGCAAATTAGCAAAATAATTATATTTTTGTGTACACAACAAGAAAAAGTAGCATATCTGTATTTATAGAAGCAAACTGAAGATTAAATAAAAACCTTAATTATTTTCAGCTTGTGGACAGATGTAAACTTACTGGCAGTAGCTATCCAATTACAAGAACACATCAGCAATAAGAAAGACACAGCGGGAAAGATCACACTGCAGTACAGGAGCTGCTTGCCAGCAGTTGAGTTAATGAACATGTTATTGGGAGGGATTGGGCATTGTATTATATTGCTGCAATATACGTGTTCTTGTGATCCACTTTATAGCACAACATATAATAGTGTAACATGTTTTCCCAACAAGCAGAGCCATAAACACTGGAGGAATGATACTCTTTTCCTGTCACCGTTACCGAACGTATATTGTTAGAAGTGACAATTTATGGCAGTTTACACTGACCTAAAAAAAGCTTTTCTGTATCGGTTAGGCGGCTTCTCATAACACCCTTTATTCACATACTATAGCCACAATATACCATATAGCTGAATCGTGGCTCATAGTTGGATAGAGAGTAAGCTTTTGTGATTAAGAAAATTTAATATTTTCTGGGGGATATATGATAAAATAGTTACTTGAAAATTGCTCATAGATACCATATACAGTACATTTATGAAGCTGCACTACATCTGCTTGATTGCCATTCCTTACAACTTGTGATCACTATAAATGTGCAAAAGTAGAGATATAGCATTTAGGGGTCCCCTAACTTAATGATTATTAATTTTAAAAAATCAACACAGAACTTTGTACCTCCCGTAATTATGAAATTATATCTTTGACATTAAAGGTAAATTTGAAACAGTAAATTTGAATTTCTCCATGCACCTAATGAAATTATTTTGCACCCTATAAATAATGATTGGTGGAGTTAACTGTTGCCTATGGAAAAGGAATTTATATAATAACCCTCATTAATCTTGCTTCCTTCACTTAATTACAAAGCTGGTCCAGGCCACTTAATGAATGGGATATGTAGCACACAAAGTTACTGGTAGCTGAATTACAAGTTACTGGAAAATCAATTACTTGTCGCTAATCCATTTATCTAATAGTGTAATTTTATCTCAAGTATTTCAGAGATACGTAATAATATAACAAGTGATATTTTCCCTAGTGTTGTAAAATTATTCTTCGTGATAAATTTGGGTCAATGAACTGTCATACAAAATTACCAGTAAATGCACTTTTAAAATGTATATCAGTGGGGAATGAAATCTTCTCTGGAACAGAAGTGAAAATACAATGAGAAACCTTATTGAGATGCATATACAGTAAGTTCAGATCATATGGTATAAATATTCAACAAAAGTTGAATTTTGGTTTGTAAGAAAAACTATCAGTCTCTCATAGGCTAGGATACAGACAACCGTGTATTCTCTCATCCAATATGGTCGATTATGCAAATCGCACTCTTATTAAAAATTGATCACAGTGTCAGCATAGCGTGATCAGATTCTCTCGGATGAGGAGAAGATAGAGAAAAAAATGTTTCCATCTTCTTCATGCTGTCGGTTCGTGGAAATCGGACAAGTGCTGGTTTCGTGGTTTCCACGGACTCATTGACTTGCATGGCCAAGCTCGATCTGAATATCAGACAAAACTCGGGCATGCAGCGATTTTTTTCCTCGAACTGGCAAGGACTGTGGAAAAATTCTGACATGCTCATGGCCCCATAGAATAACATTGGTCCGAGCACAATTTAAAGTTTTGTCAGCTCACACTTGGACTGAAAGTATGGCCATGGGCACAAGCCCATAGAAGAAATGGTCAATGCTGCACCAAATGTTGAGCTGATCTTTTTCCTGACAATGGTATTTTCTGACTATAATCTGTGTAATATTGTAAAAGTTGCTGTGTTTTTCATGGACCCATAGAAATGAAAATGTCCCTGTGTGGTTCACACGAACATAAGGTCTATGTAAACACACGGACATGTGAATTTCACTATAGGTCAGACCTGGGCGAAGTGCGGCCCGTGGGCCACATCCGGCCCTCTGGCTGTACCAGTCCGGCCCTCGGACCGAGACAACTGAGGGGCTGAAAACAGTGACCCACGGGCACCATACCCTCCTGCCCGCTAGTTGTCTCCGCCCACGCGCAGTCTCCGCATCCATGCTGATTGAATTGGTGGAGGAAGGACCTCCGGATCCTTCCTTCACCAGAGTGTGAAACAGCTGACACGATGACATCTTGTCATCGTGTCAGCTGTGTACTGCTGCAAGTCAGCACACCGGAGACAGAAGTAGAGCAGAGCACAGTGGGAACAGGATAAAGGTAATTATGTGTTTTTTTATTTATTTATGTGTATGGGATGTTTGTCTGCATATGGGAAGGGTATGAGGTTTTTTCATGGTCATGAGGAGGCTATGGGGACTGTAAATGGACATGGGGAGACTATATGGGTCTTATCATGGACATGGGGAGGCTATGGGGTTCTTAACATGGACATGGGGAGGCTATGGGGGTCTTAGCATGGACATGGTGAGGGCCTCATTTTCTGGATATGGGGAGGCTGTGTGGGCCTCATATGCTGGGCATGGGGAGCCTATGTGGGCCTCATATGCTGGACATAGGGAGGCTGTGTGGGCCTCATATGGTGGTCATAGGGAGGCTATGGGGACTTATCATGGACATGGGGAGGCAATAGGGTCTTTTCATGGACATGGGGAGACAATATGGATCTTATCATGGACATGGGGTGGCAATGGGAGCCTTAACATGGACATGGGGAGGCTATGGGGGTCTTAGTATAGAAAAAAAGGGAGGCTGTGTGGACCTTATATGGTGGACATGGGGAGGTTGTGTGGGGCTCATATGCTGGCCATCGGGAGGCTTTGTGGGCCTCATCTTCTGGACATGGGAAGCCTGTGTGGCCTCATATGCTGAACATGGGGAGGCTGAGTGGGCCTCATATGCTGGACATGAGTAGGATGAGTTAGCCTCATATGGTAGCCATGGGGTGGCTGTATGGGCCTCATATGGTGGCCATGTGGAGGCTGTGTGGGCCTCATATGCTGGACATGGGGAGGATGTGTTAGCCTCATATGGTGGCCATGGGGAGGCTGTGTGGGCCTCATATGATGGTCATGTGGAGGCTGTATAGGCCTCATATGGTGGCCATGGGGAGACTGTCTGTGCGTCATATGGTGGCCATGGGGAGGCTGTGTGTGGCTCAGATACTGTCCATGGGGAGGCTGTATGGTCCTCATACGATATATTAAAGGGGCTGTATTTGGCTTCAAACGGTATATAGGGGATGTCAGCATACTTAATTTTGCTCAGTATTAAGTCATATAATTAATATAACTATTAATATAAGAATTATAATTAATATGCTGATATTAATAATGAGCCTAATTAATTTCAGCATATTGGTTCTGCCCTTCACAATTCTCACAGTCTCTAATGTGGTCCCTCGGGAAAATGAATTGCCACACCCTGCTATAGTTTATAATGGGTATGTGTATCATCCGTGAAAAAAATGGATGCCACATGTAGTGCAAACATGGACATGTGAAAGCGATCTTACGTGGTGTGTAAGGTCACATACCAAATTGCTCTTTATGTACTACAGAATTCATACCATAAGTATTGGACGCAGTGAAGAAAAATGTATAGCTTTAGCTTACCTGAAGTCATGCAACTGGATTCTTCTGAGTTGTAGAAAAGTAATTGAAAAAAAGTAGAACAAATTATTATTACTAAATTATTACACTTACAGTATCTCTTTTGCTCTATAATCTAATTAAAACTATCGCACTTTCCCTTAAAAATATCATTTATGCATTAATATGGTTAAATAACTCTACTCAAATAAATTTTTTATATGATTCAATCTTATTCTCCGTTAATTATGACATGTATGGTACCTGCAACAGTTTGTTTCTTTCGTGCTTGTTGTCTCAGCTGATAAGCTTCAAAATCAAATGCTTGACCCATTTCGATGCCTTTATCATCTTCGATCCCATCAACAACCCTGTTAAGAGAAAATAATATTGTCATGATAACATTGAATTTATCTAAAATTACTTTACTTTAAACCCTTAAGGACGTGGCGTTTTTTTCATTTTTGTTCTTTCATTTTTCCTCTACTTTTTCTAAGAGACATAACTTTTGTTTGATTTTCTATTGTATTTCTTCGTCCCCAATGACTACAGTAGATGACATTTTAGAGGGAGTAATAAAACTACACCCACTGGTAGTGACCAGTAAATGTAATTTTAACATTTTACTACCTTATCTGGGCATGTGGTGTGTGTGACATGGTCAGACACATCCAGTTTAATTTCTGAAGGAGGTACTCTAAAATGCACAAAGCCTATGCGGATAATGCAAGAATTGTCAAAAATTAGAAGGAAGAGGGACTCCAATACACCCAGTATTAGATATAAAGGAGGGTCTCATATAAAATGTGGGACTTCTAGACTGGTAAAGCCTATGCAATAAGTGGAAGAGTTGCCAGAAATAGAGGGAAAAAAAGCAAAACACCCTGGAAGACACATAACGGAGGACCTCAAAAAACACTTTTCTTCCCATTTTTAAGGAGTGGGACTTTTAGACTGGTAAAGCCCATGCACTAAGTGCAGGCACTGAAGAACACACATATATATATTATATATATATATATATATATATATATATATGAGAATTGAAACGGTAGGCCTCATACACATCCTGTAAAAATTATAAAGCAGGGAATGGTACAAATCCTAGAAAAATTAAGAGCGATTGTCACATAATGACTGTCTAAAAATTATGAGTAAGGGCTGTCTAATAACCCTCTAAAAATTATGAGCAAGGGCCTCCTATTTATACTCTAAAAATAATAAGTGAGGGCCACCTGTTTACTCTCTACAAATTGTGAGAGGTGGCCACATGAAGACCCTCTAAACATTATGAATGATGGCCGCTTGTTTACCCTATAAAAATTATGAGTGAGGGCCGCATGATGACCCTCTAAAAATTATGAACGATCGCCGCCTGTTTACACTATAAAACTTTGGAAAGAGATTTGCATGATGACTCTGTTGATATGATTAATGAGGAAGAGGACAAGTAAAAGAAGAAACCATAAACTGTATATCCTTTTTTGGGTGAGAAGGGGTGCATGTGAATACACCAGAAAAAATAACCTCTGAAATGGCTTTATGTTCTGCTGCTGCCATCCGGTGGGTTTGAGAAGTCTGGGCCATTCCAAGCCTTGTTCATTTTGATAAGAGTCAGCCTATACACACTGTGCCTCCATAAGGTCTTAAAAGACCTTTGGTAGAGCATTTTAGCATATCAATACATTTTCTATTTTGCTTCTTTCCTTTGTCATTGGAGCTGTAATATTGACTGCAGCTACAAGATAATGTTAGCCTCTTGACTGAATAACAGAGATATCTGGGTTTCCTAGGAACCTAAAGCTCCTGTTTTCTCTATACACCCAATGATCACATGTTCACTAGGTTCGAAGGAGGAACCAAGGTAGGTTCTTTCTAATCTTCTCTCTGCCCAACAGCTTCACAAATTAGTGAAAGCTGTTTAGAGTGTGCTGACGTTTTAGAACTGTCCAGACATTTATAGCCTATGAGCAGTCCAGAACTAGGTAAAAATGAGAGAAACAGACGCATTCCTTTTGGTGAGTATACCTTCTTTTATTATTTTATAACAAATTTTAAAACACCTTTTAACATCTTAGTGTATATCACAATATTAATACATATTTGTTTTTGAGATGAAAAGGCAGGTTAGTTTCTGGGTTGTGCATGGTGGGGTCAATGGCTAAAGAGCAATTAAAAAAATCCTGTGTTTGCGTGTATATGTGACCTCACCATCATTATTTTCTCTTTATTCCTTTTAATTACACAAAAATTGACTAAAATTACAATGATTGTCATCTTTGAAAGTGCTGTCATCTACAACTAGCGGAAACTGAGCATATCATTTTGCAAGAATGAGTACATGCCACGATTTGCTGACAGAGTAATCATATTGAAGCCTGAGGCAGATAATTATTGTTCAGCAGCTTGTACTATACAATTTGCTTATTTGTCATAATAAAGAAAACTGACTCTGAGGAGCAGATAATCTATAATATAAAATGTATTAATACATATATCGGCATAGTTTAGCATACACTAGGTTGTCAACTAAGTTCTTTTATTCTAGAGCTTTATAAAGAAAACAAGCACACACTGTATAGCCTGCATGCAGAAAGTCAGCAAGCCTGTCGTACTATGATAAATGATAGAGTACTTTCTATGGAGACAAATGAATCTCCCTTGCTGAGTCTATTTTAGTTCAGTTGGCATTCTTACTTTGCCTTTTATTTGCGAAACTTGTCAATCATTTGAGGCCTGCACCATTTACTTGTGACTGCCTGAGGCAGAAGATCCAGGTCAGCTTTTCTATTTTCACTGTGTCAAGACTCAAAACATGGGAAATAAAAGAATGGACTATAAGACAGTCCAATTATGGGCCAGAAAGTTTTATGAAGTCATTAGTATAATTAGGTGGTGCTGATTGTATATGTAGGTTGTAGTATTAAAATTAATATTTTTCTGCGGTGTAGTGTAAAACATATTCGAGATCTCATAAACATCTCAATTATCTGATCTCATAAACATCTCAATTATCTAATTCAGTTATTTACAATAAAGGCAATGGCGTAAGAATCACTGTCCTAGGTGTTGAGACCGTGGGCAGGCACTGCTTTTAACTGTATCTGCGTTTTCAAAATACAGATATTGTTAAAACTGTTTAAGAACAGAAAGCCATTCTTTCTCTACTCTACCTCTTATTCTGTCAAGTCACAGGCTGCTTTAGGATTTCAGCTTAGCAGACGTCAGGAGAGAGTAAAAGGCATCTGTAGGTTGAATAATGTTTCTTCATTATGATGCCAGTGGCTAGCTGGAGGCTGCAGAATGAAGAAAGATCTCACCACTTTTCGGGTGTGTCTGGTGAATCAAGTTTCCTTTTTTTATGATTGAAAATTGGAGCATGGGAGGACTCAAATGAAATCATCATTAATATAGTGTGACAGAGAGGGTACCTAGTTATTGGAGGATTGTGTGTACATATATTCCCTTAAAAGTACAAATTTTATTTTGATACCTTAAAAAACACCAAACCCAGTGAAAGGTATAACTTATCGTTTATACCGATAAAACTATACTGTCAGATACCCTACAGTAGTCCTTATCTGTAACCTACCTTACCGTGGAGGTTGGCTGTTGTGAATGGACTTGAAATGAGTTCTGAGCAGAGACTCCCTCTGGTGGTTACAAGCGGTACTGGACTGTCCAGTGAAGATTGTGAGGATTGGGAATCAGGTGTTACTGACTGGTCTTATTTAAGGGAGTCGCCTTCCCATCAGGGTTGCCGGTGATCAATTGTTCTGGTCTCAATCCTTGATTCCTGTTTCCTTTGTAGCCTGCTGTGTCGTGTCTGCATCTCCTGCTAACAGATAAGACATTTTCTTCTTTTTGTTTTTGTGCTTGATTTTTGCATTTTGTCCTGCACTTCTGTGGGGGCCTTCAGGGTCCCCTCCGGGGGCTTTTGCCCTCTCAGTTTAGTTCAGCCACTGATGTTTTGTACATTTGCTTTTTCCAGTTTTTCCGTGGCTGCTGTTTTGATTTTGTTACACCAGAGAACTAATTTAGGTGGTAGAGGTCGTGTGATCTCAGGTGTTTTTGAAATTAGTAGAGTTGGTGCTTTTCAGGGTTTTTTGGGATTGCAGTAAGTGCCCTTCCTATCCTTTTCTATTTAGATAGTTTGGGCCCCAGCGTTTGCTCATACTATTTTCTGTCTGTGTCAGTATTTCTTCTTGTCTAACCGCCATTACATGTTTGGGGGCTTTCTATGCTCTTTGGGGATCTGCTCCGGGGCAGATAGCTTTCCTCTTTCTATCTTTAGGTATAGTTAGTTTCTCAGGCTGTGACGAGGCGTCTAGGACCAACGTAGGAACGCTCCACGGCTGCTTCTAGTTGTGGTGGTTAGTCAGGGTACTGCAATCTCATAGATTCCAACTGCTCTGGTGTACTGCCTTTTTTACCTGCACTCCTCAGCTACCAAATCATAACAGTATCACCGGCTCAAAACTGAAAATTATATGGTACTCACAGAAGGGAAAAATATTGTGAAAGAAAAAAAAGGTTGTCAGAGTTGTCAGAGATATTTTTCTGTTTGTTGCATTTTTTTTTTTTTCCCTCTGTATCTCTGGGTGCTGGGGAGGATTTTTTCTCTCAATGGAGTTTGCACAGTTGTCTGGCCGTGTGGATCAGCTTGCCACTGAGGTTCGGAGTATTGCTACCTATCTTGCTAGGTTGCCTGTTGTGGAACCTAGGATTCCCATGCCAGATTTGTTTTTGGGGGATCGAGCCAAGTTTCTGAATTTCAAAAATAATTGTAAATTGTTTTTTGCCTTAAAATCTAAGTCCTCAGGGAACGCAGCGCAGCAGGTTCAAATTGTCATCTCTCTCCTGCGCGGCGATCCTCAGGATTGGGCTTTTTCCCTGACACCTGGGGATCCTGTTTTGAGTGATGTTGATGCAGTTTTTCAGGCCTTGGGGTTATTGTACGATGAGTCTAATGTCACTGATCAAGCTGAAAAAGCCTTGTTGGCATTAAATCAGGGGCTTGATGACGCTGAGTTATACTGTCAGAGATTCCGCAGGTGGGCAGTCCTGACCAAATGGAATGACGACGCTTTGGCAGCCCTTTTTCGGAAGGGTCTGTCAGATAATGTAAAGGATGTTATGGTGGGATTCCCTGTCCCCTCTGGTCTCAATGATTCTATGTCATTAGTGATTCAAATTGACAGACGTTTGCGTGAGTGGAGAAGTATGCGTGGAATAGTGTTGCCTTGTGAACCTGCTTCTGAACCCATGCAGTGTGATAGAGTGGTTTCTGGGGCACAGCGTCATGAGTTTCGAAAGCGCAATGGGTTATGTTTCTACTGTGGTGATGCCTCTCATGCTATTTCAGTCTGCCCTAAGCGGGGAAGACGTTTTACACGCTCAGTTGTCTTGGGTAGTGTTCAGACTAAGTTTTTATTAACTATTACTCTGATATGCTCTCTGTCCTCATTTTCTGCTCAGGCTTTCGTTGATTCGGGAGCAGCTATTAACCTGATGGATTTTGATTTTGCTAAACGTTGCGGGTTTCCCTTGATACCCTTACAGAAGTCTATTCCCCTACTGGGGATCGATTCTACCCCTTTGGCTGAGAATAAACCTCAGTTCTCTACTCAGGTGATAATGAGGGTTGAACCTGATCATCAGGAGAGCTGCAAATTTTTGGTTCTGTATAATCTGCATGACATTATCGTGCTGGGTTTCCCTTGGTTACAGTCTCATAATCCTGTTTTGGATTGGAAATCTGTGTCTGTAACCAGTTGGGGCTGCCAATGTGTTAATACCAACACTCCTGTTTTTTCTGCCTCCCCCCAGGCTCAGGATGTTCCTGACTTTTTGATTGATTTTTCTGATGTGTTTAGCGAAAGTAAATCTGCATCCTTGCCTCCCCATAGGAGCTATGACTGCGCTATTGAATTAGTGCCTGGTAGTAAATTCCCTAAAGGTCGCCTTTTTAACTTGTCTATACCTGAACATGACGCTATGCGGTCTTATATCAAGGAGTCATTGGAGAAGGGTCATATCAGACCATCCTCTTCACCCTTAGGTGCCGGTTTTTTCTTTGTGGCCAAAAAGGATGGTTCATTAAGGCCGTGTATTGATTATCGTCTTTTGAACAATATTACTGTGAAATATCAATATCCGTTACCCTTGATTTCTGACCTGTTTTCCAGGGTGAAAAACGCTACTTGGTTTACCAAGCTTGACCTCAGGGGGGCATATAACCTTATTCGCATTAAGCACGGGGATGAATGGAAGACGGCATTTAACACCCCTGAAGGGCATTTTGAGTACCTTGTGATGCCCTTTGGGCTCACTAATGCTCCTTCTGTCTTCCAGTCCTTCATGAATGACATTTTCAGGGATTTTGTGGATAAATTTCTAATTGTTTATTTGGATGATATCTTGATTTTTTCTAATGACTGGGACTCTCATGTGAAACATGTTCGAACTGTATTCCAGATTTTGAGAGAGAATGCTCTGTATGTGAAGGGATCAAAGTGTCTTTTTGGCGTACAGAGGATCTCATTTTTGGGATTCATTTTGTCCCCATCTGTTATTGAAATGGACCCGGTCAAGGTTCAGGCCATCTGTGATTGGCTCCAACCTACTTCATTAAAGGCTCTTCAAAGATTTTTGGGTTTTGCCAATTTTTATCGTAAATTTATTGGTAATTTCTCGGTTATTGTTAAACCATTAACTGATTTGACCAAAAAGGGTTCTGATGTGGTGAATTGGCCTCCTGAGGCAGTTTCTGCATTTCAGGAACTTAAGCAGAGATTCACTTCTGCTCCTGTTCTACGGCAGCCTGATGTTTCTCTGCCATTTCAGGTGGAGGTTGATGCCTCTGAAATTGGGGCAGGTGCCGTTTTGTCCCAAAGAGATCCAGAGACCTCTAAAAGTAACCCTTGTGCCTTTTTCTCTCGAAAATTTTCTTCTACTGAACGTAATTATGACGTGGGTAATCGGGAGTTATTGGCCATGAAGTGGGCTTTTGAAGAGTGGAGACATTGGCTGGAGGGAGCCAAACATCAGGT
The DNA here is from genome assembly GCA_033576555.1 of Oophaga sylvatica. Taxonomy (NCBI): domain Eukaryota; kingdom Metazoa; phylum Chordata; class Amphibia; order Anura; family Dendrobatidae; genus Oophaga; species Oophaga sylvatica. The sequence goes on along the minus strand of JARQOD010000006.1, from coordinate 71,657,474 downwards.
GGTGGTCCTTACTGACCATAAGAATCTGGTTTATCTGGAATCTGCCAAGCGACTTAATCCTAGACAGGCCAGGTGGGCCTTGTTTTTCACACGTTTTAATTTTGTGGTTTCCTTTCTTCCTGGCACTAAGAATGTTAAGGCGGATGCCCTCTCGAGGAGTTTCCTTGCGGACTCTCCTGAGGTATCTGATCCTTCTGTTATTTTGAAAGAAGGTGTAGTTCTTTCCGCCATCTCGCCCAATTTGAGACTGGCTCTGGAGGGGTGTCAGGAGGATAGGCCCAAGCGCTGCCCTGTTGGGAAATTGTTTGTCCCGGACCAGTGGAAAAAGAGTGTGATGTCTGAGATTCATTGTTTCGCGTTGGCCGGTCATCCCGGAATTTTTGGTACCAAAGACTTGGTTAGTCGGTCCTTTTGGTGGCCTACCTTGTCTCGTGATGTCAGGGAATTTGTGCAGTCCTGCGGGACTTGCTCTCGCTCCAAGCCTTGCTCTCGCTCTAGTGGTTTGTTGATGCCATTGCCTGTGCGCAAGAGACCATGGACCCATATCTCTATGGATTTCATTTCCGACCTCCCTGTTTCTCAGAGAATGTCCGTCATCTGGGTGATTTGTGATAGGTTTTCCAAGATGATACATCTTGTGCCATTACCTAAGTTGCCTTCCTCCTCCGAATTGGTGCCTTTGTTCCTTCAGCACGTGGTTCGTTTACACGGCATTCCTGAGAACATTGTGTCTGACAGAGGAGTCCAGTTTGTTTCCAGATTTTGGAGGACCTTTTGTTCTAAGCTTGGTGTTCAGTTGTCTTTCTCTTCGGCGTTTCATCCTCAGACCAATGGTCAAACTGAGAGAACAAACCAGACATTGGAGACTTATCTAAGATGCTTTGTGTCTGCTGATCAGGATGACTGGGTCTCTTTTTTGCCTTTGGCTGAGTTTGCTCTTAATAATAGGGCTAGCTCTGCCACTTTGATGTCTCCATTTTTCTGTAATTCTGGGTTTCACCCTCGATTTTCTTCAGGACAGACGGAGGCTTCTGCCTGTCCAGGTGTTGACTCTGTTGTGGAGCGTATGCAACAGATTTGGGACCAGGTAGTGGAGAGGTTGTCCCTCTCTCAGGAGAGGGCCCAGCGGTTTGCTAACCGGCATAGGACTGATGGTCCTCGGTTTAAAGTGGGGGACTTGGTCTGGTTGTCCTCAAAAAATATTCCTTTGAGAGTGGCATCTCCTAAATTTAAGCCTAGGTTCATTGGACCTTATAAGATCATGGAGATTCTTAATCCTGTTTCTTTTCGTTTGCTTCTTCCAGGGACATTTAAGATCCATAACGTGTTCCACAAGTCCTTGTTGAAGAGGTTTGTTGAGCCAGTGGTTCCTACTGCTTTGCCTCCTGACCCTGTTCTGGTTGAGGGCAATATGGAGTTTGTGGTTGAGAAAATATTGAATTCTCGTTTTTCTAGACGGAAACTCCAGTATTTGGTTAAGTGGAGAGGTTATGGTCAGGAAGACAATTCTTGGGTGTTTGCTTCGGACATCCATGCTAGGAGACTCATCCGTGCGTATCATAGAACTCATCCTGACCGACCTGGTTGCTCAAGTGAGGGTTCGGTGACCCCTCCTCAAGGGGGGGGTACTGTTGTGAATGGACTTGAAATGAGTTCTGAGCAGAGACTCCCTCTGGTGGTTACAAGCGGTACTGGACTGTCCAGTGAAGATTGTGAGGATCGGGAATCAGGTGTTACTGACTGGTCTTATTTAAGGGAGTCGCCTTCCCATCAGGGTTGCCGGTGATCAATTGTTCTGGTCTCAATCCTTGATTCCTGTTTCCTTTGTAGCCTGCTGTGTCGTGTCTGCATCTCCTGCTAACAGATAAGACATTTTCTTATTTTTGTTTTTGTGCTTGATTTTTGCATTTTGTCCTGCACTTCTGTGGGGGCCTTCAGGGTCCCCTCCGGGGGCTTTTGTCCTCTCAGTTTAGTTCAGCCACTGATGTTTTGTACATTTGCTTTTTCCAGTTTTTTCAGTGGCTGCTGTTTTGATTTTGTTACACCAGAGAACTAATTTAGGTGGTAGAGGTCGTGTGATCTCAGGTGTTTTTGAAATTAGTAGAGTTGGTGCTTTTCAGGGTTTTTTGGGATTGCAGTAAGTGCCCTTCCTATCCTTTTCTATTTAGATAGTTTGGGCCCCAGCGTTTGCTCATACTATTTTCTGTCTGTGTCAGTATTTCTTCTTGTCTAACCGCCATTACATGTTTGGGGGCTTTCTATGTTCTTTGGGGATCTGCTCCGGGGCAGATAGCTTTCCTCTTTCTATCTTTAGGTATAGTTAGTTTCTCAGACTGTGACGAGGCGTCTAGGACCAACGTAGGAACGCTCCACGGCTGCCTCTAGTTGTGGTGGTTAGTCAGGGTACTGCAATCTCATAGATTCCAACTGCTCTGGTGTACTGCCTTTTTTACCTGCACTCCTCAGCTACCAAATCATAACAGTTGGCACCCTAAAATTAATGATATGGCGCCGCCACTCAACGTAGGCACTCCCTAACTCCCCTATTAGTCCCTCCAGTAAAGGTGGGAAAACAATTATCAATAGTCAGAAATGAAGGGAGTCTTGGAACTAAACAGTGCCTGGCAGCAAAACAGATAATGTAAGGCCTAAATCATGCATAAATAAATCCAAATAAGTGTATTGTAATTATGCACAGGAATATTGTCTGTCAGACTATTCGTTAGAAAAATTCTGTTTCACTGTGCAAGTACAGTTATATCAAAACCGCCTAAGCATATCAATATAACAAAACATGGCAAGATAATAGCCTGTAGATTCATTAAAGAGTAAAGATTAGGACTTAGCATGAGATAGGTGAACCCCGACGCGTTTCCCCATTAATGGAACGGTTCCTCAGGAAGTATGCATGATGCCTGATGCCATAGAGATGATGACATCGTTACTTTTAGGGTGCCAACCTCCACGGTAAGGTAGGTTACAGATAAGGACTACTGTAGGGTATCTGACAGTATAGTTTTATCGGTATAAACGATAAGTTATACCTTTCACTGGGTTTGGTGTTTTTTAAGGTATCAAAATAAAATTTGTACTTTTAAGGGAATATATGTACACACATTTATGATTTATTCCGGTTGGAATCTTTTTTTGAATATTATTGGAGGATTGTATGGGGGCACAAAAGGGAGATAATTATTGTATTTATTGTTGTGTGAGGTGTAAAAGGAGAGCATAATTATTGTTTGGGGGCTCTGAGGAGGAGCTAATTATTGTATGGGGTACACAGTGTGGCCTTTTTATTGTATGTTGCACAAAAGATGAGTAATTTTTGTATGGAGGCACAAAAGAAAGCATAATTGATGCATGGTGCGGACAAAGAAGGGTGTAATTATTGTATGGAGGCACAAGGGATGACATAATTTTATGTGGGCCCAAAGGAGGGTGTAATTATTGTTTAAGGTTACAAAGGAGGGTGTAATTATTGTATACAGATGCAAAGGGGAACCTAATTATTGTAAAGAGGTACAAAAGGAACATTATTGTATAAATGAAAAAGGGGAATATAAATATTGTATGGGAGCAGAAAGAGCATTGTTGTAGACAGAAAAGGCAACATAAATATTGTATGGTGGCACAAACTGTAACATTGACAAAGAAATATGACATGCGTGGGAGATTTATGTTTGTTTAATTCTGTAAAAAACAAGAAGTTGTTATAGCATTCTGGGCTGGATGGAAAAGAATAGGGAGAATGACTGACTGATTAGAGATAATGTCACTAGGGAATCACTAGATTTATCTATACAAAATGCATAGATTTTTTCATCATGAGTCTATATTTCTTTGTTTTCAGTAAATAAACATACCGTATATACTCATGTATAAGCCGACCCGTGTATAAGCCGACCCCCCTAATTTTGCCACAAAAAACTGGGAAAACTTATTGACTCGCGTATAAGCCTAGGGTGAAAAATGATTATGCCCCCATATGATGCTCCACAGATTATGCCCCCATATGCTGCACAGATTATGCCCAATATGCTCCACAGATTATGCCCCTATATGCTCCAGATTATGCCCCCATATGCTCCAGATTATGCCCAATATGCTCCACAGATTATGCCCCTATATGCTCCAGATTATGCCCCCATATGCTCCAGATTATGCCCCCATATATTCCACAGATTATGCCCCATATGCTCCAGATTATGCCCCATATGTTCCACAGCTTATGCTCTCATATGCTCCATATTATGCCCCCATATGTTCCACAGCTTATGCCCCCATATGCTCCAGATTATGCCCCCATATTTTCCACAGCTTATGCCCCATATGCTCCATATTATGCCCCCATATGCTCCTGATTATGCCCCCATATGCTCCAGATTATGCCCCATATGTTCCACAGCTTATGCCCCCATATGCTCCATATTATGCCCCCATATGCTCCATATTATGCCCCCATATGTTCCACAGCTTATGCCCCCATATGCTCCATATGATGCCCCATATGCTCCAGATTATGCCCCCATATGTTCCACAGTTTATGCCTCCATATGCTCCATATTATGCTCCATATGCTCCAGATTATGCCCCGATATGTTCCACAGCTTATGCCCCCATATGCTCCATATTATGCCCCCATATGCTCCATATTATGCCCCCATATGTTCCACAGCTTATGCCCCCATATGCTCCATATTATGCCCCCATATGCTCCAGATTATGCCCCCATATGTTCCACAGCTTATGCCCCCATATGCTCCATATTATGCCCCCATATGCTCCAGATTATGCCCCTATATGCTCCATATTATGCCCCCATATGCTCCATATTATGCCCCCATATGTTCCAGATTATGCCCCATATGCTGCTGCTGCAAAAAAAAAATGACATACTCACCTATCGTCGCTGGGGCCAGGTGCCGGTGTCCTGAGCAGGCAGTGACACTGGCGCGCTATGGGGGACAGGTGCCGGTGTCACCGCTCGCCCTAGGCACTGGCCCACAAGTGCTTTAGTGTATTAAAATATGGCCTTCCATGGAACATGTAGTTACTAAAGCTGCTGGCTGCAACCAGTAATTTCTAGAAGTTAACTTATTATTTTCAAAAACCAAGTTAAAGTTGTGTTTTAATGTGGACTTGGTAAGGGAGCATGATTTCATGTGTCTGCTGAAGTTTCTGTATAACTAGATAGTTTACTTTATAAATCATTTCAATTTGAATTAATTTGGAAGGTTGATGAAATAGCAGGAAGGATTTTATCTACCAACTGACATTTTTCTCTGTAGATCTCTTCCTCTTTTATGTGTTCTTTGTATAGGACTACAGAAGATACTGATGTAATCTGCCTGTTATAAAGTCCTGGCATTGGGTTTGGTATTGGGATTCTTCTGTAATTTAAAAGACTTGAAATCGTGCCTGCTCTTGGAAGCCAATACTAACTGGATGGGGTCGGCACAAAGCCAGGCAGCCACATCTAGTTTATTTTTTCAAATTATATATGAAAGGGAACAGTATAAAATTTTAGCGAAATGACAAAATTTCTCTCTATATATAGACAGAGAAAAATAAGAAAATATATTATATTTCAGAAAGAAAAATCAATAGATTTTGTAGAAATTATTTTGTCAACTGTAAAATAAAGCATTTAAGTAAAAACGTCTTTGTGGATAGCTCCTTTCAATAGTGAACCAAATCCAGGCATGAAGTGAAATGTGTTTACTGAAAAGAACGAGGTAAGACGAATAAATGCAGAGATAAAAACTAAAAGTCATCTTTTTGTACAGTTGATAAAAGCAAAGTGTATTGATATCAAATAAGAACAAGATCTATATTTGGAATAAAAGGTATTTTCTAAGATTTATCTATATTGAACAAAAGTGGAGAATTTACGTTGTAGAATTTCATGATAAAAAGTATATTAGCATGAGTGACTGATGTGAATTATGATGTGCATTATACAAGATGCCACATTTAGGTCAGTTGCCAACCCACTGTATACATGGATTAGCATTAGCTTCGAGATACAGCAAGAGAAATATAATGTGCTGTGAACACTGTATATGGTCTTGGTAAACTATAGTCATTGCTTTTTTTGCATCTGCCTTAAAGAAGACCATGGTATTATAAAACAATCATACTATTGAGGTACACTCTTTTAGAATAAGTGGGCATTCTGTTCAAAGACAACTTTCATCATAAAGTGTCTGCAAAAAGGCATGGTAAGCTCTACGGAAAGTCTGAACCACACTTCCCCTGCCTTTTCTCAGCTGCAGGATGAACACAGTACTATTGCCATCAGAGCTGGTCCACGGAACACCGAAGGAGACACAGGGGAGGCATGGTTCAGTAATTCCACTTCCCTTGCCACTCTGGCAACCATCTTGTACAGGAGGAGAATAGGGAGATGAAGAAGCTGTAAGAACAATGGTGCAGGGTTTTATTACTATGTATTGGAAATGGATAATCACAGATAGGTTTGTGGGTGAATGGTCACTAAGTCAGGAGCGAAAATATCATTGGTCCAACCTGTGCAGCTGCACAGGGGCCCAAAAAGTAAGGGGGCACATTTCCACATACAAAACATGTGGAATTGTGTTATGGGTCTGCGGAACACACCAAATATATAATGTAGAAAGGTGCGTTCGCAGCCCGGGGTCCACCGTGCAAGCGGAGCCTGCTGCTAGTAAAAATGGCGCGAGAAGCAAACTCTGTTATCCCGCAGAGTCGCCAACATAAACGCTGTAATGCGCTGTGGCAATGAGTGCAAACTCTGTTACTCCACAGAGCCGCTAGGAGAGCCGCAGCGCTATATGGCGATGTGTGCGCACTCACTAGACACAACTGAGTGGCAAAGAAAACACGCTAGGGCGCTGACTAGCGTTGAAAGCGAACCCTGTTACGTCACAGGGCCGCTGAGAAAAAGCACTGTGTCCTGTAAGGCTCTCAGGTACACAGTTAAGTGCTAAGCGTACATAAAGCGTGATCATGTGCTAATGTCCTCGCGGGAGTCACCCGCAATCTATGGCGTCTGAACGCCAGACCCTGAATACGGCAATCAAAACTCCTCACCGGTTATGCCGGTAATCTAGGGCATCTAGGACACCGACCCTGACCAGCTACCATACCAAACTCCTCATATTCTAGTGGCTTATTTCAGCCGGGTCCCTATCCACACATACACATGACCACACTGGCGCATAGCATACAATGGTTGATATTAGCGCATGGCGGCCCAGCCATGCTACCCTTTTATAGCAACAGCTACAGGACCTTCCAGGAACAAGGACCAATGAGAAACTGTTACAAACACATGTAGCTACATGACCTTCCTGGCGGACCAATATGAGCCGCTGCAGCACCTGAACATGTGACCCCTGATCTCCAATGAGAGATCTCACTCTGGGCATGCTCAGAAGGGGAAATGCAGGACTTTGTCCCAAAGACGTCTGCTCCAGGAAAGGCAGCAGCAAGTCAATGCACAGTAGTGGAGTGGGCAAGACGCCTGGACCGAAGTCTCTGCTGAGCAGGCTCCACTGCGGCCGGAGATGAATGGGAGACCGCAGCAGGACGGGTTCGAGACTCCCCTTGTGCAGCAGCGGGAAATCGAACCCTAACAGAATTGTGCATAATGATCTATTGGACTGCAAAGGGCACATAAATTGTTCTTGGAAAGAGGCTTTTTTTTGTCTGTGTATGCCATTGGGGGTCACTTTAAGGTTCAATTGCTGTTGCTTTATGAGTCATTATAATTCTTTATTAGTCATTAGGTTCAGTCAATTGGAAGAAAATATTGCATTTGATGAGGTCCATGGCAATATTAATGCTGTCAATTGCATTCCTGCTGTGTGATCTGCCAATAACCACTGGAAAAGTGCAATGTTGTAAAATATTTCAAATATCGGCATTGCCATCAAGGATTCCTCAACTCTCGGTAGTGGATAGGCATCCTGGTGAGTCCATAAATTCAGTAGTCTACACCACACCAACACTACTAGGGCAGCTCAAGGATTGGTAATTTCTCTAATTACTTTGGCTTCAATTATTTTGAACAGCATCTTTTTCTTCTCTTGATAAAAAACTGGTAAAATATTCTTGAAACACCATTGGAACAGAATAGGATTCCAGGTGTTAATACACCTACAATCCTTCTCATGAAAAGTAAATGTCTATTCATGAGAAGCAATGATTTTCTTCAATTCAGGAGTGGACACTTTTCCTACAAAATGGAGATGTCAAAGCAAAGTGTTCTCACCCCACAATAAGGTCACTCATTGTAACATCCACTCAAAGTGCCAGTGGTGCAGTTATTACATTGTCTTCACTGCATCATGTTGACTTCTGCTGGCAGTATATTTGGGAATATGGGCAATAAATGTCCAATGTTCATCCTGGGATGTGTTCTACAACCCAGCTAGCTGGAAAACACTCTACAGGTAATGGGCTTGTTAAAAACTTACTAGAGGAAGGTTAGCTCTTGCTCAGCAGTAACTGTATTAAGCATCAGAATCACACTTGCTCTTTCCTCCAGTTGCTTTGAACATCATTTCATTAGCATGGAACTTATAATATATTGTATAGCACAATCATGGTTTCATCTGCCACTCATATACATTTCCTACCTTTAGTTCTTAGGGCAGTCACACCCAGTGATGCTGCTATTACAGACTTGGCTGTTGTTTCAGCCATTGCTATTGCCTCAAATTGTGTACCAATATCACAATTTACATTAAGGTGATGACAGGATCTGGCAAACTGCTTGCGGATGTAAGGTTTTGCCTCCTGTCTTTCGGGTAACATGTCTGTGAGGAACTCAGCCGGCCGCCACACGGTAGCCCGGGTATCACAGCTTCTGATACCACCGCCGCTACCAAATGTGACGGACGATCCCTTTCCTCCCACGTCACCAATGGGACGTAACTCCACAGGTACAGCTCTCCGGCGCCCCCCTTTGTCTCTCAGGTCAGTAAGAGAACTGCACCTAGAGCAAATGGCCGCCGGGGAAGGTGTCCTGCTACCCACTGGGTATTCTAAGATTCGTGATCAGAGTAAAAGCATCAGCCCAAGATTAATTTTATGGTTTAATTTGCCTTAAGGGCGCACTAGATAATTACAGAAATATACAGTAAAGCTATACAACGTAACTACAATGGAATGGCAGTCAGAGTAAAAATACAACAATAATGTACAAGGCTTAAAGGTATAAGCTATGGATCAATATTACCGGGTATTATGGTCATGGGAAGGCCTTGGCTCTGCCACTCCCAGGTACAGTCTTCAGTTCCTGAATAGTCCCTTGGTCTTTCCTAGACCATCTTCTTGGCTTCTGTGTGTGAAATGGAATGAGACCAGCAGCCTGGTCATGGCTGGTTCTTAGACCTGCTAGGCCCATCCCCATTGCTTTGAAGCACGCATATTAATTGGCCTGCAATTCATATGGAGCAGGAAACAATGCCTGAGCTTGGGCTATTTACCATACGACTGACCATCTCATTCAGTCACTGGCCTAGACTAATTAGCATGTAAAGGCCTATTGATTCCTAGTGGACATCAAAACCTGTCGTACTGGATATGCTAATAGGCAATGTGTAGCTAAAAGTCTGTGGCTGTGTGAACTGACAAAATGGAGGCTGGTACAGGCCCTATACAAAATGGCGACAACCTTTTCCTTACACCTCCCTGCTTTTGAGGGCGCTAGGGGGTATCACATTCCTGTGTTCCCCCATGCGCCCTACCGCACCCTCTCTTTGGCTAGGGTGGCAGATCCATGAGGATTTCTGACTCTCTGTCCTCTCCTTCCTCTGGAAGGTTGCACACTGGGTGAGCATAAGCCTCCCGCTCATGGTGGGCCTTCATCATGTTCACATGGAAGGCCTTCCTCCTTCCACGGGCGTGGTCCAGGGTGACCAGGTAGGTGACGGCGTTGAGCTGCTCATGCACGAGGTATGGACCCTCCCAGGCCGCCTGAAGCTTGTTTTGTGGTACGGGGACCAGTACCCACACCTTTTGACCCACCTGGTAGGTCCGCTCACAAGCATTCTGGTCGTACCATCGCTTCTGGTCAGCCTGAGCTTGGGCCATATTGTCATGCACCAGCCGTGTCAAGGCCATCATTCGGTCCCGGAAGCGCACGACATACTCAATGACTGACACTCCAGGGGTGGCTAAATCCCCTTCCCATGCTTCCTTCACCAGAGCAAGGGGCCCCCGTACACGTCGCCCGTACAGGAGCTCAAAGGGGGAGAACCCCGTTGAGGCCTGTGGAACCTCCCGGTAGGCAAACAGCAGGTGTGGGAGATACCGCTCCCAGTCTCTCCCGTGGGAGTCGACCAACATCCTCAGCATCTGCTTTAAGGTGCCATTAAACCGCTCACACAAGCCATTGGTCTGTGGGTGATACGGGCTGGCCACCAGATGTTGCACCTGTACCTGCTTACAGAGAGACTCCATCAGCTGCGACATGAACTGGGTCCCTCGGTCGGTGAGCATTTCCTTGGGAAACCCCACTCTGGAGAAAATCTCCAGTAAGGCAGTGGCCACTTTGTCGGCCCGAATGGACGACAAAGCTACCGCCTCCGGGTACCGGGTGGCATAGTCCACTACCGTTAGTATGAAGCATTTCTCGGAGCGGCTGGGAGTGGACAGAGGTCCAATGAGATCCACAGCCACCCTCGAGAAAGGCTCTTCGATGATGGGCAGAGTTACCAGTGGGGCTTTGGGGCGCGGCCCCGCCTTCCCCACCCTCTGACAGGTGTCACACGAACGGCAGTAGGCTATCACCTCGGTCCTCATTCCAGGCCAGTAGAAATGCTGAGCTAGCCTGGCCCTGGTTTTAGTGATCCCTAAGTGTCCGGCCATTGGAATCTCGTGTGCGATCCGCAACAATTCCGCCCTGAACGGATGGGGCACCACTAACTGTCGGTCCCTGGGCCACGCCTCCGGTGAACCCTGCTGGACCGTTACCCGGTACAGTCGTCCCTGGTCCCAGACCACTCGCTCGCGGTCGGACTCCAGGGGAGGCTGTGCCGCCTGTTCCTTGAGAGTCTTCAGGCTAGGGTCAGCTTCCAACGCTGCCTGAAATCCCTGACTGGATATGGCAAGAATTGATGAAACTGCCCTGTCCTCTGTCAGTTCCCCGGGATCTGTCTCCTGGCTACTGTCTGACTCGGCAGCCACTTGGTCAGAGAGGGGGAAACCGTCGGACCTCCGCGAGGCTCCTTGGGCTTCAGCGCTCCCACTCCTGGTAACAGCGGCCACGACCGCTGAGACCACGGGTAGCGCCTGCTTTCCCTCCTCCTCTGACCAAGTCGCCGGGTCAGGCAGACTTCCCAGACTTCCTGACATCCCGGATGTGGGGAACTCCTGACCTGGGGTCCTACCTGGTGGCTCCTCTCCCGGGACACCCCCTCCCCCCATGGCCTGCTCCTCTTCCTGCAGGGGCCCTAGACTCAGCAGGCTGGATTCACTTAGGGGCCCTACACTGCCCATAGCAGCCCCTCCCTCCACCTCTGAGCTCTCCCCTACAGCCTCCTCACCTGTCCTCACTGTGAGCCCTGTGTGTGTAGTGTCAGTGCATGGCTTACCATCAGGTTTCACTCCCTCCTCCACTGTTGGAGGCACATTCAATACATTAACATTAGCATTCACAGTAGAGTCATGACATTCTTGGGGAGCCGGACTTGGGGGTTCAGTGGCCACATACTGGGACACTAGCCGCCCCAAATCGGTCCCAAGCAACACATTTGCAGGAATATTCGGCGTTACTCCCACCTCCCGCATCCCCCTCCCGGCACCCCAATCCAAATACACCTTGGCAACGGGCAGCGCCGGTTCAACGCCTCCAATTCCGGAGACGGAAAGGGTTTTCCCAGGTACCAAGTCTTGAGGGGACACCACCTCAGGGCGTACCAGGGTTCGTTCAGCGCCTGTGTCCCGCAGTCCCATGACCGCTGAGTGCCGATGGTGACGGGTTGGTAATTGTCTAGGGACCTCCCACCACCCCCTCCCACACACAAAACAGTGGACGGTTCCTGGGACAGGGATGGGGCCTTCTGGCGCTGGGGACATGCAGCCTTAAAGTGTCCTGGCTGATTGCAATTATGGCAACGTCTGGGTTCTGTTCCTGGCCTGGAGAGGGCAGCAGGGGGTACACCCCTTGCACTCTGGGGGCTGGATATGGGGCTGGGGCAGGATTGGGCTTACCCCTCTCCAGGTGCTGCTGGCAGGCTTCTTTGGCTCCGGCGCCCTGTTGTTGGCATACTCGTCTGCCAGGGCGGCTGTAGCAGAAGCCCCCTTTGGTTTCCGGTCACGGAGGAACTGCTGGAGGTCCTCTGGGCAGTTCCACAAAAATTGCTCCACGACAAACAGTTCCTGGACCTCCTGGCGGGTAGTGAGCTCTAGACCCGAGGTCCAGTGCTCCGCAGCTCTCAGCAGGGCCCGCATGTGGTCGGTCCAGGTGTCCTTTGAACCCCGCTGCAGGCTCCTGAACTTCCTGCGGTACGACTCTGGGGTGAGGTTGTAGTGCTGGATCAGGGCCCGCTTGATGCTGTTGTAGTCCTGCTCCTCCCCGGCAGGTAAGTCCCCCAAAACTTCCAGGGACTTACCCCTCAAATGGGGGGTCAGGTACCTTGCCCACTGATCCAGGGCCAGATGATGTTGGAGGCATGTCCTCTCAAAAGCCAGCAAAAAGGAATCCAGGTCTCCATCCTTTTCAAGCAAGGGAAAGTCCTCCGCCCGGACCTTGGGAGCCCTTGTCTCCGGTGGGCCTGGTGCGTCCAGTGGGGGCCCGTGCTGAGCCATCTCCAGTCGGTGCCGGTGCTCCGCAGCTTCACGGCGTTCTGTATGCTCCCGCTCCGCTGCTCTCTCTGCTCTCTCTGCCGCTGCTTGCTCACGCTCCGCAGCTTCACGGCGTTCTGCTCGCTCACGTTCTGCTGCTTTCTCTGCCGCCACCAGGAGTCTGTCATAGGCGGCGCCATTACCAGCCTCGAGCTGTGCCATAGCCGCTTGGAAGAGGGTCTCCGATCTGGACAGGCTGGGACGGGCAGGGGGTGGGCAGTCCACTGTGAGACTGAGCACGGGGGTCGGGCTCCTTGGGGAGCCCTGGCTGAGCTCCAACTCATCGGTATCGAACCCCTCATAGGCCACAGCATTGGCCTCCCCCTTTGCCCTACTCCTGGTGCCTTCCGCCATCTTGGGAACCTTTGGTTACTGAAACACAGCTGCAACCCTGACCTTGCAGACAACTTGTTATATTTACACTCTGACCGTCTAGTGCTGGGCTGACCTTAAGACCCCAGCAGTGAAAGTACTGCTGGTAGTCTCTAGTGTCTGGGAGTAGGGGTCCCACGCACACTATTACTCTGATCCCACCGCTGCCACCAATTTGTGAGGAACTCAGCCGGCCGCCACACGGTAGCCCGGGTATCACAGCTTCTGATACCACCGCCGCTACCAAATGTGACGGACGATCCCTTTCCTCCCACGTCACCAATGGGACGTAACTCCACAGGTACAGCTCTCCGTCGCCCCCCTTTGTCTCTCAGGTCAGTAAGAGAACTGCACCTAGAGCAAATGGCCGCCGGGGAAGGTGTCCTGCTACCCACTGGGTATTCTAAGATTCGTGATCAGAGTAAAAGCATCAGCCCAAGATTAATTTTATGGTTTAATTTGCCTTAAGGGCGCACTAGATAATTACAGAAATATACAGTAAAGCTATACAACGTAACTACAATGGAATGGCAGTCAGAGTAAAAATACAACAATAATGTACAAGGCTTAAAGGTATAAGCTATGGATCAATATTACCGGGTATTATGGTCATGGGAAGGCCTTGGCTCTGCCACTCCCAGGTACAGTCTTCAGTTCCTGAATAGTCCCTTGGTCTTTCCTAGACCATCTTCTTGGCTTCTGTGTGTGAAATGGAATGAGACCAGCAGCCTGGTCATGGCTGGTTCTTAGACCTGCTAGGCCCATCCCCATTGCTTTGAAGCACGCATATTAATTGGCCTGCAATTCATATGGAGCAGGAAACAATGCCTGAGCTTGGGCTATTTACCATACGACTGACCATCTCATTCAGTCACTGGCCTAGACTAATTAGCATGTAAAGGCCTATTGATTCCTAGTGGACATCAAAACCTGTCGTACTGGATATGCTAATAGGCAATGTGTAGCTAAAAGTCTGTGGCTGTGTGAACTGACAAAATGGAGGCTGGTACAGGCCCTATACAAAATGGCGACAACCTTTTCCTTACAATGTCCCTCTAAATTGTGTATAGAGCTGTCTTGAGAAGATAGTGACTTCTAAACCAGTAGGCAGCAAATACGTCATTGGTACCTCTTTAAACCCTTAGCGCAACTGGACTTACCTGTACATCTATGCTGGGGTCTGCAAATGTGGAGCTGAATTTGATCCACATGCAGCAGATGTAGTTTATATATTGTACTAGCTCAAAAACCTGTTTTTAACTATTTAGATGCCTCTGTAAATCACTGACAGCAGCATTAAAATAGAGCATTTGCTGGTATGCCTAAACCATCTTCGCAACTCTATGTTTAGGTGCCGAAGGACCCCATGCTTGCGATCTTGGTACTCCTCAATAGGAGAAAATTATTTATTTTGTATATTGCAATATTTTAGCATTGCACTAGTAGAACAAGCAAACAAAAGATCTGAGGTGCAAGTCTCCTGAGGGGGCTAAAAATGATTAAATTAAAAATTAAAAAGGTTTTAAAAAATATATAAAAAAGTAAAAAAAATACATAAAAATTAGATTCACCCCCGTTCCTATTAAACATATATGATCTATTGGACTGCAAAGGGCACATAAATTGTTCTTGGACAGAGGCTTTTTTTTGTCTGTGTCTGCCATTGGGGGTCACTTTAAGGTTCAATTGCTGTTGCTTTATGAGTCATTATAATTCTTTATTAGTCATTAGGTTCAGTCAATTGGAAGAAAATATTGCATTTGATGAGGTCCATGGCAATATTAATGCTGTCAATTGCATTCCTGCTGTGTGATCTGCCAATAACCACTGGAAAAGTGCAATGTTGTAAAATATTTCAAATATCGGCATTGCCATCAAGGATTCCTCAACTCTCGGTAGTGGATAGGCATCCTGGTGAGTCCATGAATTCAGTAGTCTACACCACACCAACACTACTAGGGCAGCTCAAGGATTGGTAATTTCTCTAATTACTTTGGCTTCAATTATTTTGAACAGCATCTTTTTCTTCTCTTGATAAAAAACTGGTAAAATATTCTTGAAACACCATTGGAACAGAATAGGATTCCAGGTGTTAATACACCTACAATCCTTCTCATGAAAAGTAAATGTCTATTCATGAGAAGCAATGATTTTCTTCAATTCAGGAGTGGGCACTTTTCCTACAAAATGGAGATGTCAAAGCAAAGTGTTCTCACCCCACAATAAGGTCACTCATTGTAACATCCACTCAAAGTGCCAGTGGTGCAGTTATTACATTGTCTTCACTGCATCATGTTGACTTCTGCTGGCAGTATATTTGGGAATATGGGCAATAAATGTCCAATGTTCATCCTGAGATGTGTTCTACAACCCAGCTAGCTGGAAAACACTCTACAGGTAATGGGCTTGTTAAAAACTTACTAGAGGAAGGTTAGCTCTAGCTCAGCAGTAACTGTATTAAGCATCAGAATCACACTTGCTCTTTCCTCCAGTTGCTTTGAACATCATTTCATTAGCATGGAACTTATAATATATTGTATAGCACCATCATGGTTTCATCTGCCACTCATATACATTTCCTACCTTTAGTTCTTAGGGCAGAGTCACACCCAGTGATGCTGCTATTACAGACTTAGCTGTTTTTTCAGCCATTGCTATTGCCTCAAATTGTGTACCAATATCACAATTTACATTAAGGTGATGACAGGATCTGGCAAACTGCTTGCGGATGTAAGGTTTTGCCTCCTGTCTTTCGGGTAACATGTCCCTCTAAATTGTGTATAGAGCTGTCTTGAGAAGATAGTGACTTCTAAACCAGTAGGCAGCAAATAAGTCATTGGTACCTCTTTAAACCCTTAGCGCAACTGGACTTACCTGTACATCTATGCTGGGGTCTGCAAATGTGGAGCTGAATTTGATCCACATGCAGCAGATGTAGTTATATTATTGTACTAGCTCAAAAACCTGTTTTTAACTATTTAGATGCCTCTGTAAATCACTGACAGCAGCATTAAAATAGAGCATTTGCTGGTATGCCTAAACCATCTTCGCAACTCTATGTTTAGGTGCCGAAGGACCCCATGCTTGCGATCTTGGTGCTCCTCAATAGGAGAAAATTATTTATTTTGTATATTGCAATATTTTAGCATTGCACTATGTAGAACAAGCAAACAAAAGATCTGAGGTGCAAGTCTCCTGAGGGGGCTAAAAATGATTAAATTAAAAATTAAAAAGGTTTTAAAAAATATATAAAAAAGTAAAAAAAAATACATAAAAATTAGATTCACCCCGTTCCTATTAAACATATATGGCATTGTCATGACTGTGAAAGTCTGATCTATCGCAATATAAAAGTAATTATCCCATATGGTAAATGCTCTTAAAATAAAATGAAGCACAAGAATTGCAGTTATTTGGTTGCAGCACTTCCTATAAAAAATCCAATAAAAAAACTGACCAAAATATTCTATCTACTCCAAAATAGTATCAATATGTATGCCAGCCCGCCATGTTGAAAACAAACCTTCACAAAGCTTCATTGGTGAAAAAAATAGCTTGGGTCTCAGAAAATGGGGGCAAAAACTACTTATTTCTTACAAAGTTCCTTATTTTTAAAGTTCTTAGAACAATCTAAAAAATATACAATTTTGCTGCACCCATATTTATAGTAACTTGAAGAATCATATTGTCAAGTCATTTTTACCACACAATGAACACTGTAAGAGAAAAAACAATCTCAGAATAGCATTTTTTTCACTAGTTGATCCCACATAGAATTTTTCCCAATTTTTCGATACATTGTAATATACAGTTATATGAAAAAGTTTAGGCACCCCTATTAATCTTAAGCTTAATGTTTGATAAAAATTGGTGTTTTTGCAACAGCTATTTCAGTTTGATATATCTAATAACCATTGGACACAATAATGTTTCTGGCTTGAAATGAGGTTTATTGTACTAACAGAAAATGTGCAATCTGCATCCAAACAAAATTTGACAGGAGCATAAGTATGGGCACCTCACTAGAAAAGTGACATTAATATTTAGTAGATCCTCCTTTTGCAAAAATAACAGCCTCTAGTCGCTTCCTGTAGCTTTTAATGAGTTCCTGGATCCTGGATGAAGGTATTTTTGACCATTCCTCTTTACAAAACAATTCCAGTTCAGTTAAGTTTGATGGTCGCCGAGCATGGACAGCCCTCTTCAAATGATCCCACAGATGTTTAATGATATTCAGGTCAGGGGACTGAGATGGCCATTCCAGAACATTGTAATTGTTCCTCTGCATGAATGCCTGAGTAGATTTGGAGCGGTGTTTTGGATCATTGTCTTGCTGAAAGATCCATCCCCTGCGTAACTTCAACTTTGTCACTGATTCTTGAACATTATTGTCAAGAATCTGCTGATACTGAGTGGAATCCATGTGTCCCTCAACTTTAACAAGATTCCCAGTGCCGGCATTGACCACACAGCCCCAAAGCATGATGGAACCTCCACCAAATTTTACTGTGGGTAGCAAGTGTTTTTCTTGGAATGCTGTGTCTTTTGACGCCATGCATAACGCCTTTTTGTATGACCAAACAACTCAATCTTGGTTTCATCAGTCCACAGGACCTTCTTCCAAAAAGAAATTGGTTTCTCCAAATGTGCTTTTGCATACCTCAGCCGACTCTGTTTGTGGCGTGCTTGCAGAAACGGCTTCTTTCGCATCACTCTCCCATACAGCTTCTTGTGCAAAGTGCATTGTATAGTTGACCGATGCACAGTGACACCATCTGCAACCAGTTGATGCTGCAGCTCTCTGGAGGTGGTCTGAGGATTGTCCTTGACTGATCTCACCATTCTTCTTCTCTACCTTTCTGATGTTTTTCTTGGCCTGCCACTTCTGGCCTTAACAAGAACTGTCCCTGTGTTCTTCCATTTCCTTACTATGTTCCTCACAGTGGAAACTGACAGGTTAAATCTCTGAGACAGCTTTTTGTATCCTTCCCCTGAACAACTATGTTGAATAATCTTTGTTTTCAGATCATTTGACAGTTGTTTTGAGGAGCCCATGATGCCACTCTTCAGAGGAGATTCAAACAGGAGAACAACTTGCAAGTGGCCACTTTAAGTAGCTTTTCTCATGATTGCATACACCTGGCTATGAAGTTCAAAGCTCAATGAGGTTACAAAACCAAAAAAAGTGCTTTAGTAAAGTCAGTAAAAAGTAGGTAGGAGCATTTAAAACAAGAAAATGATAAGGGTGGCCATACTTATGCACCTGTCAAATTTTGTTTGAATGCAGATTGCACATGTTCTGTTAGTACAATAAACCTCATTTCAAGGCAGAAACATTACTGTGTCCAATAGTTATTAGATATATCAAACTGAAATAGCTGTTGCAAAAACACCAATTTTTATCAAACATTAAGCTTAAGATTAATAGGGGTGCCCAAACTTTTCATATAACTGTAAAAATGAATAGTGTAATTCAGAGCAATTAATTGCACTGTAAAATCAAGTCTTCATATAGCTATGTTGATGAAAAAATAAAATTAAAGGAAAGGAAAATAAATCACCTGATCATTATGATCTGGCCTCACCGGACAGACTGCTCTGTGGACTTGCTACTCAACCACATTTCTACCATGAACTTATTTTCCATTTCATTATGTGGTACAGCCATAAATCCTAGGCAGAGCTTGAATTGTCTTACTGGATTATGTTCAATTTAGATCTGTACTTTACGTCATTTATTAAATTATTTGCATATTTATGACACTAGCAACTTACAAAAACACAAGAATTTTTAACCTGTTTTGACTGTGTGAGCAATCCCTACTTGATTACTGGACTTCTACTAATCAGTTGTTCCATTTCTAAACTTCCCTTTCTCCAATCATTCCTGAATTCAGAACTGCGCCTCATATTTCTGTCCTTCTGCTCCACATTATGCCAGTCACTTCACTTGTAGCTGATTTGTTTTAAAACTCCATTTAAATTTATCTCTGTCTTAAAGCTCTCCATGGTGTTTAAATGCTATATATCTATGCTGTGAGAGACCACAGGTGACGGGCACAGCTGCACTATTCTGGGATAACAAATCTGCGCCGACTTCAGGGACACGGGTGCAAAGCCATATGAAAAAATGTTAAGTAAATGTCCAAATCCACTGTGGAAAGAGAGGAGAGACAGTCACTGTCCCATTTAATATCCTTTATTGTGGATTTACATAAAAACAAAAGCAGGAGAGCTTCTGGTGAAACGGCTGTGGTACAGTGCATCTCCACCAGAAGCTCTCCTGCTTTTGTTTTTATGTAAATCCACAATAAAGGACATTAAATGGGATGGTGAGTGCCTCTCCTCTCTTTGCACAGTGAATCCTATATATCTCATTTGTCTATTCTCCATCCATGTTCTCAATTCAACATTCTGACATCAATTTAAGAGTAATCTCCTCCATAATCCAAGCTTTCCATTTCCATCTCCAAGGCTTTAGTGCTGCACCAGAATGTCATACATGAACTGGAATTATTTAAAACATCTACAGCTCTATGCATGTTCTAAAAACATCATCTTTTAGGCAAGCCTATTACATTATCTAGGGTCAAACATTTCCATTTTCCCCTCTCCCTTCTATATTCCTCAGAACCTGACTACATAGGTCAAAATCTCCACACTTCTTGCAATCTCATGCATTTAATATCTGTGAATACGAAGATACTGTCTGAATAGAGAGTGGTATGTTTTTGCTTTCATATTTTGGCGCACTCAGAAGTTTGGTCCCCATTGATGTTAGGACTGGTGAAAATGTGATGGCACAGCCATAGGTCACCGCTTGCACTGTGCTTTTCCTGATGACAATACCAAATGTAAAAGTGGATAGCTGATTTTAACTCTTAAGCTCCTTAATTCTTTGAGGTGTTCCTAAAGTTTGGGGTCACAATTACTTCTGAGTTCCCACTGGGCAAACACTTTAGGCATGAGAAAGGTATTGTCACCACTCATGGACGGTATGGCACCATTTATGCAGACAACCGTATGTCTCTTGGAGTAGTCTACTCAAAGTGGACCTTGCAAAAATTGTTGGTGTACTGTACCAAATCAATTCAACTCTGCTTTATGTATTCACTTAGATAATTTACAGAAACTAGTCAGTATGGTTCTATACAGGTGGACCAATAGAAAATGTGATAGGAGAACATTCACTAAATTAAATTTCATGTATAAGTACGGTAAATATTTATGTGTGTTATCCTTTGTGTGACAGACCTGACATGTGATGACATAGACCAAATCCACTTTTGACTAGTATTTCTAATATCTACAGGACTCTGATGGAAACTATCACACTGGTCCTCTTTACTAACTGCAGCATTTTTACTAACTGCAGCACAATACACAAAAGCCGCCAGTTGATGCAACTTTGTCTCTCCTCTCCTGATTTACCAGCTGCCCCATAAAGAAGGAACAGACAAGCTTGATTACCCTACACTGTAGACAATGACAATACAGGACACAGACAAAACAAAGGAGAGCCATAAGGATTCAAATGAGGACAGACAAGACTGGGGAACATAAAGACAGGAAGAGATGAGTCCAGTTATTTTACATATGAACAATGCCTTCTATTAGAAGGGTCTCCTAATAAATGGCTGATAACAGGGTGTCCCACTGCTAAGAAAATAACACTGTAATCGATGGGGAGAAGGGCAGTGTTTTAAACTTCCTATTAAAATAAATGGACTGTTCTTAAAATTCACACATTTACCAGAACCAATATTTTTATCACTCAAGAATCAAGATGCCTTAAAAGCATGGCTGCACAAAGCCATTCTGATGTTTGAGACGATAAATGAAATAGCGCCTCCCTTCACCCCCCTGAAAAAATTGGCAGAATTTAGATTAGATTTGGAATGTAATACATTAAATTCATATTTACATATGACATTTGATACAGAACTCTAAAACCACAGAACACAATTCAATGGTCAAAACCTCTGCCATGTTACTTTTAACAACTGACTTGCAAAGCTTCTTCCCCCAAGAAGTGAGGTTAAAATTGACCAGACAGTAACAACATTACAACGCCAAGCAAGGGTACATTTATCTAGAACAAAAGCCCTCCACCCCTCAACAACCGTTATGTACAAACTGCCCACAACTCTGCTCCAATGATTAGACAGTGATGAGCAAAAGGATAACAATGTTTTGAACTTTTGACTTTCATGTTCCATATTTCATTATCCACTTCTGCTTTGAACTTGAGACTACCATCAATTTATAGACAATCATCTTGGCTATCTGATACTTAAATTTGACTTGCAGCTATCTAGCATATGATTAGTTATGGAGATTCTTGTCATAACTAATTGCGACATTTTGAAAATTTTTGCCAAATTTATAATTTTTTCACAAGTTAATGCAAGTCATATTGAAGTAATTTTACCATTGTCATTGTTAGGGTTTGAGTTCCTGCTGCTGCACAAGGGGAGTCTCGAACCCGTCCCGCTGTGGTCTTCCATTCATCTCCGGCCGCAGTGGAGCCTGCTCAGCAGAGACATCGGTCCAGGCGTCTTGCCCGCTCCTCTACTGTGCAGTGACTTGCTGCTGCCTTTCCTGGATCTGCTATTGTAGCCAGTGCTGGAGCAGCCGTCTTTGAGACAAAGTCCTGCGTTTTCCCATCTGAGCATGCCCAGAGTGAGATCTCTCATTGGAGATCAGGGGTCACATGTTCAGGTGCTGCAGCGGCTCCTATTGGTCCGCCAGGAAGGTCATGTAGCTACGTGTGTTTGTAACAGCTTCTCATTGGTCCTTGTTCCTGGAAGGTCCTGTAGCTGTTGCTATAAAAGGGTAGCATGGCTGGGCCGCCATGCGTAATATCAACCATTGTATGCTATGCGCCAGTGTGATCATGCGTATGTGTGGTTAGGGACCCGGCTGAAATAAGCCACTAGAATACCGACTTAATCGGTGAGGAGTTTGGTATGGTAGCTGGCCAGGGTTGGTGTCCTAGATGCCCTAGATTACCGGCGTAACCGGTGAGGAGTTTTGATTGCCATATTCAGGGTCTGGCGTTCAGACGCCATAGATTGCGGTTGACTCCCGCGAGGACATTAGCACATGATCACGCGTTATGTACGCTTAGCACTTAACTGTGTACCTGAGAGCCTTACAGGACACAGCACTTTTCCTCAGCGGCCCTGTGATGTAACAGGGTTTGCTTTCGACGCTAGACAGCGCCCTAGCGTTTTACTTTGCGGCTCACTGAAGCTAAGTGAGTTCGCACCTATCACCATATAGCACTGTGGCATTTCCGTTAGCGGCTCTGGGTATTAACAGAGTTCACACTTACTGCCACAACGCGCTACGGCGTTTATTTTAGCGACTCTGCGGGATAACAGAGTTCGCTACTTTCGCCATTTTACTAGCAGCAGGTTCCGCCTGCACGGTGGACCCCGGGCTGCGAACGCACCTCTCTACCTCATATATTTGGTGCGTTCCGCAGACCCTAACATAATATTAGCGCCAGGGTCTGGCTGGTAAAATGGCGGATGACCAGCATCTACTACGGGACATCCAGCAGCTGGAGGGTAGGTTGGCGGCTCTTGAGTGCACAACCTCAGCTGTGGATGTTACCGCAGTCGCTGTTGAGGCTGCTAGCGTGGCTGCAGCCAGTGTGTCCACTGCCATCTCTGCCCCCACAATATCCCACCTCCCGCTTCCAGACAAGTTTGCTGGTGAGTCTGACAGCAAGCAATGTCGGGGATTCGTGAGTCAGTGCTCTATACAACTCGAGCTTCTGGCTGCACATTTCCCCATGGATCGGGCACAAGTGGGCTTTATAATTTCGCTTCTGTCAGGCAGAGCCTTGGAGTGGGCCACCCCGCTGTGGGAGCGTGACGACCGTGTGGTGCGGAGTGCTCCTCGTTTTCTGGAGGCTATAAAAAAGGTCTTTTTAGGACCTCAGGTCACCCACGATACGGCGCTACAACTGCTGGCATTGGCACAGGGTTCGTCTCTGGTCAGTCTGTTTTCCGTCCAGTTTCGGACTCTGGCCTCAGAGCTAGACTGGTCGGATAAAGTACTCATTCCAGTCTACTGGCGAGGACTGACTGATCATGTTAAAGATGCTTTGGCTACCAGGGAGATTCCCGCCACACTGGAGAAGCTTATCGCCATATCTACCCGCATCGACCTCCGTTTTCACGAGCGGAGGTTGGAGCGGTCCCAGTGTAGGCAGAGGTTCCGGCTGGCTCCCACCTTCGCCAGACCTCTGGAATCTTCCAGCCAGGCGTCCGACTCCCATGAGGCCATGGAGGTTTCTCGAGCGGGACCTAAGTCCCGGGCCGCTCGAGTACCCGTGGTCTGTAACATCTGCCAGCAGTTAGGACACTATGCCAACAAATGTCCACAGCGGTCGGGAAAACGGTCGCGTCTAGTGATCTTGGGAGGAGGTTCACTAGACACTGCGGCATTTTCCACCAAGTTGTCCTTTAAAGGGACAATTACAGTAGGTCCATCTACTCTCTCCGCTGAGCTCTGTGTGGATTCCGGAGCCGAGGGGAATTTCATGTCCTCTGCATTTGCTCTCCGCCACACTATACCTCTGGTGATGCTCGCCCAACCGGTGACTGTGCGAGTAGTGAATGGATCAACTCTGCCCTCCCAAATCACCCACCAGACGATCCCTCTCACTTTATCTATGTCCCCGTCCCATCAGGAGAGTATTTCTTTTCTTGTCCTGCCCGAGGGAATAGACGAGGTGTTGCTGGGAGTACCTTGGCTCCGTTACCACTCTCCCCATATTGAGTGGTCCTCTGGGAGGATACTGGTTTGGGGTGATTCATGTAGAGGCAGGTGTATCAGGGAGTGCGTTCAGGTCACCACCACAGAGATACCCGTAGATCTCACTTCTCTTCCTCAGTGTTATTGGGCATATGCAGACGTTTTCTCCAGGAAGACGACGGAGACTCTTCTACCTCATCGCCCCTACGACTGTCCTATTGATCTCTTGCCTGGAGCAGAACCTCCTCGGGGGAGAGTATACCCCCTCTCGCTCCCTGAGACGGAGGCCATGTCCCAGTACATTCAGGAGAATCTGGCAAGAGGGGTCATTAGGAAGTCGGTGTCACCAGCAGGGGCAGGGTTCTTCTTTGTGCAAAAGAAGAACGGAGAATTACGTCCATGCATTGACTACAGGGGTCTTAACGCCATCACCGTCAAGAATAAGTACCCGTTGCCCCTAATCTCTGAGCTCTTTGATAGGCTCCGAGGAGCAAGAGTATTTACCAAGCTTGATCTACGTGGTGCCTATAACCTAATTCGCATCCGTGAGGGGGACGAGTGGAAGACAGCTTTTAATACCAGGGATGGGCATTACGAATACCTGGTGATGCCCTTCGGGCTCTGTAATGCTCCCGCTGTTTTCCAAGACTTTGTCAATGATATCTTCCGGGATATGCTCTCCACCTCTGTGGTAGTCTATCTGGATGATATTCTCATCTTTTCACCAGATATAGACTCTCACCGGAGGGATGTCAACAAAGTCTTCGACCTCTTACGGGCAAACTCCCTCTATGCCAAGCTGGAGAAATGTGTGTTTGAGCAGGAGTCCTTACCTTTTCTGGGCTATATCATCTCTGCCCAGGGATTGGCTATGGATCCTGCCAAACTACAGGCTGTAATGGACTGGCAAGAACCCCATTCTCTTAAAGCGGTGCAGCGCTTTATGGGGTTCATTAATTATTATCGCCAGTTCATTCCCCATTTCTCGACTTTGGTAGCTCCCTTGGTAGCCCTCACCAAGAAGGGAGCAAATCCCAAGTTGTGGTCTGAGGAGGTCTCCAAGGCGTTCTCTTCCATCAAGTCGCATTTTGCCAGTGCTCCCATATTACATCGTCCTGATGTTGATAAACCGTTTGTTTTAGAGGTGGACGCCTCTTCTGTTGGTGCTGGAGCAGTCCTATATCAAAAGGATGCTCAAGGTCGGAAGCATCCCTGCTTCTTCTTTTCTAAGACCTTTACACCAGCAGAGAGGAATTATTCCATCGGGGACAGGGAGTTGCTGGCTATGAAATTGGCCTTCTCAGAGTGGAGACATCTTCTGGAGGGAGCTCGTTTTCCCTTCCAAGTCTTCACCGACCACAAGAACTTGGTATATTTGCAAACTGCTCAGCGGCTAAATTTTCGCCAGGCCAGATGGTCCCTATTCTTCTCTCGGTTCCATTTCACCCTCCATTTTCTCTCCGGTGAGAAGAATGTTCGGGCCGACGCTCTCTCTCGCTCCTTAGTGTCATCAGAGGAGGAGGATGAGGAGCCTCGGCTTATTGTCCCTGAAGAAAGCCTGAGAACTGTAGCCCCGGTTTCGCTAGAGTCTGTGCCTCCGGGCAAGACTTTTGTGCCCACTAATTTGCGACCGGAGGTACTCTCTTGGGCACACTCGTCCAGGGTGGGTGGACACTTTGGGGCAAAGAGGACAACTGAGCTATTGGCGAGGACATACTGGTGGCCACATATGGTCCGTGACGTCAGGGAGTATGTTCAGGCGTGTGTCTCCTGCGCCAGGAACAAGTCCCCTCGACAACGGCCAGCTGGGTTACTTTTTCCTTTGCCGGTGGCAGACAGGCCCTGGGAGATGGTCGGGATGGACTTTGTGGTGGGCTTACCCAAGTCTCGGGGTTGCACTATCATTTGGGTGATCACCGACCACTTCTCCAAAATGGTGCACTTAGTGCCGCTACCACGGTTACCTTCCGCACGGGCCTTGGCAGCATTATTTATTAGACACATCTTCCGTCTACACGGTATGCCAGACAAGATTGTCAGCGATCGAGGTCCCCAATTTGCATCTTGGTTCTGGAGAGAGTTGTGTCATCTACTCTGCATTGAATTGAACCTCTCCTCTGCATATCATCCCGAGACGAATGGGTTGGTAGAGAGGGCCAACCAGACCTTGGTCACCTACTTGCGACATTTTGTCTCTGCCAGGCAGGATGACTGGGCATCTCTGCTTCCGTGGGCGGAGTTTGCGCTAAACAATGCTGTGGCGGACTCCACCGGACAGACCCCATTCCTCTTAAATTACGGCCAGCATCCGCGGGTACCGGTGCCCATGCCCGTTGCTTCCGCTGACTCCAGGGTGGCAGACTGGGCTGTGGAAGCACGGGACATATGGGACCGCACCCAGGATGCCATTCAGGCTTCCAAGGAAAGGATGAGGTCTTCTGCCGATGCTCATTGGCGTCCCGCTCCGACATTTTCTCCTGGCGACCTAGTGTGGCTCTCCGCCCGAAACATCAGGCTACGGGTGGAATCCACTAAATTGGCACCCCGCTATTTGAGTCCCTTCAAGTTTCTCGAGCAGGTGAACCCTGTGGTTTACCGTTTGGCCCTTCCGCCTCACCTTGGTATCTCCGACACCTTCCATGTATCCCTCCTAAAACCCGTGGTCATCTCCCGGTTGCCTGAGTCATCTGCCGGGACGTCGGGTTCGTCTTAGGACGACTACGAGGTGAATGCCATTGTTGGGTGCAAGGTGGTACGAGGCAAAAAAATTTTATTTGGTGGATTGGAGGGGTTATGGGCCTGAGGATAGGTCCTGGGAGCCTGCCGAGCATGTTCACGCTCCGCAGCTCATCGCTGCCTTTGAACGCAGCGAGGCCCAGAGAAGGAGGGGTCCTAGGAGGGGGGGTAATGTTAGGGTTCGAGTTCCCGCTGCTGCACAAGGGGAGTCTCGAACCCGTCCCGCTGCGGTCTCCCATTCATCTCCGGCCGCAGTGGAGCCTGCTCAGCAGAGACGTCGGTCCAGGCGTCTTGCCCGCTCCTCTACTGTGCAGTGACTTGCTGCTGCCTTTCCTGGATCTGCTATTGTAGCCAGTGCTGGAGCAGCCGTCTTTGAGACAAAGTCCTGCGTTTTCCCATCTGAGCATGCCCAGAGTGAGATCTCTCATTGGAGATCAGGGTCACATGTTCAGGTGCTGCAGCGGCTCCTATTGGTCCGCCAGGAAGGTCATGTAGCTACGTGTGTTTGTAACTGCTTCTCATTGGTCCTTGTTCCTGGAAGGTCCTGTAGCTGTTGCTATAAAAGGGTAGCATGGCTGGGCCACCATGCGCTAATATCAACCATTGTATGCTATGCGCCAGTGTGATCATGCGTATGTGTGGTTAGGGACCTGGCTGAAATAAGCCACTAGAATACCGACTTAATCGGTGAGGAGTTTGGTATGGTAGCTGGCCAGGGTCGGTGTCCTAGATGCCCTAGATTACCGGCGTAACCGGTGAGGAGTTTTGATTGCTGTATTCAGGGTCTGGCGTTCAGACGCCATAGATTGCGGGTGACTCCCGCGAGGACATTAGCACATGATCACGCGTTATGTACGCTTAGCACTTAACTGTGTACCTGAGAGCCTTACAGGACACAGCACTTTTCCTCAGCGGCCCTGTGACGTAACAGGGTTTGCTTTCGACACTAGACAGCGCCCTAGCGTTTTACTTTGCGGCTCACTGAAGCTAAGTGAGTTCGCACCTATCGCCATATAGCACTGTTGCATTTCCGTTAGCGGCTCTGGGTATTAACAGAGTTCACACTTACTGCCAAACGCGCTACGGCGTTTATTTTAGCGACTCTGCGGGATAACAGAGTTCGCTACTTTCGCCATTTTACTAGCAGCAGGTTCCGCCTGCACGGTGGACCCCGGGCTGCGAACGCACCTCTCTACCTCATATATTTGGTGCGTTCCGCAGACCCCAACAGTCATGAGTACAATATGTGATGAGAAAATAGTCTCAGAATCAGTGGGATCCATTGAAACAAACCAGACTTATTACCACATAAAGTGATACTGGTCAAATTACAAAATTTAGGCCTGGTCATTAACCTATAAAATAACTAAGTCCTTAAGAGGTTAAACATGACCATAAAACCGTTTGCCATGTTTCCACAATAAATGGCCTATCTTACCTAAAAAAAATGAGAAATCCTTAAAGAGTAATTGTCATTTTACTTTTTATTTCATAGATCAATAATACAAGTGACGATAAGAAAGTTTGTAAGATATCTTTTCAAGAAATCCGCTTCTTTCTCCTCCTCGTTCATTCTCAAAATTCTCTGTTCATTGGTATCTAAAGGGTAAGGTTTTTTTTGAAGAGTGACATGCCATGTCTGGGACACGAGTATAAGGAGACTTAAGTGCCTTGCATGCTCCTCTGGGAAATTAAATATGCTTTGACATGTTATAATTCCAAAAGCATGTAGATAGTGTTAAAGGGAATTTGTCACCACATTTAACCTATCTAAACTATTAATATGGGCATACAGGTTATAGAATGCTGAAAACAAATATCATTACTTGTCTCACACTGGGAATGCCTCCTTCATGTAAAATAAGCTCTGGGGTCAGAGTTATCTCCAAACAGCATCCGCCCCTGGAAGAGGTCATTTATATAAAGTGATAAAAGATGATTTTTCAGCAACAACACAGCTGATATGAGACACACAGGTAGGACTGTTTCAGCAGTCTATAGCCTGTATGGCCATAATAATAGTTTAGTTATGTCAAATGTGGTGACAGATTCCCTTTAATAGAAATTTACAGCAGATTTGGAGCATCAGGAGAAATATTAAGATGTAATTCACTGTATAGTGTGGCATCGTTATTAAACAATGAGTAGTAAAGGAAGAGAGGAAAGGAGAGAGGGTAGAGGGAATTAAGAGAGAGATATAACAGAATTGGAAGGGGTTACTATTTGGTAGGGGTGGAGTGAAACGATTGCGGACTGCATTTAAGATATAGTGCTGGGCTGCTGGTAGACCATTGCTTTTTTTGCTTTATTCATCCATTAAGGATTATTTAATTGTATAAAGTTTGTTTAAGGAGTAGTTGAGCATATTATCAATTATGTTGTTAGTTTGATAAGTATGAGGGCAATAATAATGTTCGACTACTGGTAAAATTCTATACAGATGGAAGGGGAAAGAAGGAGGGCTCTACATCTAGCTCCTTATTCCTAACCTCATCTCCTCTACATAGAAGATAACAGTTACTACTGATAAAATTCTATCTTCATAATGTAAATATCTGTATTCACTGAATACAGATTTTACATGTGATTTGAAAGTTTTGAAAATCAGTCATGAAGGAGAAAGAAGTGGATTTCTCTGTTAAGATATATTAAGAAGTTTCTTATTTTCACACGGAACGGCATAAAAAAAAAAACGCAAAAAAATCCTCAATTGCTGTTTTTGGTTCATTCTGTTCATTATACCTCTCAAAATCTGGATTAGAATGTGATCAAAAAATGTCATGTGCCCGAAAATGGCACCAATAAAAACGTCAACTTCTCCCACAAAAAAAAGAAGCCCTCACATGACTCTGTCGGCAAAAATATGGAAAAATTATAGGTCTCAAAGTATGGCTGTAATGTATGTAGTACAGTTCATATAGCGTCTTGTGCTTGGGTGCGATGAAAACACAGGAGTCACAGGTTTGATATAGAAAAGTCCTGTATTACTTCATACAAGTTGGCAGAAATAGTCACACAGTTTGCAGACACAGAAACAGGAGACACAGCAGGCCAGAGTAATCCAAGCTCAGCAATCACTCTCCAATACAGATTCAGGATCTTCTTCTCTGTTACCGTAAGTCCATGCAAACGTGGGTCTTTCAAAGAGCAGGGTTCAGAGTCCACAAGTGCTTCAGAGTTCCTCAGTAGGAATAGCTGGAGTACAAGGTCCAAGGCTTACAGGAGTCAAGTCACAGGTTCACTGCAGGCTAGATTCTGAAGCACTGATTGCTCAGCTGTGGCTGCTTAAGAAGCAAAGGAGAGAATCAGGGCGGGAACATGCAAGCTGGAAACTCCATTTTGACTGAGGGCAAGATAGCTGCAGCAAGACAGAAAGTAAAATGGCTGACGAACAAACTGAGTTTCAGGAATATATACATAGAACCTTACATTACTCCCCCCTTAAGGACAACCTCCGGATGACCTCAGACCAGGCTTGTGTGGGTACCTCTGATGAAACTGACGGAGCAAGCGAGGAGCATTAACGTTATTGACCGGTTCCCATGAGTTGTCCTCCACTGGGTAGCCCTGCCATTTAATCAGATATTGTAACTGATTTCTATACAACCTGGAATCTAAAATCCTTTCCACCACAAATTCTTCCTGACCATCGACTAGCACTGGGTCAGGGCAAGGAGAGGAACGTCCAGGAAACGTATTGGGTGTCGCAGCCTTTAGTAGGGATACATGAAAGACAGGGTGGATTCTCATAGTTCTGGGCAGTTGAAGACGACAAGCAACGGCACTTATAATTTTACTGATTTTATAGGGTCCAATGTACTTATGTCCCAACTTAGACGATGGAATCCTTAACTTAAGATTTCTGGTTGACAGCCAGACCAAGTCTCCTACCTTGAAAGCTGGTGCAGGTTTACGAAATTTATCTGCTGCTTTCTTGTACCTTTCTTGAGCCGATTCCAGATTTTCCTTTAGAAGATCCATATTCTTCTGTAAAGAAGTGATTCTTTCAGCCACTGCTGGTAAAGGCGTTTCTATGGGAAATCGTGGTAGAATGTTAGGATGATAACCTAGATTAGAGTAAAAAGGAGACTGTTTAGTGGAGGCACTCTGAGAGTTGTTATACGAGAACTCAGCTAATGGAAGTAGATCCACCCAATCATCCTGTAGGTGGCAGATAAAGCAGCGGAGATACTGCTCCAGGGTTTGATTGGTTCGTTCGGTCTGTCCATTAGTCTGGGGATGAAAAGCAGAAGAAAGGTTTACTTTAATGTCCAATGCTGCACAGAAATTTTGCCAAAACCTAGAAGTGAATTGCACCCCTCGATCCGAAATAACCTCATCCGGTACTCCATGTAAGCGAAACACATCTTTAATCATCAAATCTGATGTCTGTTTTGCAGTGGGTAAGCCGACACAAGGGATAAAATGAGCTGCCTTTGTTAGACGGTCAACCACCACTAGAATGGTGTTCTTCCCCTGAGAGGTTGGTAACTCCACAATGAAGTCCATAGAAATGGATCCCCACGGGCGGGACGGGGTGGGAAGAGGCTGTAACAGACCAGTTGGTGAGGAGCGAGGTGTTTTGCATCTTGCACAGACCTCACATGAAGTGACATAATTCAAAACATCCTTCCTGCAAGTGGGCCACCAAAAGAAACGAGAAAGAAATTCCTGTGTCTTTAGAATTCCTCTATGCCCAGCTATCTTGGAATCGTGAATGAGTTGCAATACTCTTAATCTGACTGTTTCAGGAATATACAGACGTTGTCCCTGAATCCACACACCATTCTTAAAGACAAGACTTACGTCCCTTGGGGGTTGTGCCAAAAAGGAATCCGCATGGTATGCTTCCTTGATGTCCTTAAGTAGGTCTTGATTATGAATTACTCCTAGGAATCTGAGTCAGGAAGAATAGTCTTAGGAGGAGTAATTGGACGTGTCTCTGCTGAGTAAATCCTAGAGAGTGCATCAGCCTTTCCATTGCGCGATCCTGGTCTATAAGAGATGATAAAATTAAATTGGTTTAAGAAAAGATTCCAGCGAGCCTGGCGAGGAGTCAGGCACTTAGCCGACCTGATAAACTCAAGGTTACGATGGTCTGTTAGGACACTATTTGCTGTGCAGCCCTGAAGAAGGTGTCTCCATTCTTTGAAGGCGGCAATAATGGCCAACAACTCTCTATTGCCCACATCGTAGTTCCTCTCAGCCGAAGACAACTGCTGGGAAAAGAAGGCACAGGGATGCAAGACATTCTTCTCACCTGTTCTCTGAGAGAGTATAGCTCCAACGGCACAGTCTGAAGCATCCACCTCTATTATGAAGGCAAGCTCGGGGTTGGGATGTACTAGGATAGGTGCAGTGGTAAATTTATCTTTTAGACGGGAAAATGCTTCCTGGGCTTGGGGAGTCAGGAAAACCTAGACTCTTTCCGGGTAAGTTGAGTGATAGGTGACATACCTCAGAGAAATTTCTAATGAAATGTCTATAGAAGTTGGCAAACCCGATGAAGCGCTGTACCTCCTTCACATTTCTAGGACTTGGCCAATCCTTGATGGCTTGGGTTTTGCTTCCATCCATACTAATTCCTTGTGTAGACAGTACATACCCCAGAAATTGAATTTCGGTCCTATGGAATTCACACTTTTCAAGTTTGATGTAAAGATGATTTTGTCTTAGACGTTCCAAGACCATTCTCACATGTCCATGATGTTCCTCTGTGGAGTTAGAAAAAATTAGAATATCATCCAAATAAATTACCACGAATGTATCTAGGAGATCCCTGAAGATGTCATTCACCAAGTGTTGGAAAGTGTCTGGGGCGGTACTCAGACCAAAAGGCATAACTAGATATTCAAAGTGTCCATAGCGTGACCTGAATGCAGTCTTCCATTCATCCCCAGGTCTAATACGGACTAAGTTATAGGCCCCACGAAGATCTAGTTTAGAAAAAATGTTGGCATGTCACACTCTCTCCAATAACTCAGGGATTAAAGGCAATGGATAACGGTTTCTAATAGTAACCTTATTGAGTTCCCTATAGTCTACGCATGGTCTCAGAGATCCATCTTTCTTCTTTACAAAGAAGATGGGTGCACCTGCAGGAGATGAAGAGGGGCGTATGAAGCCCTTGGCTAGATTTTCATCTATGTAATCCTTTAAAGCCTTTAGCTCGGGCCCCGCCAGGGGGGTAGATCTTACCAAAAGGTATCTCTGCTCCAGGCAATAATTCAATTGGACAATCATATGGACGGTGAGGAGGAAGCTGGTCAGCGTTCTTCTTGTCACATAAATCCACATAGTCCTGGTATACAGCTGGTAGTTCAGGGACTGACATGATTCCTTTAGGAACAGAGCAAGCTGAAACTTTTGGACTCATCTGTTTCTCTGGAAAGTGTAATTCCTTGGTCTCCCAGTTAATGGTAGGATTCTGAGCCTGCAGCCATGGTAGCCCTAGAATAATGGGAAAGTGGGGAGAAGAGATATGCATAAAGGACAGTTTCTCTTGATGATCTTTACCCATAAGAACCCTCAAAGGCTCTGTTTCCTGATCCACTGGTCAGAGGTCAGCAGGGAGCCATCCACAGTTTCCATCTGTACTGGAGTAGCCTTCTTCACTGAACGTATTCCCTGTTTCAGAGCAAAGGAGACATCCATAAAATTTCCACTTGCCCCTGAGTCGATCATAGCAGAGCTAGACACCCAAGCTGAGTCAACCCAGAGTTTGATGGAAAGAAAGCAATGAGAATTGTTTTTCTTACAACTCAGCTGGGACAACCGCTGAGGAAACTTGAAAAATGGCAGCGTTTACACAGTCAACGTCCTCAGAGGTAACCGAGTTTAAGTCCGAGAAATCAAGATCTGTTGCTGCAGATCTCTCTGGAGCCTGAGGCTCGGACCTGACAGATCCCCTCTCGCAACACTCACAATGAATGAGTGCTGCAGTAGTCTTACGAGAACGGCTGGGGCAGTTTATAATGAAGTGCCCTGACTTACCACAATAGAAACATAGATTCTCCTTAAAACGATGTTCCTTGCGTGCATCACTAAAACCCTCGTTGTAAAGAGTCTACCTGCATGGTTCAGGTTCAGGTTCCCGTGTAATCCTACTCAAAGGTTCCTTAGCTGGAGAGGAAGGTAGGAAAAGGTTAGTACGATTGCTTTCGAACCATCTCTCTTGCCTGCGTTCAGTCAGACGAGTATCAATACGGATGCAGTAGTTAATAAAGTCACCTAACGCAGTGGGAGGGTCGGCACGAGCAAGTTCATCCTTAATCAGTGGAGATAACCCCTTTCGAAAAATAGATTTTTTGGCGGAACTGTCCCAGGTGGTATCAAGGGCCCATCTCCTGAAATCCAAGGCATATTCAGCTACCGAGTGCTTACCTTGGCGCAAAGCTAACATGGCTGCTTCAGCTGTTGCACCTCGATTGGGGTCATCAAACACCTGCCCCATGGCTGAAATAAAATCATCAGGTGATTCAAACAATCATCCTCAGTCTCAATCAGAGGGTTTGCCCACATTAAAGCCTTGTTGGTAAGCAACATAATTATAGTAAGCACCTTAGATCGTTCAGTGGGAAATTGTGAAGCATGTGCAGAAAAAAAAAGATTGCATTGATTAATAAATCCCCTGAATTTCTCACGTTCACCGCCAAAACGAAAAGGGGGCAACTTGGGAATCCCAGCACTCGGGGCTACGGCCAGGAGCCTGGACTCGCCCCTCTAGAACCTCAATCCTGGCTCGCAAATCCTGGGTAGTCTGTCCACCACTTGCAAATTGTGATTATTGAGGTCCTGTAGATTTGTAAAACGGGTCTTTATATTCTGCAAATCTGCAAGGATATTATCAGTCACTCCGCAAGTTCCTTTATGCGGCCTCCATTTTCCAGATCTTTTAAGACAGGATT
>JARQOD010000006.1:71509214-71622752 GCA_033576555.1 Oophaga sylvatica | reverse complement strand
CCTCTCCTCTGCTTCATCCCAGAAAGGGGGTGGTAGAGGGGGCCAACCACCCCTTGGCACCTATTTCAATTTTGTCTCTCCGGGGGTAGGGCATCTCGTTCCCCGTGGGGGAGTTTGCCTAAACAACTGTGGCGGACTCCACGGACGACCCCTTTCCCCTCTTAAATTACGGCCACATCCGCGGGTACCGTCCCAGCCCGTTGCTTCCGCTGACCCAGGGTGGAGCTGGGCTGTGGAAGCACGGGACATATGGGACCGCACCCAGGTCCATTCAGGCTTCCAAGAAGATGAGGTCTTCTGCCGATCCATGGCTCCCGCTCCGACTTTTCTCCTCGACCTGTGTGCTCTCCGCCCAAACATCAGGCAGGGGTGGAATCCACTAAATTGGCACCCCGCTATTTGAGCCCCTTCAAGTTTCTCGAGCAGGTGAACCCGTGGTTTCCGTTTGGCCCTTCCGCCTCCCCTTTTGGATCTCCGACACCTTCCATGTATCCCCCCCCTAAAACCCGGGGGTCT
The DNA here is from genome assembly GCA_033576555.1 of Oophaga sylvatica. Lineage (NCBI taxonomy): Eukaryota > Metazoa > Chordata > Amphibia > Anura > Dendrobatidae > Oophaga > Oophaga sylvatica. The sequence goes on along the minus strand of JARQOD010000006.1, from coordinate 71,622,236 downwards.
CCCCGGTTGCCGATCATCTGCCGACGTCGGGTTCGTCTTGGGGACCTACGAGGGTAATGCCATTGTTGGTGCAAGGTGGTACGAGGCAAAAAAATTTTATTTGGGGATTGGAGGGGTTTGGGCCTGAGGAAGGTCCTGGGCCTGCCGGCATGTTCCCCTCCGCAGCTCATCCTGCCTTTGAACCAGCGAGGCCCAGAGAAGGAGGGGTCCTAGAGGGGGGGTAATGTTAGGGTTCAGTTCCCGCTGCTGCACAAGGGGAGCTCGAACCCCCCCCGCGGCGGCCTCCCTTCATCTCCGCCGCATGGAGCCTGCTCGCAGAGACTCGGTCCAGGCTCTTGCCCCCTCTACGTGCAGTGACTTCGCTCCCTTTTCCGGATCTGCTATTGTAGCCAGGCTGGAGCACCGTCTTTGAACAAAGTCCTGCTTTTCCCATCGACATGCCCAAGTGAATCTCTCATGGAGATCAGGGTCACTTTCAGGTGCTGCAGCGCTCCATTGGTCCCCAGGAGGTCATTAGCTACTTTTTGTAACGGGCTTCCTCATTGGTCCTTGTTCCGGAAGGTCCTGTAGCTGTTTGCTAAAAAGGTAGCATGGCTGGGCCACCATGCCTAATACAACCATTGTATGCTATGCGCCATTTTGGATCATCGTATGTGTGGTTAGGGACCTCTGAAATAACCACTAAAATACCGACTTAATCGGTGAGGAGTTTGTATGGTAGCTGGCCAGGGTGGGTTTTCCCTAGTCCCCAGATTACCGGCGTAACCGGTGAGGATTTTGATTGCTGTATTCGGGGTCTGGCGTTCAGACGCCATAGATTGCGGGTGACTCCCGCGAGCATTAGCAAAAGATCACGCGTTATGTACGCTTACACTTAACTGTGTACCTGAGAGCCCACAGGACACACACTTTTCCCACGGCCCTGTGACGTAACAGGTTTTGCTTTCGACACTAGACAGCGCCCTAGCGTTTTACTTTGCGCTCACTGAAGCTTTAGTTCGCACCTACGCCAAACACTGTTGCATTTCCGTTTAGCGGCTCTGGGTATTAACAGAGTTCACACTTACTGCCACAACGCGCAAACGGCGTTTATTTTAGCGACTCTGCGGGATAACGAGTTCCACTTTCGCCATTTTACTACAGCAGGTTCCCCTCACGTGGCCCCGGCTGCAAAACGCACCTCTCTACCTCATATATTTGGTCCCGTTCCCAGACCCCAACATCATGAGTACAATATGTGATGAGAAAATAGTCTCAAATCAGTGGGATCCTTGAAACAAACCAACTTATTACACAAAAGTGATACTGGTCAAATTACAAAATTAGGCCTGGTCATTAACCTATAAAATAACTAAGTCCTTAAGAGGTTAAACATGACCATAAAACCGTTTCCCTGTTTCCACAATAAATGGCCTACTTACCTAAAAAAAAAAGAGAAATCCTTAAAATAATTGTCATTTTACTTTTTATTTCATAGATCAATAATACAAGTACGATAAGAAATTTGTAAAAATACTTTTCAAAAATCCGCTTCTTTTCTCCCCTCTTCATTCTCAAAATTCTCTGTTCATTGGTATCAAAGGGAAGTTTTTTTTGAAGAGTACATGCCATGTCTGGGCAGAGTATAAGGAATTAAGTGCCTTTCATGCTCCCTGGGAAATTAAATTCTTTGACATGTTTAATTCCAAAAGCATGTAGAAGTGTTAAAGGGAATTTTTTCACCACTTAACCTACTAAACTATTAATATGGGGAAAACAGGTATAGAATGCTGAAAACAAATATCATTACTTGTCTCACACGGGAATGCCTCCTTCATGTAAAATAAGCTCTGGGGTCGAGTTTCTCCAAACAGCATCCGCCCGGAAGAGGTCATTTATAATAAAGTAATAAAAGAAAATTTTTCAGCAACAACACAGCTGATATGAACACCAGGGAGGACGTTTCAGCATCAAAAGCCTTTATGGCCATAATAATAGTTTAGTTATTCAAATGTGTACAATTCCCTTTAATAGAAATTTAACAATTTGGAGCATCAGAAAATATTAAGATGTAAAATTTATGTAAGTGTGCATCTTATTAAACAATGGTAGTAAAGGAAGAGAGGAAAGGGAGAGGGTAGAGGGAATTAAAGAGAAGATATAACAGAATTGGAAGGGTTACTATTTGGTAGGGTAGTGAAAGATTGCGGACTGCATTTAAATATAGTGCTGGGCTGCGGTAGACCATTGCTTTTTTTTGCTTTATTCATCCATTAAGGATTATTTAATTGTATAAAAAATTTGTTTAAGGAGTATTGAGCATATTATCAATTATTTGTTATTTTATAAGTTGGGCAATAAAATTTCGACTACTGGAAAAATCTATACAGAGGAAGTGGAAAGAAAGGGCTCTACACTAGCTCCTTATTCCTAACCTCATCCCTCAACATAGAAGATAACAGTTACTACTGATTAAAATTCTATTTCAAAATGTAAATATCGTATTCACTGAATCAGATTTTTTCATGTGATTTAAAGTTTTGAAAATCATCATGAAGGAAAAAAATGGATTTCTCTGTTAAGAATATTAAGAAGTTTCTTATTTTTAAAACGGAACGGCATAAAAAAAAAACCAAAAAAATCCTCAATTCTGTTTTTGGTTCATTCTTTCATTATACCTCTCAAAATCTGATTAGAATGGATCAAAAAATTCAGTGCCCAAAATGGCACCAAAAAAACGTCAAAATTTTTTCCACAAAAAAAAACCCTCACTACTCTGCGCAAAAAAATGGAAAAATTATAGGTCCAAAGTATGGCTGAATGTATGTAGTACATTCATATAAACGCTTGTCTTGGGTGCGATGAAAACACAGGAGTCACAGGTTTATAAGAAAAGTCCTGTATACTTCTACAAGTTGGCAAAAAGTCACCCCAGTTTGCAACCAGAAACAGAACACAGCGGCCAGGTAATCCAAGCTCACAATCACCTCCAATACAATTCAGACTTCTTTCTTTTACCGTAAGTCCATGCAAACGGGGTCTTTCAAAGAGCAGGGTTCAGAGTCCACAAGTGCTTCAGAGTTCCTCAGTAGGAATAGCTGGAGTACAAGGTCCAAGGCTTACAGGAGTCAAGTCACAGGTTCACTGCAGGCTAATTCTGAAGCACTGATTGCTCAGCTGTGGCTGCTTAAGAAGCAAAGAGAGAATCAGGGCGGGAACATGCAAGCTGGAAACTCCATTTTGACTGAGGGCAAGATGCTGCAGCAAGACAGAAAGTAAAATGCTGACGAACAAACTGAGTTTCAGGAATATATACATAGAACCTTACATTACTCCCCCCTTAAGGACAACCTCCGATGACCTCAGACCAGGCTTGTGTGGGTACCTCTGATGAACTGACGGAGCAAGCGAGGAGCATTAACGTTATTGACCGTTCCCATGAGTTGTCCTCCACTGGGTAGCCCTGCCATTTAATCAGATATTGTAACTGATTTCTATACAACCTGGAATCTAAAATCCTTTCCACCACAAATTCTTCCTGACCATCGACTAGCACTGGGTCAGGGCAAGGAGAGAACGTCCAGAAACGTATTGGGTGTCGCAGCCTTTAGTAGGGATACATGAAAGACAGGGTGGATTCTCATAGTTCTGGCAGTTGAAGACGACAAGCAACGGCACTTATAATTTTACTGATTTTATAGGGTCCAATGTACTTATGTCCCAACTTAGACGATGGAATCCTTAACTTAAGATTTCTGGTTGACAGCCAGACCAAGTCTCCTACCTTGAAAGCTGGTGCAGTTTACGAAATTTATCTGCTGCTTTCTTGTACCTTTCTTGAGCCGATTCCAGATTTTCCTTTAGAAGATCCATATTCTTCTGTAAAGAAGTGATTCTTTCAGCCACTGCTGGTAAAGGCGTTTCTATGGAAATCGTGGTAGAATGTTAGGATGATAACCTAGATTAGAGTAAAAAGGAGACTGTTTAGTGGAGGCACTCTGAGAGTTGTTTATAACGAGAACTCAGCTAATGGAAGTAGATCCACCCAATCATCCTGTAGGGGCAGATAAAGCAGGGGAGATACTGCTCCAGGGTTTGATTGGTTCGTTCGTCTGTCCATTAGTCTGGGATGAAAAGCAGAAGAAAGGTTTACTTTAATGTCCAATGCTGCACAGAAATTTTGCCAAAACCTAGAAGTGAATTGCACCCCTCGATCCGAAATAACCTCATCCGTACTCCATGTAAGCGAAACACATCTTTAATCATCAAATCTGATGTCTGTTTTGCAGTGGGTAAGCCGACACAAGGGATAAAATGAGCTGCCTTTGTTAGACGGTCAACCACCACTAGAATGGTGTTCTTCCCCTGAGAGGTTGGTAACTCCACAATGAAGTCCATAGAAATGGATCCCCACGGCGGACGGGGTGGGAAGAGGCTGTAACAGACCAGTTGGTGAGGAGCGAGGTGTTTTGCATCTTGCACAGACCTCACAGAAGTGACATAATTCAAAACATCCTTCCTGCAATTGGGCCACCAAAAGAAACGAGAAAGAAATTCCTGTGTCTTTAGAATTCCTCTATGCCCAGCTATCTTGGAATCGTGAATGAGTTGCAATACTCTTAATCTGACCCGTTTCAGGAATATACAGACGTTGTCCCTGAATCCACACACCATTCTTAAAGACAAGACTTACGTCCCTTGGGGGTTGTGCCAAAAAGGAATCCGCATGGTATGCTTCCTTGATGTCCTTAATAGGTCTTGATTATGAATTACTCCTAGAATCTAGAGTCAGGAAGAATAGTCTTAGGAGGAGTAATTGGACGTGTCTCTGCTGAGTAAATCCTAGAGAGTGCATCAGCCTTTCCATTGCGCGATCCTGGTCTATAAGAGATGATAAAATTAAATTGGTTTAAGAAAAGATTCCAGCGAGCCTGGCGAGGAGTCAGGCACTTAGCCGACCTGATAAACTCAAGTTACGATGGTCTGTTAGGACGACTATTTGCTGTGCACCCCTGAAGAAGGTGTCTCCATTCTTTGAAGGCGGCAATAAATGGCCAACAACTCTCTATTGCCCACATCGTAGTTCCTCTCAGCCGAAGACAACTGCTGGGAAAAGAAGGCACAGGGATGCAAGACATTCTTCTCACCTGTTCTCTGAGAGAGTATAGCTCCAACGGCACAGTCTGAAGCATCCACCTCTATTATGAAGGCAAGCTCGGGTTGGGATGTACTAGGATAGGTGCAGTGGTAAATTTATCTTTTAGACGGGAAAATGCTTCCTGGGCTTGGGAGTCCAGGAAAACCTAGACTCTTTCCGGGTAAGTTGAGTGATAGGTGACACTACCTCAGAGAAATTTCTAATGAAATGTCTATAGAAGTTGGCAAACCCGATGAAGCGCTGTACCTCCTTCACATTTCTAGACTTGGCCAATCCTTTATGGCTTGGGTTTTTGCTTCCATCCATACTAATTCCTTGTGTAGACAGTACATACCCCAGAAATTGAATTTCGGTCCTATGGAATTCACACTTTTCAAGTTTGATGTAAAGATGATTTTGTCTTAGACGTTCCAAGACCATTCTCACATGTCCATGATGTTCCTCTGTGGAGTTAGAAAAAATTAGAATATCATCCAAATAAATTACCACGAATGTATCTAGGAGATCCCTGAAGATGTCATTCACCAAGTGTTGGAAAGTGTCTGGGGCGGTACTCAGACCAAAAGGCATAACTAGATATTCAAAGTGTCCATAGCGTGACCTGAATGCAGTCTTCCATTCATCCCAGGTCTAATACGGACTAAGTTATAGCCCCACGAAGATCTAGTTTAGAAAAAATGTTGGCATGTCACACTCTCTCCAATAACTCAGGGATTAAAGGCAATGGATAACGGTTTCTAATAGTAACCTTATTGAGTTCCCTATAGTCTACGCATGGTCTCAGAGATCCATCTTTCTTCTTTACAAAGAAGATGGGTGCACCTGCAGGAGATGAAGAGGGGCGTATGAAGCCCTTGGCTAGATTTTCATCTATGTAATCCTTTAAAGCCTTTAGCTCGGGCCCCGCCAGGGGGGTAGATCTTACCAAAAGGTATCTCTGCTCCAGGCAATAATTCAATTGGACAATCATATGGACGGTGAGGAGGAAGCTGGTCAGCGTTCTTCTTGTCACATAAATCCACATAGTCCTGGTATACAGCTGGTAGTTCAGGACTGACATGATTCCTTTAGGAACAGAGCAAGCTGAAACTTTTGGACTCATCTGTTTCTCTGGAAAGTGTAATTCCTTGGTCTCCCAGTTAATGGTAGGATTCTGAGCCTGCAGCCATGGTAGCCCTAGAATAATGGGAAAGTGGGGAGAAGAGATATGCATAAAGGACAGTTTCTCTTGATGATCTTTACCCATAAGAACCCTCAAAGGCTCTGTTTCCTGATCCACTGGTCCAGAGGTCAGCAGGGAGCCATCCACAGTTTCCATCTGTACTGGAGTAGCCTTCTTCACTGAACGTATTCCCTGTTTCAGAGCAAAGGAGACATCCATAAAATTTCCACTTGCCCCTGAGTCGATCATAGCAGAGCTAGACACCCAAGCTGAGTCAACCCAGAGTTTGATGGAAAGAAAGCAATGAGAATTGTTTTTCTTACAACTCAGCTGGGACACCGCTGAGGAAACTTGAAAAATGGCAGCGTTTACACAGTCAACGTCCTCAGAGGTAACCGAGTTTAAGTCCGAGAAATCAAGATCTGTTGCTGCAGATCTCTCTGGAGCCTGAGGCTCGGACCTGACAGATCCCCTCTCGCAACACTCACAATGAATGAGTGCTGCAGTAGTCTTACGAGAACGGCTGGGGCAGTTTATAATGAAGTGCCCTGACTTACCACAATAGAAACATAGATTCTCCTTAAAACGATGTTCCTTGCGTGCATCACTAACCCGTCGTTGTAAAGAGTCTACCTGCATGGGTTCAGGTTCAGGTTCCCGTGTAATCCTACTCAAAGGTTCCTTAGCTGGAGAGGAAGGTAGGAAAAGGTTAGTACGATTGCTTTCGAACCATCTCTCTTGCCTGCGTTCAGTCAGACGAGTATCAATACGGATGCAGTAGTTAATAAAGTCACCTAACGCAGTGGGAGGGTCGGCACGAGCAAGTTCATCCTTAATCAGTGGAGATAACCCCTTTCGAAAAATAGATTTTTTGGCGGAACTGTCCCAGGTGGTATCAAGGGCCCATCTCCTGAAATCCAAGGCATATTCAGCTACCGAGTGCTTACCTTGGCGCAAAGCTAACATGGCTGCTTCAGCTGTTGCACCTCGATTGGGGTCATCAAACACCTGCCCCATGGCTGAAATAAAATCATCAAGGTGATTCAAACAATCATCCTCAGTCTCAATCAGAGGGTTTGCCCACATTAAAGCCTTGTTGGTAAGCAACATAATTATAGTAAGCACCTTAGATCGTTCAGTGGGAAATTGTGAAGCATGTGCAGAAAAAAAAAGATTGCATTGATTAATAAATCCCCTGAATTTCTCACGTTCACCGCCAAAACGAAAAGGGGCAACTTGGGAATCCCAGCACTCGGGGCTACGGCAGGAGCCTGGACTCGCCCCTCTAGAACCTCAATCCTGGCTCGCAAATCCTGGGTAGTCTGTCCAACCACTTGCAAATTGTGATTATTGAGGTCCTGTAGATTTGTAAAACGGGTCTTTATATTCTGCAAATCTGCAAGGATATTATCAGTCACTCCGCAAAGTTCCTTTATGCGGGCCTCCATTTTCCAGATCTTTTAAGACAGGATTACTGGAATGGTTGTGAGAAGTCACAACCACTATCATCACAGAAAGTTTCAACCAGACATCTGATATCCAGAGTTACAGCAGACAAAAAAGAGAAAAGAAAGGAAAAAAAAAAAAAAACAATAGTGTTTACCTGTGGTAACACTGCAAAAAGAAAAAACTTAAGGGAATTGCTCACCTGGAATGGTTGTGAGAAGTCACAACCACTGTCATCACAGAAAGTACAACCGGACGTCTGATATCCACAGTACAGCAGACACAGCCTTCCAGACCCAGCAGACACTAACGTTTTGGCTTCAGAATCTTGTAATGTATGTAGTACAGTTCATATAGCGTCTTGTGCTTGGGTGCGATGAAAACACAGGAGTCACAGGTTTGATATAGAAAAGTCCTGTATTATTTCATACAAGTTGGCAGAAATAGTCACACAGTTTGCAGACACAGAAACAGGAGACACAGCAGGCCAGAGTAATCCAAGCTCAGCAATCACTCTCCAATACAGATTCAGGATCTTCTTCTCTGTTACCGTAAGTCCATGCAAACGTGGGTCTTTCAAAGAGCAGGGTTCAGAGTCCACAAGTGCTTCAGAGTTCCTCAGTAGGAATAGCTGGAGTACAAGGTCCAAGGCTTACAGGAGTCAAGTCACAGGTTCACTGCAGGCTAGATTCTGAAGCACTGATTGCTCAGCTGTGGCTGCTTAAGAAGCAAAGGAGAGAATCAGGGCGGGAACATGCAAGCTGGAAACTCCATTTTGACTGAGGGCAAGATAGCTGCAGCAAGACAGAAAGTAAAATGGCTGACGAACAAACTGAGTTTCAGGAATATATACATAGAACCTTACAATGGCTATGCAAAAACTAGTTATTGCAAAAAAAGGTCTTTAAGCATGTGACAGCGGCCAAGCATAAAAAAAGCTACATAAATCATTTATTGCTGTAATCGCACCGACCAGAAGAATAAAGTCATCTAACTACTTATAACACACGAGGAACAGCGTAAAAAATAAATAAAACCAATTCTTGACATGCTGTTGCTTTGTTCATTCTGCCTCCCAAAGATTGTATGTCTCGGCTCAAGCGTTGAGCGAATGTGCTCGGATAAGTTGTTATCTGAGCACGCTTGGGTGCTAACGGAGTCTATTCAGCATGCTTGAACACTATGTTGAGTCGCCGCAGCTGCATGTCTCTCAGCTGTTCAACAGCCGCAACACATGTAAAGATTGCCTAACAAACAGTTGCCAGACATGAAGCTGCGGCGACTTGAACATAGTACTTGAGCACGCACTCTGCATGCTCAGTTAACACTTTATCTGAATACGTTCTCTCAACACTACTCGGCTCACATTTATCCTGTGCTCTACGCTGAGCGCTTACACAGGGGTTTCCGTGTAAATCTCTGAAACACGTGATTCATATATAACCCTCAATGGAAGATTCCCTATGAGGAGGCAGATTGAATAATTGTGGATGTTATCAGGCCTATGATCTGGCAGTGTCCATCTTTTTAGGGTGCATAAAGGTGACGAAGGCCACACTTTTGTGCACATCTGAAAAGGAGGAGTGCACAAAAGGCAAAGAGAATATAATACTAATAAGGGTATGTGGACACGTTGAGTAAAATTTCTGCACCATTTCTGCATCCCTTGGCAGGAAAAATGCAGCTGCAAAAATGCACGTTTTTGGTGCGTTTTGCCTGTGTTTTTGGTGCTTTTTTACCCTGCATTTTTGATTGATTTGAGTGAAGTCCATTTTGAACAACACAAGGCAAAAATGCACAGAGAATTGACATGCTGCAGATTATTTTTTGCACCAAATCTGCAAGTTAAAAATACTTAATGTATGCATGACACTTTAGGTTGTTCATAAACTTTGCTGGCATCAGGTTTTGTGAGAAATTTGTGCCAAAAAGCATCAAAAACGCACCAAATCTGCAACTTTTGCACACAGCCTAAAATTTTGAACCAGTTATTTGAGGCTTATATAGCAAAAAAATCTACCCAAGAATATGTAAAAGTCTATGGATGAGCAATATTATACTGATAAATTTTTGAACAAGCTTTTTGAGGCTTAAATAGCAACGAAATTTACTAAAGAATATGTAAAAGTCTATGGATGAGCAATATAATACCGACAAATTTTTAAGCAAGTTTTTTGAGGGTTATATACTAACAAAATGTACTCCAGACCATGGAATAGTCTATAGATGAACAACATAAGACTGATACATTTTTGAACAAGTTTTTTAAGGGTTTTGCAACATAATACTGATGAAATTTTGAACAAGTTTTTTGAGGGTTATATATCAAGGAAATGTACTCCAGATCACGGAATAGTCTATGGGTGAGCAATATAATGCCAATAAAATTTTGAACAAGTTTTTTGAGGCTTATATACCACCGGAATCTACCCAAGAATATGGAAACGTCTATGGGAGAGCAATATAATACTGATTCATTTCTTAACAAGTTTTTTGAGGGTTACATAACAACAAAGTGTGTTACAGAAGTCATAATAGTGTATGGGTAAGGAATTTAACGCAGTCAAAAATTTTAATGCTTATTTGGAGTGTTATATATCATAAAAAATGTATCCCAGAACATGTAATAGTGTTTTAGTGAGAAATTTAAACCAGCTAAATTTTTAAAAATTTTTTGGAAGTGTTATATACAGTATATCATAGAAATGTACCAAGACCACATAATGCTCTATGGCTGCAAAATTTAACCTTGCAAAATTTGTTAATGCTTTTTTTGAGTTTACCCCAAAATGTACCTCAGAATAGTGTATGGGTAAAATGTAGTAACCCAGCAAAATATTTAAATGCTTTTTTTTGGAGTGTTATGTATCTAAAAATGTAACCAAGACCACAGAATAGTGTATGGGTAAGGAATGTAACCAACATCACAGAAAAAAGATACAGTCTCACCAACTCCAGATCAGATTACCAATGCATTAACAGCATGCAGCAGACGCCCATGATAAAGGTGGGGGGCAGTACAGGTGCAAAAAACTAATGCAAACAGCCACTCACAAACCTACCAATTCAAGGAGGGGGTTGCTGTATAGTATTAAACATGCACCCAGATGGAGTTGCATAAGATACCAGTCACACAGATACGTGTGATGCACAATGTCTAGCTTACAGTCTATTGATGACACCCATACTATTAGTTCAGGTGGGCTGTCCAGCACTATATAAGTGCAACCCACAAGGGGTGCATCAGAAGTACCTGTGTGACTGGTGGTCCTATCCAAATTCAATCTGGGTGCATGTTTAATACTACACAGCCACCACCTCCATGAATTGGTAGGTTTGTGAGTGGCTGTTTTCATCAGTATTATGCACCTGTGCTTCTGCCCACCTTTCTCATGGGGGTCTGCTGCATCCTACTAGTGCATTGGTAATCTGACAAGGTGTTGATACGGCTGTATCTTTTTTCTGTCATGTTTAGAAATATTATTCAATGCTTTTTGTGAGTTTTACATACCACTGTAATGCAATAATAACCGTGTTAAACTGAATGGATGACTCATTGAGTCCATAAAAAAATTTAGAACGTAAATATTTTGGAAGTGTACTTTATGTGCTTATACAATCCTAAAGAAATTGCAGAAAGTGCAAAGCCAGTAAAAAAATATAAGGAGAGTCATCCATAGGCCCCTGAAAGGCAACAACTGGCAGGCCTCATTAAAAAATATTTTAAAAGTGTACTCGCTGTCCTCCTACACTCATAAAGGCTTTGCACAAAGTACAAAGCCAGAAAAAAATTATAAGAACAGATGGTCATCCATAGACCCCTGAAAGGCAACAAATAGCAGGCCTCATTCAAATGTTTTAAAACTGTACTTGCCGTATTCCTACACTCATAAAAGCTTTCACAAAGTTCAAAGCCAGGAAAAAATTATAAGGACAGATGGTCATACATACACCCCTGAAAGGCAACAACTGGCAGGCCTCATTCAAATATTTTTAAAGTGTAGTTGCTGTACTCCTACACTCATAAAGGCTTGCACAAAGTACAAAGTCAGCAAAAAATTATAAGCAGGGTAATATAGTAATCCTCTTCAGATGTACGCTTCTTCTTTTCCTTCCTCTTGAGGCTTGAGGGACTGCCTCCACCTGCTTTCTGGAACTCGATTCCCAGATGCCTGAGCTGTAAGTGACCCGGCTCTCCCAGGCTTGTTCATTCCTCAAGAAGGGTTCATCATTAGTGTTGAGCATTCCGATACCGCAGATATTGGGTATCGGCCGATATTTGCTGTATCGGAATTCCGATTCTGAGTTCCGATATTTTTGTCATATCGGATACCGGAATCTGAGTTTTCCGGCAAAGTCTATGTGGAGTTCCTGTGTAACAGAATGAAGTAAGTGACACAGGAACTTCCCGAAAGTGTCACTGTCAGTGTCTGTCGGTCCTGTCTGTCTGGTGTCAGCGACTCAGCAGCACTTACCTGGCAGAAGATCCCCGGCGGTCACGTCCATCCGTACATCCAGGACGGTCATTACCCTCTCCCTGGCGGTCACTTGCAGTATCTCGCGATAACTGTATGGGCTGCCGGGTACTGGGTAATCTTGGCCAGCTGTACTCTCACGACAGCTGGCCGTAAAGCAGTCCAGATGACGTCACCGCCGGGGAAGCTGCAATGGTAAGCAGCTCTGCTGTATGTGGATGTCAGGCTCAGCCTGTTATCCAGATGTAGCAGAGCTGGACTCGTCGTGGGACACTCGTGATTTTGGACTGGGAGTATTTGTGTTGGTTTGTTATTTTTGTTTTTGTACAGGAGAACGATGGCGTCGCAGGAATGAGAGTGCATTAAAAATAATTAAAACTGTGTGGTGTTTTATTTCATTAAAATACTTTTTTCTGGCTGTGTCTGTTAGGGTTTGAGTTTCCGCTGCTGCACAAGGAGAGTCTCGAACCAGTCCCGCTGCGGTCCCCCATTCATCTCCGTCCGCAGTGGAGCCTGCTCAGCTTAGACATCGGTCCCAATGTCTCACCCAGTCTAACAGTGTGCAGAGGATTACTGCTGCTCTTCCAGGCTCTGCTATTGTGGCCAGTACTGGTTAGCGGCGAGCAGACGTCTTTAGGACAAAGTCCTTGTTTTCCCCTTCTGAGCATGCCCAGATGAGATCTCTCATTGGAGATCAGGGGTCACATGCTCAGGTACTGCAGCAGCTCCTATTGGTCCGCCAGGAAGGTCCTGTGACTACTGGTGTTCTGGAACAAGTTTCATTGGTCCTTGTTTCTGGCAGGTCCTATAGCTGTTATTATAAAAGGGTGGCAATGCTGAGCCGCCATGCGCTAGTATCAACCATTATATGCTTTGCGCCAGTGTGGTCATGCGTGTGTGTGGTTAGGGCCCGGCTGAAATAAGCCCCTAGAATACCGACTTAATCGGTGAGGAGTTTGGTATGCTAGCTGGTCAGGGTCGGTGTCCTAGATGCTCTAGATTACCGGCATAACCGGTGAGGAGTTTGCCGTATTCAGGGTCTGGCGTTCAGACGCCATAGATTGCGGGTGACTCCCGCGAGGACATTAGCGCATGATCACGTTCTATGTTCGCTAAGCACTTAACTGTGTACCTTGGTGCCTGACAGGACACAGAACTTTTTCTCAGCGGATCTGTGACATAACAGGGTTCGCTTTCAACGCTAGACAGCGCCCTAGTGTGTTTATTTTGCGACTCAGTTGTGTTCAGTGAGTTCGCACACATCGCCATATAGCGCTGCGGCACTCCTTCTAGCGACCCTGTATAATAACAGAGTTTGCACATATTGCCACAGCGCATTGCGGTGTTTATTTTGGCGACTCTGCGGGATAACAGAGTTCGCGTCTTGCGCCATTTTACTAGCAGCAGGTTCCGCCTGCACGGTGGACCCCGGGCTGCGAACGCACCTATCTACCTCATAAATTTGGTGTGTTCCGCAGACCCTAACATAATACTAGCGCCAGGGTCTGGCTAGTAAAATGGCGGACGACCAGCGTCTACGGCAGTACATCCAGCAGCTGGAGGGTAGGTTGGCGGTTCTAGAGCGCACAACCTCAGCTGTGGATGTTACAGCTGTCGCTGTTCAGGCTGCTAGCGTGGCTGCAGCCAGTTTGTCCTCTGCCACCCCGTTCCGACTTTATCCCGTCTCTCGCTTCCAGACAAGTTTGCTGGTGACAGCAAGCAATGTCGGGGATTCGTGAGTCAGTGCTCCATTCATCTTGAGCTTCTGGCTGCACGTTTTCCCACGGAACGGGTGAAGGTGGGTTTTGTCTTATCCCTCCTGTCGGGCAGGGCGTTGGAGTGGGCATCGCCGCTGTGGAAGCGCGACGATCGTGTGGTACAGAGTGCTTCTCTCTTCCTGGAGGCTCTGAGACAGGTCTTCTTAAGACCTCGTGTCACCCACGATACGGCGCTCCAACTACTGGCAATATCACAGGGTTCCTCCATGGTCAGCCAGTTCGCCGTCCAATTTCGGACTCTGGTATCTGAGCTAGAGTGGCCGGATAAAGTTCTCATTCCGGTGTACTGGAGAGGACTGGCGGATCATGTGAAGGATGCTTTAGCCACCAGGGAGATTCCCGCCACACTGGAGGAACTCATTTCCCTATCCACCCGCATTGATCTCCGTTTTAATGAGCAGAGGTTAGAGTGGACCCAGTGCAGGCAGAGGTTTCGGTTGGCTCCCACCTTCGCCAAACCTCTGGAATCTTCCATTCAGGCGTCCGATTACTCCGAAGCCATGGAGGTTTCTCGAGCAACGGTGGTCTGTAATTTTTGCCAACAGGCAGGACACTGTACTAACAGATGTCCACAGAGATCGCAGAGGCGATCGCGTCTAGTGACCCTGGGAGGAGGCTCACTAGAGACAGCGGCAATTTCCTCCAAGATGACACTTAAAGGGACAATCACTGTAGGCACTTCCACTCTCACAGCCGACCTTTGCGTGGACTCAGGAGCAGAGGGGAACTTCATGTCCTCTAACTTTGCTCGCCGCCACGCAATACCTCTGGTGGAGCTTGACAAATCAGTGACTGTCCGGGTAGCGAATGGGTCGACATTGCCCTCACAAATTACACACCAGACTGTTCCACTTGCATTGTTTGTATCTCCTTCCCATCAGGAGCTTATTTCCCTACTCGTCCTTCCCGAGGAATAGACGAGATCCTACTAGGTATACCTTGGCTCCGTTTCCACTCCCACATATAGAGTGGACTTCGGGTAGGATACTGGGTTGGAGTGATGCATGTAGAGGCAGATGTGTCAGGAGTTGCATTCAGGTTACCACTACTGAGTTACCCACAGATCTTACTCTACTTCCCAAGTGCTACTGGTCATATGCAGATGTGTTCTCCAAGAAGGCTGCGGAGACTCTTCCGCCTCATCGCCCCTATGACTGTCCTATCGACCTCTTGCCTGGCGCAGAACCTCCTCGGGGAAGGGTCTATCCCCTCTCTCTTCCTGAGACAGAGGCCATGTCGCAATATATTCAGGAGAACCTGGCAAGAGGGTTTATTAGGAAGTCGGTGTCACCGGCAGGGCGGGATTCTTCTTCGTGCAGAAGAAGAACGGAGAACTACGTCCGTGTATCGATTACAGGGGTCTTAACGCCATCACTGTTAAAAACAAGTACCCGTTGCCCCTGATTTCTGAGCTCTTTGATAGGCTTCGGGGAGCAAGGGTATTCACTAAACTAGATCTGCGCGGTGCTTATAACCTGATTCGCATCCGTGAGGGGGACGAATGGAAGACGGCTTTTAATACCAGGGATGGGCATTACGAATATCTGGTGATGCCCTTTGGGCTCTGTAATGCCCCAGCCGTTTTCCAAGACTTTGTCAATGACATCTTCCGGGATATGCTCTCCACCTAGGTCGTAGTCTATCTGGATGATATACTCATCTTCTCTCCAGATATTGACTCCCACCGGAGAGATGTCTGCAGAGTCTTCGACCTCTTACGGGCTAATTCCCTTTATGCTAAGTTAGAGAAATGTATGTTTGAGCTGGAGTCTTTACCTTTCCTTAGTTATATCATCTCAACCCAGGGATTGGCTATGGATCCGGCCAAACTACAAGCTGTGATGGACTGGCAGGAACCCCACTCTCTTAAAGCGGTGCAGCGCTTTATGGGGTTCATTAATTACTATCGCCAGTTCATTCCCCATTTCTCTACCTTGGTAGCACCCTTGGTAGCCCTCACCAAGAAGTGAGCAATCCCAAATTGTGGTCGGAAGAGGTCTCCAAGGCTTTCACTTCTATTAAGTCTCATTTTGCTAGCGCTCCCATTCTACATCGCCCCGATGTTGATAAGCCATTTTTATTGGAGGTGGATGCCTCATCCGTTGGTGCTGGAGCAGTCCTCTTCCAAAAGGATGCTCAAGGTCGGAAGCATCCTTGCTTCTTATTCTCTAAGACCTTCACATCAGCGGAGAGGAATTATTCCATCGGGGATAGGGAGTTGCTAGCCATGAAGTTGGCCTTCTCTGAGTGGAGACATCTGTTGGAGGGGGCCCGCTTTCCCTTCCAAGTCTTCACCGACCACAAAAATTTGGTGTATCTGCAGATAGCTCAGCGAATCAACTCTTGCCAGGCCAGATGGTCCTTGTTCTTCTCCCGGTTTCATTTCACACTCCATTTCCGCTCGGGAGAGAAGAACATTCGTGCCGACGCCCTCTCTCGCTCTGTGGTGTCCTCTGAGGAGGAGGTGGAGGAGCCTCGGCTTATTGTCCCCACAGAGAGCCTGAGAACAGTGGTCCCGGTTTCGCTAGAGTCTGTGCCTCCGGGCAAGACTTTTGTGCCTACCAATTTGCGACCGGAGGTACTCTCTTGGGCACATTCGTCCAGGGTGGGTGGACACTTTGGGGCAAAGAGGACATCTGAATTGCTGGCGAGGACATACTGGTGGCCGCATATGGTCCGTGACATTGGGGACTATGTTCGGGCATGTGTCTCCTGCGCCAAGAATAAGTCTCCACGACAACGGCCAGCTGGGTTACTTTACCCTTTGCCGGTGGCAGACAGGCCCTGGGAAATGGTTGGGATGGACTTTGTGGTGGGTTTGCCCAAGTCTCGGGGTTGCACCATCATTTGGGTAATCACCGACCATTTTTCCAAAATGGTGCATCTGGTGCCGCTACCACGGTTACCTTCTGCACGGGCTCTGGCAGCGTTGTTCATTAGGCACATCTTCCGTCTACACGGCATGCCAGACAAAATTGTCAGTGACCGAGGTCCCCAGTTTGCGTCTCGGTTCTGGAGAGAGCTTTGTCGTCTACTCAGTATTGAGTTAAATCTCTCTTCAGCGTACCATCCTGAGACGAATGGGTTGGTAGAGAGGGCCAACCAGACCTTGGTCACCTATCTAAGACATTTTGTCTCAGCCAGGCAGGATGACTGGGCATCCTTGCTACCATGGGCTGAGTTTGCACTAAACAATGCTGTAGCTGACTCCACCGGACAGACTCCATTCCTCCTAAACTACGGTCAGCATCCGCGGGTTCCGGTGCCCATGCCTGTGTCTTCCACCGACTCCAGGGTGGCAGACTGGGATGTGGAGGCACCGGACATTTGGGACCATACCCAGGATGCCATTCAGGCGTCCAAGGAGAGAATGAGGTCCTTCCCGAAGCACATCAGCACCCCGCTCCAACATTTGCTCCTGGGGACTTGGTGTGGCTCTCCGCCCGTAACATTAGGCTGCGAGTTGAGTCCACTAAGTTGACACCCAGCTACTTGGGTCCTTTCAAGGTCCTCGAGCAGGTTAAAACTGTGGTATACCGTTTGGCTCTTCCACCACGCCTGGGTATCTCCGACACCTTTCACGTAACCCTCTTGAAACCCGTGCTCATGTCCGGTTTTCCGAGTCATCTGCCGGGACATCGGGGTCGTCTACGGATGACCATGAGGTGAACGCCATCGTAGGGTGTAAGGTGCAAAAGATTTTATTTGGTGGATTGGAGGGGTTATGGGCCTGAGGATAGGTCCTGGGAGCCTGCCAAGCACGTTCACGCTCCGCAGCTCATCGCTGCTTTTGAACGCAGCGAGGCCCAGAGAAGGGGGGGCCCTAGGAGGGGGAATGTTAGGGTTCGAGTTCCCGCTGCTGCACAAGGGGAGTCTGGAACCAGTCCCGCTGCGGTCTCCCATTCATCTCCGTCCGCAGTGGAGCCTGCTCAGCTTAGACGTCGGTCCCAGCGTCTCACCCAGTCTAACAGTGTGCAGAGGATTACTGCTGCTCTTCCAGGCTCTGCTATTGTGGCCAGTACTGGTTAGCGGCGAGCAGACGTCTTTAGGACAAAGTCCTTGTTTTCCCCTTCTGAGCATGCCCAGAGTGAGATCTCTCATTGGAGATCAGGGGTCACATGCTCAGGTACTGCAGCAGCTACTATTGGTCCGCCAGGAAGGTCCTGTGACTACTGGTGTTCTGGAACAAGTTTCATTGGTCCTTGTTTCTGGCAGGTCCTGTAGCTGTTATTATAAAAGGGTGGCAATGCTGAGCCGCCATGCACTAGTATCAACCATTATATGTTTTGAGCCAGTGTGGTCATGCGTGTGTGTGGTTAGGGCCCGGCTGAAATAAGCCCCTAGAATACCGACTTAATCGGTGAGGAGTTTGGTATGCTAGCTGGTCAGGGTCGGTGTCCTAGATGCCCTAGATTACCGGCATAACAGGTGAGGAGTTTGATTGCCGTATTCAGGGTCTGGCGTTCAGACGCCATAGATTGCGGGTGACTCCCGCGAGGACATTAACGCATGATCACGTTCTATGTTCGCTAAGCACTTAACTGTGTACCTTGGTGCCTGACAGGACACAGAAATTTTTCTCAGCGGATCTGTGACGTAACAGGGTTCACTTTCAACGCTAGACAGCGCCCTAGTGTGTTTATTTTGCGACTCAGTTGTGTTCAGTGAGTTCGCACACATCGCTGCGGCACTCCTTCTAGCGACTCTGTGAAATAACAGAGTTTGCACATATTGCCACAGCGCATTGCGGTGTTTATTTTGGTGACTCTGCGGGATAACAGAGTTCACGTCTTGCGCCATTTTACTAGCAGCAGGTTCCGCCTGCACGGTGGACCCCGGGCTGCGAACGCACCTATCTACCTCATATGTTTGGTGCGTTCCGCAGACACTGTTAGGGTTCGAGTTCCCGCTGCTGCACAAGGGGAGTCTCGAACCGGTCCCGCTGCGGTCCCCCATTCATCTCCGGCCGCAGTGGAGCCTGCTCAGCAGAGACGTCGGTCCCAGCGTCTTGCCCATTCCAGTACTGTGCAGAGACTTGCTGCTGCCTCTCCTGGATCTGCTATTATAGCCAGTACTGGAGCAGATGTCTTTGGGACGAAGTCCTGCGTTTCCCCTTCTGAGCATGCCCAGAGTAAGATCTCTCATTGGAGATCAGGGGTCACATGTTCAGGTACTGCAGCAGCTCCTATTGGTCCGCCAGGAAGGTCATGTAACTACATGTGTTTGTAACAGTTTCTCATTGGTCCTTGTTTCTGGAAGGTCCTGTAGCTGTTGCTATAAAAGGGTGGCATGGCTGGGCCGCCATGCGCTAATATCATTATATGCTTAGCGCCAGTGTGGTCATGCGTGTGTGTGGTTAGGGCCCGGCTGAAATAAGCCCCTAGAATACCGACTTAATCGGTGAGGAGTTTGGTATGCTAGCTGGTCAGGGTCGGTGTCCTAGATGCCCTAGATTGCCGGCATAACCAGTGAGGAGTTTGATTGCCGTATTCAGGGCCTGGCGTTCAGACGCCATAGATTGCGGGTGACTCCCGCGAGGACATTAGCGCATGATCACGTTCTATATTCGCTTAGCTGTTCACTGTGTACCTGGGTGCCTGACAGGACACAGAAGTTTGTCTCAGCGGCTCTGTGACGTAACAGGGTTCGCTTTCAACGCTAGACAGCGCCCTAGCGTGTTTATTTTGCGACTCAGTTTGTGTTAAGTGAGTTCGCACGCATCGCCATATAGCGCTGCAGCAATCCTTCTAGCGGCTCTGTGGATTAACAGAGTTCGCACATATTGCCACAGCGCGTTACGGCGTTTATTTTGGCGACACTGCGGGATAACAGAGTTAGCTTTTTGCGCCATTTTACTAGCAGCAGGCTCCGCCTGCACGGTGGACCCCGGGCTGCGAACGCACCTCTCCACATCTTATATTTGGTGCGTTCCGCAGACCCTAACATAATATTAGCGCCAGGGTCTGGCTAGTAAAATGGCGGATGAACAGCGTTTACAGCTGTACATCCAGCAGCTGGAGGGTAGGTTGGCGGCTCTTGAGCGCACAACCTCAGCTGTGGATGTTACCGCAGTCGCTGTTCAGGCTGCTAGTGTAGCAGCAGCCAGTTTGTCCTCTGCCACCTCTGTTCCTACATTGTCCCACCTCCCGCTTCCAGACAAGTTTGCTGGTGACAGCAAGCAATATCGGGGATTCGTAAGTCAGTGCTCCATACACCTCGAGCTTCTGGCTGCACGTTTCCCCACGGATTGGGCACAAGTGGGCTTTGTGATAGCTCTTCTGTCGGGCAGAGCGTTGGAGTGGGCAACGCCGCTGTGGGAGCGTGACGACCGTGTGGTGCAGAGCGCTTCTCGTTTTCTGGAGGCTCTGGAAAAGGTTTTTTCTAGGACCTCAGGTCACCCACGATACGGGGCTCAAACTGCTGGCAAGTACCCAGGGTTCGGCTTTGGTCAGCCATTTTGCTGTCCAATTTCGGACTCTGGCCTCGGAATTAGAGTGGCCAGATAAAGTCCTCATTCCTGTGTTCTGGAGAGGACTGGCGGGTCATGTGAAAGACGCCTTGGCTACCAGGGAGATTCCTGCCACACTGGAGAAGCTTATCGCTATTTCCACCCGCGTCGACCTCCGTTTCCACGAGCGGAGGCTGGAACGTGCCCAGTGTAGACAGAGTGTCCGGTTGGCTCCTACCTTCGCCACCCCTCTGGAGTCGCCTGTTCTGGCGCCCGACCTTCAGGAGGTTGCTCCTGCAGGATCTAAATCTCGGGTCACTCGTCCATCCCCGATTTGTTATATTTGCCAGCAGCAGGGACATTTTGCCAACCGATGTCCACAGCGGCTGAATAAACGGTCGCGCCCAGTAACCGTAGGAACAGGGTCACTGGACGCCATGAGTTTTGCCCCTAAAGTGCTCCTCAAGGGGATAATTACCCACGGTTCTAACACCCTACCCGTCAAGCTGTGTGTGGATTCTGGGGCAGAGGGGAATTTTATGTCATCCTCCTTTGCTTCTCGCCACACCATGCCTTTGGTGTTGCTGGCTGAACCAGTATCGGTACGGGTGTTGAACGGAGCAATTCTGCCCTCACAAATCACTCATCAGTCTGTCCCACTCACCTTGTCTATGTCTCCTTCCCATCAGGAGAATATATCATTTTTTATCCTCCCTGAGGGTATAGATGAGGTTTTGTTGGGATTACCCTGGCTCCGCCACCACTCTCCCCATATTGAGTGGTCTTCAGGGAGAATTCTGGATTGGGGTAATTTTTGTAAAGGCAGATGCATTAGGGACAGCGTGCAGGTCAACACCACTGAGATACCCATAGACCTCTCTCCTCTTCCCAAGGTCTATTGGTCTTATGCCGACGTTTTCTCAAAGAAGGCTGCAGAGACTCTTCCGCCTCATCGCCCCTATGACTGTCCTATCGACCTCTTGCCTGGCGCTGAGCCTCCTAGAGGAAGGGTTTATCCCCTCTCTCTTCCTGAGACAGAGGCCATGTCCCAATATATTCAGGAGAACTTGGCAAGGGGATTCATTAGGAAGTCGGTGTCACCAGCGGGAGCGGGGTTCTTCTTTGTGCAGAAGAAGAACGGAGAATTACGTCCGTGCATTGATTATAGGGGTCTCAACGCTATCACCGTGAAAAATAAGTATCCTTTGCCGCTAATCTCTGAGCTCTTTGACAGGCTTCGGGGAGCAAGGGTATTTACTAAGCTAGACCTGCGGGGTGCGTATAACCTGATTCGCATCCGTGAGGGGGACGAATGGAAGACGGCATTTAACAACAGGGCTGGTCATTATGAATATCTGGTAATGCCCTTTGGGCTCTGTAATGCCCCAGCTGTCTTCCAAGACTTTGTGAACGACATCTTCCGGGATATGTTGACCACCTCGGTGGTAGTCTATCTGGATGACATTCTCATCTTTTCTCCAGATATGGCCTCCCACCGGAGAGATGTCTGCAAGGTCTTCGACCTCTTGCGAGCAAATTCCCTATATGCGAAGTTGGAGAAGTGCATGTTTGAGCAGGAGTCTCTACCTTTCCTGGGCTATATCATCTCCACCCACGGATTGGCTATGGATCCTACCAAACTACAGGCTGTAATGGATTGGCAAGAACCCCACTCCCTTAAGGCGGTGCAGCGCTTTATGGGGTTCATTAACTACTATCGCCAATTCATTCCCCACTTCTCCACTTTGGTAGCTCCCTTGGTAGCCCTCACCAAGAAGGGAGCTAATCCCAAGTTGTGGTCAGAGGAGGTCACCAAGGCGTTCTCCTCCATCAAGTCGCATTTCGCCAGTGCTCCTATCTTACATCGCCCCGATGTCGATAAACCGTTTATCTTAGAGGTGGATGCCTCTACTGTTGGTGCTGGAGCAGTCCTTTTTCAAAAGGATGCCCAGGGTCGGAAGCATCCCTGCTTCTTCTTTTCCAAGACCTTTACACCAGCAGAGAGGAATTATTCCATCGGGGACAGGGAGTTACTGGCTATGAAGTTGGCCTTCTCCGAGTGGCGACATCTTCTGGAGGGGGCTCGCTTCCCCTTTCAAGTATTCACGGACCACAAGAACTTGGTGTATTTGCAGACAGCCCAGCGGCTAATTTCCCGTCAGGCCAGATGGTCCTTGTTTTTCTCCCGGTTCCATTTCACCCTCCATTTCCTCTCCGGTGAGAAGAACATTCGCGCAGATGCTCTATCCCGCTCCGTGGTGTCCTCTGAGGAGGTGGAGGAGGAGCCTCGGCTTATTGTCCCCACAGAAAGCCTAAGAACGGTGGCTCCGGTTTCACTTGAGTCTGTGCCTCCGGGCAAGACTTTTGTGCCCACCAATTTGCGGCAGGAAGTTCTCTCTTGGGCACATTCGTCCAGGGTGGGTGGACATTTTGGGACAAAAAGGACTTCTGAGTTGTTGGCGAGGACATACTGGTGGCCGCAGATGGCCCGTGACGTCAGGGAATACGTTCAGGCGTGCGTCTCCTGCGCCAAGAATAAGTCCCCTTGACAACGGCCAGCTGGGTTACTTTTCCCTTTACCGATGGCAGACAGGCCTTGGGAGATGGTCAGGATGGATTTTGTGGTGAGCTTTCCCAAGTCTCGGGGCTGCACCATCATCTGGGTGATAACCGACCACTTCTCCAAAATGGTGCACTTAGTGCCGTTACCACATTTACCGTCTGCACGGGCCTTGGCAGCATTATTCATTAGGCATATTTTCCGCCTACACGGTATGCCAGACAAAATTGTCAGTGATCGAGGTCCCCAGTTTGCGTCTCGGTTCTGGAGAGAGCTGTGTCGTTTACTCAGCATTGAGTTGAATCTCTCCTCTGCATACCATCCCGAGACGAATGGGTTGGTAGAGAGGGCCAACCAGACCTTGGTCACATACTTGCGACATTTTGTCTCTGTCAGGCAGGATGACTGGGCATCCTTGCTACCATGGGCTGAGTTCGCTCTAAATAATGCTGTGGCTGACTCCACCGGACAGACCCCATTCCTCCTGAACTACGGTCAGCATCCGCGGGTACCAGTGCCCATGCCCGTGTCTTCCGCCGATTCCAGGGTGGCAGACTGGGCTGTGGAGGCACGGGACATTTGGGACCGCACCCAGGATGCCATTTAGGCCTCCAAAGAGAGGATGAGGTCTTCGGCCGATGCCCATCGGCGCCCCGCTCCTACATTTGCTCCGGGTGACCTAGTGTGGCTTTCTGCCCGAAACATCAGGCTACGTGTAGAGTCCACCAAGTTGGCACCTCGCTTTTTGGGCCCCTTTAAAGTTCTTAAGCAGGTGAGCCCGGTGGTTTACCGCCTAGCCCTTCCGCCTCGCCTTGGTATCACTGACACCTTTCACGTGTCCCTCCTGAAACCCGTGGCCATTTCCCGGTTTTCCGAGTCATCTGCCGGGACGTCGGGTTCATCTACCGACGATCATGAGGTGAACGCCATTGTTGGGTGCAAGGTGGTACGAGGCAAAAAATTTTATTTGGTGGATTGGAGGGGTTATGGGCCTGAGGATAGATCCTGGGAGCCTGCCGAGCATGTTCACGCTCCGCAGCTCATCGCTGCCTTTGAGCGCAGCGAGGCCCAAAGAAGGGGGGGCCCTAGGAGGGGGGGTAATGTTAGAGTTCGAGTTCCCGCTGCTGCACAAGGGGAGTCTCGAACCGGTCCCGCTGCGGTTCCCCATTCATCTCCGGCCGCAGTGGAGCCTGCTCAGCAGAGACGTCGGTCCCAGCGTCTTGCCCATTCCAGTACTGTGCGGAGACTTGCTGCTGCCTCTCCTGGATCTGCTATTATAGCCAGTACTGGAGCAGATGTCTTTGGGACGAAGTCCTGCGTTTCCCCTTCTGAGCATGCCCAGGGTAAGATCTCTCATTGGAGATCAGGGGTCACATGTTCAGGTACTGCAGCAGCTCCTATTGGTCCACCAGGAAGGTCATGTAACTACATGTGTTTGTAACAGTTTCTCATTGGTCCTTGTTTCTGGAAGGTCCTGTAGCTATTGCTATAAAAGGGTGGCATGGCTGGGCCGCCATGCACTAATATCAATCATTATATGCTTAGCGCCAGTGTGGTCATGCATGTGTGTGGTTAGGGCCCGGCTGAAATAAGCCCCTAGAATACCGACTTAATCGGTGAGGAGTTTGGTATGCTAACTGGTCAGGGTCGGTGTCCTAGATGCCCTAGATTGCCGGCATAACCGGTGAGGAGTTTGATTGCCGTATTCAGGGCCTTGCGTTCAGACGCCATAGATTGCGGGTGACTCCCGCTAGGACATTAGCGCATGATCACGTTCTATGTTTGCTTAGCTGTTCACTGTGTACCTGGGTCCCTAACAGGACACAGAAGTTTGTCTCAGCGGCTCTGTGACGTAACAGGGTTCGCTTTCAACGCTAGACAGCGCCCTAGCGTGTTTATTTTGCGACTCAGTTGTGTTAAGTGAGTTCGCACGCATCGCCATATAGCGCTGCGGCACTCCTTCTAGCGGCTCTGTGGATTAACAGAGTTCGCACATATTGCCACAGCGCGTTACGGCGTTTATTTTGGCGACTCTGCGGGATAACAGAGTTCGCTTTTTGCGCCATTTTACTAGCAGCAGGCTCCGCCTGCACGGTGGACCCCGGGCTGCGAACGCACCTCTCCACATCTTATATTTGGTGCGTTCCGCAGACCCTAACAGTGTCTTTTTTTTTAAATTTACAAACTATGATTAATAATGGATCGGTGTCTTATTGACGCCTCTCCATTATTAACCGGGCTTATTGTCACCGATCAATCAAAAGGTGACATTAACCCCTTATTACCCCGCTTGCCACCGCTACAGGGCAAATGGGAAGAGCCGGGTAAAGTGCCATAATTGGCGCATCTTTGGATGCGCCATTTGTGGGACTGCTGCAGCCTGGTATTTTTAGGCTGTTGAGGGCCAAAATCCATGGGCCTTGACAGTCTTTTAATACCAGGCCGCAGCAGTCTGCATTTTACTTGGCTGGTTAACAAAAATAGGGGGATCCCCACGCCATTTTTTTTTCGAGGGGATCCCCTATTTTTGTTAACCAGCAAGCTAAGCAGACTGCTGTGGCCTGGAATTATCATGCTTGCAAGGTTCATGGATATTGGATCCTTACCAGCCTGAAAAACCAGGCCTCAGCAGTCTTCTTCATCTGGCTGGTAAACAAAAATAGGGGGGGACCCCACGCCATTTTTTTTCGAGGGGATCCCCTATTTTTGTTAACCAGCCAAGATAAGCAGACTGCTGTGGCCTGGTATTATCAGGCTTGCAAGGTCCATGGATATTGGCTCCTTAACAGCCTGAAAAACCAGGCCTCAGCAGTCTGCTTCATCTGGCTGGTTAACAAAAATAGGGGGGACCCCACGCCATTTTTTTTTTTCGAGGGGATCCCCTATTTTTGTTTATCAGTTCACTTCAGGTCAGCCGGCATTCCCTCTGACATCACTGATGCTGTGGGTGTCCCTGGCTGACCTGAAGTGAAAGTGGGAAGCAATCAATTATGCTAACCACTTCCTCTCCTGTCAGGCAGGAGAGGAGATGATTCAGTCCGGGGTTTACTGCGAGGCTGTCAGCATTAGCTGCGGCCTCTGCAGTGAACATTAACCCTTTCAGAAGGATTACATCGGGGGACCTGACTGAACATCGGATAGGTAAGTATAATGTTGCTTTATTATTTTATTTTTATTACAGGTGAACAAGGGCTTCGCAAGGAATGGCAGTAAAATAAAATATGGTCAAAAACTGTGTGTTTATTTCATTAAAATGATTTTTAATTAAAGTGTGTGTGTTTTATTTTATTTCATACAATAGGATTAATAATTGATAGTTGTCTAATTGACAGCTCTCAATTATTAACCTGGCTTTAAGTCACCTTTCAATAGCAAGGTGGCTTTAACTCCTTATTCACCCATTCGCCACCGCTACAGGGCAATGGGAATAGACAGGCAAAGTGCCAGAAAGGGCGAATCTAATTATAGATTTGCCTTTTCTGGGGTGTCTGGGGGCAGATGTTAGTAGCCAGGGGGGGCCAACAATAATGGTCCCTCTCTGGGCTATTATTATCTGCCCCCACTCGCTGGCTTTGTCTGTCTGGTTGAGAAAATAGGGCGGGAGCCCACGCATTTTTTTTCAACAATTTTACACCTCATATATATATATACATGTCATTGAATTTGTGACACATATATATATTATATATATATATATAGATTTATATTTATAGTACATACACTTCTACATAGTATAATAGCCGCTAATTCAAATGCCGGCTTTTGTGAAAATACAGAACCCGACATGAAATGACACATGGTTTACATAGAGTTAACCATGTCATTTCATGTAGTTTGATATATTGTTTTCACTAACAATTACATGAGTGTATGTGTGCAAAATTTGACACATGTAGGGGTTAATTAAAGGTGTAAATTCGTAGCAAAAAAATGCGTTTTTTTTTTACAACGAATTTACACCTTTAATTAAACCCTACATGTGTCAAATTTTGCACACATACACTCATGTAATTGTTTGTGAAAACCATTTATCAAACTACATGAAATGACATGGTTAACTCTATGTAAACCATGTGTCATTTCATGTCGGGTGGTTCTGTATTTTCACAAAAGCCGGCATTACCCGGCAATTGAATCAGAGGCTATTTTACTATGTAGAAGTGTATGAACTATAAATATATGTATATATATAAATATATATATATATATATATATATATATGTTAGGGTCTGCGGAACGCACCAAATATATAAAGTGGAGAGGTGCGTTCGCAGCCCGGGGTCCACCGTGCAAGCAAAGCCTGCTGCTAGTAAGATGACGAAAGTAGCAAACTCTGTTATCCCGCAGAGTCGCTAAAATAAACGCCGTAGCGCGTTGTGGCAGTAAATGCAGACTCTGTTAATTCACAGAGCCGCTAACGGGATGCCACAGTGCTATATGGCGATATGTGCGAACTCACTTAGCTTCAGTGAGCCGCAAAGTAAAACGCTAGGGCGCTGTCTAGCGTCGAGAGCGAACCCTGTTACGTCACGGAGCCGCTGAGAACAAACGCCGTGTCCTGTCAGGCTCTCAGGCACACGGTTAATTGCTAAGCGAGCATAATACGTGGTCATGCGCTAATGTCCTCGCGGGAGTCACCCGCAATCTATGGCGTCTGAACGCCAGGCCCTGAATACGGCAATCAAACTCCTCACCGGTTATGCCGGTAATCTAGGGCATCTAGGACACCGACCCTGACCAGCTAGCACACTAAACTCCTCACCGATTAAGTCGGTATTCTAGTGGCTTATTTCAGCCGGGTCCCTAACCACACACACGCATGACCACACTGGCGCATAGCATACAATGGTTGATATTAGCGCATGGCGGCCCAGCCATGCTACCCTTTTATTGCAACAGCTACAGGACCTTCCAGGAACAAGGACCAATGAGAACCTGTTCAGAAGACTAGTAGTAACAGGGCCTTCCTGGCAGGCCAATAGGAGCTGCTGCAGTACCTGAGCATGTGACCCCTGATCTCCAATGAGAGATCTCACTCTGGGCACGCTCAGAAGGGAAAATGCAGGACTTTATCCCAAAGACGTCTGCTCCAGAACTGGCTATAATAGCAGATCCAGGAAAGGCAGCAGCAAGTCACTGCCCAGTAGTGGAGTGGGCAAGACGCTTGGAACGACATCTCTGCTGAGCAGGCTCCACTGCGGCGGGAGACGAATGGGAAACCGCAGCGGCACTGGTTCGAGACTCCCCTTGTGCAGGAGCGGGAACTTGAACCCTAACATTACCCCCCCTCCTAGGGCCCCCCCTTCTCTGGGCCTCGCTGCATTCAAAGGCAGCGATGAGCTGCGGAGCGTGAACATGCTCGGCAGGCTCCCAAGACCTATCCTCAGGCCCATAGCCCCTCCAGTCCACCAAATAAAACTTTTTGCCCCGTACCACCTTACACCCCACGATGGCGTTCACCTCATGGTCATCCGCAGATGAACCCGATGTCCCGGCAGATGACTCAGAAAACCGGGACATGAGCACGGGTTTCAGGAGGGACACGTGAAAGGTGTCGGAGATACCCAGGCGTGGTGGAAGAGCTAAACGGTATACCACGGGGTTAACCTGCTCGAGGACCTTGAAAGGACCCAGATAGCGGGGTGCCAACTTAGTAGACTCAACTCGCAGCGTGATGTTACGGGCGGAGAGCCACACCAAATCCCCAGGAGCAAATGTAGGAGCGGGGCGCCGATGAGCATCGGCCGAAGACCTCATCCTCTCTTTGGAGGCCTGAATGGCATCCTGCGTGCGGTCCCAAATGTCCCGTGCCTCCATAGCCCAGTCTGCCACCCTGGAATCGGCGGAAGACACGGCATAGGCACTGGTACCCGCGGATGCTGACCGTAGTTCAGGAGGAATGGGGTCTGTCCAGTGGAATCAGCCACAGCATTGTTTAATGCAAACTCAGCCCATGGTAGCAAGGATGCCCAGTCATCCTGCCTGGCTGAGACAAAATGTCGTAGATAGGTGACCAAGGTCTGGTTGGCCCTCTCTACCAACCCATTCGTCTCAGGATGGTATGCTGAAGAGAGATTTAACTCAATACTGAGTAGACGACAAAGCTCTCTCCAGAACCGAGACGCAAACTGGGGACCTCGGTCACTGACAATCTTGTCCGGCATGCCGTGTAAACGGAAGATGTGCCTAACAAACAACGCTGCCAGAGCCCGTGCAGAAGGTAACCGTGGTAGTGGCACCAGATGCACCATTTTAGAGAAATTGTCGGTGATTACCCAAATGATGGTGCAACCCCGAGACTTGGGCAAGCCCACCACAAAGTCCATCCCAACCATCTCCCAGGGCCTGTCTGCCACCGGCAAAGGGTAAAGTAACCCAGCTGGCCGTTGTCGTGGAGACTTATTTTGGCGCAGGAGACACACGCCCGAACATAGTCCCCAACATCACGGACCATATGCGGCCACCAATATGTCCTCGCCAGCATCTCAGATGTCCTCTTTGCCCCAAAGTGTCCACCCACCCTGGACGAATGTGCCCAAGAGAGTACCTCCGGTCGCAAATTAGTAGGCACAAAAGTCTTGCCCGGGGGCACAGACTCTAGCGAAACCGGGGCCACTGTTCTCAGGCTCTCTGTGGGACGATAAGCCGAGGCTCCTCCACCTCCTCCTCCGAGGACACCACAGAGCGAGAGAGAGCGTCGGCACGAATGTTCTTCTCTCCCGAGAGGAAATGCAGTGTGAAATGAAACCGGGAGAAGAACAAGGACCATCTGGCTTGGCGAGAATTAAGCCGCTGGGCTGTCTGAAGATATACCAGGTTTTTGTGATCCGTGAAGACTTGGAAGGGAAAGCGAGCTCCCTCCAACAGATGTCTCCACTCCGAGAAGGCCAACTTCATTGCTAGCAACTCCCTGTCCCCGATGGAATAATTCCTCTCTGCTGGTGTGAAGGTCTTGGAGAAAAAGAAGCATGGATGCTTCCGACCTTGAGCATCCTTTTGGAAGAGGACTGCTCCAGCACCAACGGACGAGGCATCCACCTCCAATATAAATGGCTTATCAACATCGGGGCGATGTAGGATGGGAGCTCTAGCGAAATGAGACTTAATAGACGTGAAGGCCTTGGAGACCTCTTCAGACCACAATTTGGGATTAGCTCCCTTTTTGGTAAGGGCAACCACGGGAGCTACCAAAGTTGAGAAGTGGGGAATGAACTGACGGTAGTAATTAATGAACCCCATAAAGCGCTGCACCGCCTTTAGAGAGTGGGTTCTTGCCAGTCCATCACCGCCTGTAGTTTGGCAGGATCCATAGCCAATCCCTGGGCGGAGATGATATAGCCCAGGAAAGGTAAGGACTCCTGCTCAAACACACATTTCTCCAACTTTGCGTAAAGGGAATTTGCCCGTAGGAGGTCGAAGACCCTGCCAACATCCCTCCGGTGGGAGTCAATATCTGGAGAGAAGATGAGTATATCATCCAGATAGACTACGACCGAGGTGGAGAGCATATCCCGGAAGATGTCATTGACAAAGTCTTGGAAAACGGCTGGAGCATTACAGAGCCCAAAGGGCATCACCAGATATTCGTAATGCCCATCCCTGGTATTAAAAGCCGTCTTCCATTCGTCCCCCTGACGGATGCGAATCAGGTTATAAGCACCGCGCAGATCTAGTTTAGTGAATACCCTTGCTCCCCGAAGCCTATCAAATAGCTCAGAGATCAGGGGCAACGGGTACTTGTTTTTAACGGTGATGGCGTTAAGACCCCTGTAATCAATACACGGACGCAATTCTCCGTTTTTCTTCTGCACGAAGAAAAATCCCGCCCCTGCCGGTGACACCGACTTCCTAATAAACCCTCTTGCCAGGTTCTCCTGAATATATTGCGACATGGCCTCTGTCTCAGGAAGAGAGAGGGGATAGACCCTTCCCCGAGGAGGTTCTGCGCCAGGCAAGAGGTCGATAGGACAGTCATAGGGGCGATGAGGCGGAAGAGTCTCCGCAGCCTTCTTGGAGAACACGTCTGCATATGACCAGTAGTGCTTGGGAAGTGGAGTAAGATCTGCGGGTAACTCAGTAGTGGTAACCTGAACGCAACTTCTGAAACATCTGCCTGTACATGCATCACTCCAACCCAGTATCCTACCCGAAGTCCACTCTATATGTGGGGAGTGGAAACGGAGCCAAGGTATACCTAGTAGGATCTCGTCTATTCCCTCGGGAAGGACGAGTAGGGAAATAAATTCCTGATGGGAAGGAGATACCGACAATGCAAGTGGGACAGTCTGGTGAGTAATTTGTTAGGGCAATGACGACCCATTCACTACCCGAACAGTCACTGATTTGTCAAGCGCCACCAGAGGTATTGCATGACGGCGAGCAAAGCTAGAGGACATGAAATTCCCCTCTGCTCCTGAGTCCACGCAAAGGTCGGCGGTGAGAATGGAAGTACCAACAGTGATTGTCCCTTTAAATGTTATCTTGGAGGAAAATGCCGCTGTCTCTAGTGAACCTCCTCCCAGGGCCACTAGACGCGATCGCTTCCCCGATCGCTGTGGACATCTGTTGGCATAGTGTCCTGTCTGCTGACAATGGTTACAAACCACGGATACTCGGACGGACCGAGACTTAGGTCCTGCATGAGGAACTTCTGTGGCCTTTTGAGGTTCGGACGCCAGATCGGGGAATTCGAGAGGTTTGGCAAAGGTAGGAGCCAACCGAAACCTCTGCCTACACTGGGCCCGCTCCAACCTCCGCTCGTGAAAACGGAGGTCAATGCGGGTAGATATGGAGATAAGCTTCTCCAGTGTGGCGGGAATCTCCCTGGTAGCCAAAGCGTCTTTAACATGGTCAGCCAGTCCCCGCCAGTAGATAGGAATAAGAACTTTATCAGACCAATCTAGCTCAGCAGCCAGAGTCCGAAACTGGACGGAAAACTGACTGACCAAAGACGAACCCTGTGTCAATGCCAGCAGTTGTAGCGCCGTATCGTGGGTGACCTGGGGTCCTAAAAAGACCTTTTTAAGAGCCTCCAAGAAACGAGGAGCACTCTGCACCACACGATCATCGCGCTCCCACAGCGGCGTTGCCCACTCCAACGCTCTGCCCGAGAGTAGAGAAAGTACAAAACCCACTTGTGCCCGATCCGTGGGAAAACGTGCAGCCAGAAGCTCAAGATGTATAGAGCACTGACTCACGAATCCCCGACATTGCTTGCTATCACCGGCAAACTTGTCAGGAAGCGGGAGGTGGGATAATGTAGGGGCAGAGGTGGCAGAGGACAAACTGGCTGCAGCCACGCTAGCAGCCTGAACAGCGACTGCGGTAACATCCACAGCTGAGGTTGTGCTCTCAAGAGCCTCCAACCTACCCTTCAGCTGCTGGATGTACTGCAATAGACGCTGTTCGTCCGCCATTTTACTAGCCAGACCCTGGCGCTAATATTATGTTAGGGTCTGCGGAACGCACCAAATATATAAAGTGGAGAGGTGCGTTCGCAGCCCGGGTCCACCGTGCAAGCAAAGCCTGCTGCTAGTAAGATGACGAAAGTAGCGAACTCTGTTATCCCGCAGAGTCGCTAAAATAAATGCCGTAGCGCGTTGTGGCAGTAAGTGCAGACTCTGTTAATTCACAGAGCCGCTAACGGGATGCCACAGTGCTATATGGCGATATGTGCGAACTCACTTAGCTTCAGTGAGCCGCAAAGTAAAACGCTAGGGCGCTGTCTAGCGTCGAGAGCGAACCCTGTTACGTCACAGAGCCGCTGAGAACAAACGCCGTGTCCTGTCAGGCTCTCAGGCACACGGTTAATTGCTAAGCGAGCATAATACGTGGTCATGCGCTAATGTCCTCGCAGGAGTCACCCGCAATCTATGGCGTCTGAACGCCAGGCCCTGAATACGGCAATCAAACTCCTCACCGGTTATGCCGGTAATCTAGGGCATCTAGGACACCGACCCTGACCAGCTAGCACACTAAACTCCTCACCGATTAAGTCGGTATTCTAGTGGCTTATTTCAGCCGGGTCCCTAACCACACACACGCATGACCACACTGGCGCATAGCATACAATGGTTGATATTAGCGCATGGCGGCCCAGCCATGCTACCCTTTTATAGCAACAGCTACAGGACCTTCCAGGAACAAGGACCAATGAGAACCTGTTCAGAAGACTAGTAGTAACAGGGCCTTCCTGGCAGGCCAATAGGAGCTGCTGCAGTACCTGAGCATGTGACCCCTGATCTCCAATGAGAGATCTCACTCTGGGCACGCTCAGAAGGGAAAATGCAGGACTTTATCCCAAAGACGTCTGCTCCAGAACTGGCTATAATAGCAGATCCAGGAAAGGCAGCAGCAAGTCACTGCCCAGTAGTGGAGTGGGCAAGACGCTTGGAACGACGTCTCTGCTGAGCAGGCTCCACTGCGGCGGGAGACGAATGGGAAACCGCAGCGGCACTGGTTAGAGACTCCCCTTGTGCAGGAGCGGGAACTCGAACCCTAACATATAGATGTCACAATGACATGTATTATATATATATATAAATATATATATATATATATACAGTCATGGCCAAAAGTTTTGAGAATGACACAAATATTATATTTTCACATGATCTGTTACCCTCTGGTTTTATGTGTGTTTGACAGATGTTTTTATCACAGACAGAAATATAATAATTGAAAACATATGCTTAACAAAAGCTTATATTGACAGTTAGAATGAGTTAATGCAGCAAGTCAATATTTGCAGTGTTGACCCTTCTTCTTCAGGACCTCTGCAATTCTCCCTGGCATGCTCTCAATCAACTTCTGGACCAAATCCTGACTGATAGCAGTCCATTCTTGCACAATCAATGCTTTCATTTTGTCAGAATTTTTAGGTTTTTGTTTGTCCACCCGACTCTTGATGATTGACCACAAGTTCTCAATGGGATTAAGATCTGGGGAGTTTCCAGGCCATGGACCCAAAATCTCTATGTTTTGTTCCCTGAGCCATTTAGTTATCACCTTTGCTTTATGGCAAGGTGCTCCATCATGCTGGAAAAGGCATTGTTGATTGCCAAACTGCTCTTGGAAGGTTGGGAGAAGTTGCTCTTGGAGGACATTCTGGTACCATTCTTTATTCATGGCTGTGTTTTTAGGCAAGACTGTGAGAGAGCCGATTCCCTTGGCTGAGAAGCAACCCCACACATGAATGGTTTCAGGATGCTTAACATTTGGCATGAGACAAGACTGGTGGTAGCGCTCACCTTGTCTTCTCCGAATGAGGCGTTTTTCTAATGTCCCAAACAATCGAAAAGGGGATTCATCAGAGAAAATAACTTTACCCCAGTCCTCAGCAGTCCACTGCCTGTACCTTTTGCAGAATATCAGTCTGTCCATGATGTTTTTTCTGGAGAGAAGTGGGTTCTTTGCTGCCCTCCTTGAGACCAGGCCTTGCTCCAAGAGTCTCTGCCTCACAGTGCGTGCAGATGCACTCACACCTGCCTGCTGCCATTCCTGAGCAAGCTCTGCACTGCTGGTAGCCCGATCCCGCAGCTGAAACACTTTTAAGAGACGGTCCTGGCGCTTGCTGGTCTTTCTTGGGTGCCCTGAAGCCTTTTTGGCAACAATGGAACCTCTCTCCTTGAAGTTCTTGATGATGTGATAGATTGTTGACTGAGGTGCAATCTTTCTAGCTGCGATACCCTTCCCTGTTAGGCCATTTTTGTTCATTGCAATGATGACTGCACATGTTTCTTTAGAGATAACCATGGTTAACAGAAGAGAAACAATGATGCCAAGCACCAGCCTCCTTTTAAAGTGTCCAGTGGTGTCATTCTTACTTAATCATGACAGATTGATCTCCAGCCATGTCCTCATCAACACCCACACCTGTGTTAATGGAGCAATCACTGAAAAGAGGTTAGCTAGTCCTTTTAAGGCAGGGCTGCAATGATGTTGAAATGTCTTTTGGGGGATAAAGTTCATTTTCTAGCCAAATATTGACTTTGCAAGTAATTGCTGTTAAGCTGATCACTCTTTATAACATTCTGGAGTATATGCAAATTGCCATTAGAAAAAGTGAAGCAGTAGACTTTGTAAAAATTAATATTTGTGTCATTCTCAAAACTTTTGGCCATGACTGTATATGTATTCTATGTGTGTATATCTAGTGTTTACAAGGAAGGAAAGAAAGAGGTTTTTTTAGTTCCTATATTTCTGTCCCATTGACTTGCATTGGGTTTCCGGTTTGGATCGGCGATACCCGATACTTTTTGAGTATCGTGCCGATCCAATCCAATCTGATATTTTAGGATATCGGACAGTATTGCTCAACACTATTCATCATGCTCCCTTCCTTCTGGGATTACACCCACTGCATACCAGTGATGTTACCGCTCCATTTTGAGGAACATGTCCCTAGTTACAGCTGTCAGCTCTTGCAGACTTCAAGGCAAGTGTTTCGTCTCTACTGCCCGATGGTTGAATGAGATGTGATGATGGGTCACAAACTTTTCAAAGGATCTTCCTTCTCTGCTGACATTTGTAAGTAACTACCATTACCAGAGATGCCAACTCTCAGCACCATATGGCCAGTGGGCCCGATAACATTTGTCCAGAACTTGCCCTGACTCGCCTCCTTCCAGATAGCCTAGGTCCCGCAGTCCGCTCAATAGTTCCTGAATCCTGTAACACTACATTTTTCAAACTTTTTCCTGTTTTAAAATCACAGAAATGTTCCCAGACCACGCAATACTGTATGACTGAGAAATGTAACTCTACAAAAAATGTCAGCACTTTTTCAGTTTTATAGATCACAGGAAATGTACCCCAGACCACGGAATAGTGTATGGATGAGAATTGTTATCCAGACAATTTTTTAACACTTTTTTGTAGTGTTAGATAATATAGAAAATTTACCAGACCACAGAGTAGTGTGTGGGTGAGAAATGTAATCCAGCTAATTTTTTATGCTTTTTTGAGTGTTAGATATCAAAGAAATATACCACAGAAAACGTGAAACTGTATGGCTGACAAATTGAAGACTGCAGCATTTTTGAATGTTTTTTTAAATTTTAAAGATCACAGGAAATGTCCCCCAGACCACGGAATACTGTATGGATAAGAACTGTAATCCAGCCAATATTTTTAACGCTTTTTGTAGTGTTAGATAATTTCACAGAAATTTACCCCAGCAGTTTTTAAAAAAATGTAAACCACTGTAAATTTTACACAGAGCAGGTTAAACTGTATGGAAGACAGTAGTCAATTTTTGGAACCAAAAAAGTTGATCAACTGTAGCAGGTCAAGTGTTTTTTAAAAAATTTAAGCCACTGTAATTTTGCACAGAACACATTAAATTGTATGGATGACTAATTGAATCTAGAAAAAAAAATAATATTTTTTTGGGGAATTTTATATACCACCGTAATGTAACACTAACGATGCTAAACTCTATGAATGACTAATTCAATCTAGAAATTTTTTTTTACTTTTTTGGTGTTTTATATACCACCATAATGTAACACTAACCACGTAAAACTGTATGGATGACTAACTGAATCAAGAAAAAAATTTAGATTTTTTTTTGGAGTTTTATATACCACCATAATGTAACACTAAGCAGTGCTTGAAAGTCTGTGAATGACTAATTGAATCCACAAAAAAATTTTAACCAGTTTTTGGAGTATTATATGCCATAATAATGTAACACTAATCAGTGCATTAAAGTCTATAGATGGCTAATTGAATCCACAAAAAAAGTTGAACTTTTTTGAGTTTTATTTACCACTGTAATGTAACACTAACTACGTTAATCTCTGTAGATGACTAACTGAATCCAGAAAAAAATGTTGAATTTTTTCTTTTAGGTTATATAGCACCATAATATAACACTAAGCAGTGCGTTAAAGTCTATAATTGAAACCAGGAAAAAATTTTGAACGTTTTTTGACAGTTTTATATACTACGGTAATGTAACACTAATCACGTTAAACTGCAGATGACTAATTGAATCCAGAAAAATGTTTTAAGCGTTTCTTTTGGAGTTTTGTATACCAATGTAATGTGACACAAACCATGTTAAATTGTATGGATGATTAATTGAATGCAGTAAAAATTGTTAAGTTTTTTGATTTTTATATACCACTGTAATGTAACAATAAGCATGTTAAACTGTATGGATGACAATGTAGTCAATTTTTTCAGCCCCCCAAAAAAGACTGTGGTATCATGCAGCAGCAACGGACTGCAAAGCCCTAAGACCTGCTTAGAGGCTGTATTCTGCCACTCTCCCTGCTCCTGCAACTGTCCGTAGGCTAAATGCAGAATGTATCTGTTACAAACAGTAAAGCACAGGATTAGGCCTTAGAAAGACTGTTAGTATGATGGATTAGCATCAACACTAGTATCTATACTAAAGGATTCTGATTAGTTAAACTGTGCAAACAAAGGCATGGACAACTGCTCTCTCTCCCCAATCAAAACTGTCCCTGAGATGAGCAGTGGCATAAGTGAGTGAAGCGTGGTGGCACCAGACTTTGTATAACTTCTATGGCTACAGCATTACTGTGACTGGAAGGCAATCCCTGCATGCTTATTGGCTGTGTAACAGGCACCAAACATGGGGGGCAGGGATTCAAACTTCAAAACCAAACACCAGCCAATGCTCATTGAGTGCCAAGCATGTCCGATCTCCCAAATACTCGAGTGATATCAGAGTATCACCGAGCACATTCGCTCATCATTAAGAATTCAAATTGTTTACAATACAAATTAAGTACAGTATCACAACATGCAAGCAAAACCCTCCATTGCACTTCGCATTACAACTGCTGAGTGCCCATATGCAACATAAACATATTCCATCAGAATATCATAAAAATTATGTTTTTTCAAAGCTGGTGATATTGCTCTACTCATCTTGAAATATTTCAAGCAAGGGCAAGAGGTAAAGAAGGACATATGTTTTGAAATGTTAAAAACGTGGTTGTTTCTTTGTGGAGCAACGTATCTGAATATCATTATCTGTTTGAATGTTTTGCTGTTATCACCCCATTGTAGTTTCAGCTATTTTTAATACATTTACTAACTAATAATATTTGGAATTATCTTCTTTTGGAGCACCGATAGACTTTCAGCGCCCAGGCAGTCCTCACTTTACTCTGAATTGATGTTCAAAAATGTCAATGTGAACTAAACAACTTGCAGGAGAATGTGCTATTGTGCAGGGGCTGTCAGACAAAACCGGAATCTTTGTATAGAAGGCAGAGAGAGTTTATTACTCTCCCTGCCTTCCTGTGAACATAAAACTGAACAAACACCATGTAAACATATTAGGAAGCATCATCAGTTCTCAGTCTCTTGGATCCAGCTATCATATGATTGCTGGATGTAGGGAGGGAGCGGGAGCTTCCAGGTCCTAGGAGACCCAGTCAGCTTTGATATGCAGCCAGGAGGCTGAATTTCCACTTTAACATGGTTCCAGTTACAGGTGAAATTAGCAATAAATTAATACATTGTTATGCCCCCTAGGTTTTTATAGGTTTATATAGCAGTACAGTGCGTAAAATGAATTAAAAAATTTAAATAAATTAAAAAAGAACGAAATGAATAAAACACACCCTAAAAAACTGCAATACCGTGAGTCCAAATCACTGTTTCTAGCACTGTCACTCTAAAAATAATGCATTAATATATTAAAAAAAAATATGGAAAGGAGAACACAATAATTCAAAATTTTTAGTGGTGCATTGTGGTCTTAAGAAAATAAAACACAAAATATGTGAAAAATAAACAGGTATTTCCTATTTTTATTTACTTTTTTCCCAGTATCAGCCCCAAAAAAGGGAATATGATGATGAGATAAAAATTAAGCACCACATAAGACAAAAAAATGAGGCAAAATAATTTGAATATACAAATGAGAAAAGTTTTTAGAGCATTTTAAAGTGTATGTGCAAAAAAATCTTGAAAATGTGCCAGATCAATCTCCTGATCCTGAGCTGGTTAAAATGACCAGGGATGTACACAGTTAACTTGTCCAAGGTAATTATTAATAAAAGGTACAAATATACAACTGAGACCTTATACCTGTAGCTTTTGAATGAAGCCCAAAGTGTTTACGTACTATAGGTCTAATAACAATAATAAAAATAATACAATGTGTTAAAGTTATTATGCTATGATCTCATTAAGTTCTGTTGGGTAAGGATGAGAGGATCTGTTGAAACTTGAATTTTTCACATTGTCTTAAATTTGATTTACATCAAATGTATTCAATATGCATCAAAATGTCAGTAAAATACATTTATTATGTTCTCAGGTCTCTCCAGATCCCAGAGCATAATAAATTATGGGGTCAAAAAATGAAAAAAAAAACATTATATCCCCCAACCCATCACCTGTCTTGGTGTCCCAACTTCAGATCCTGTCTTTTACTGGTTTGAGGCCTCCCAATGGCTTTGGTCTTCTCTTCACTTTTTGTCACCTTCAGCTCTGACTAGTTCTCACATGACGACATGATGTCATGACATGCTGAGGCAATGCACATCATGGCGTCCTGTGGAGCCTGATAGGCCAAGGTCTAGTTTTTCTAATGAGATAGCATGATATTACCTAGTCGACACCCAAGGTACTGAAGAGTGAGGACGGAAGAGAAGACAGGAGCTGGAGGGAGGGAATCAGTGGAGAAACAGACAGGAAGCTGGGACACCAAGACAAGTGGGGGGCATAGTGAGTATATTTTTTTTTCATTTTTAAAAAAGTTAAATAAACTGATGACTGACTTCCATTTTGTTTGATTCATGCAAATTGGACTGCAAAAAATGAGGCTCAAAATTTCTGTGAAATCCTAAGCAAATTCAGTTTACCGGAAATTGATTTGCTCATCTCTACTTTTGGGTAAATTACACTGATTACAAAAAAATTATAAATATTGCGTTGGAATTTTAAATAAAATAGTGCAAAATCTGTACATCTATTTAGATCTAAGAACTTGATTTATTTTTAGTGTCCATATATTGAACAGATATTGAACTTCCAAAGTACAGAAATTTTTAAATGATTTATTTGATATAAGGAGTAGCAGTATTTTTTAAATTATTTGAAAGAAACATCCGAATAGAAATGAAATGATCACATTTAAATAAATTCTAAGTAACCAAAATGATACAAACCTGGGACTTAAATCTGGTGGTCCAAGACTTGTGACCTTTGGGAGATTAAGCATTAAATTCTTATCTCGTCGTCTATTAAGGTGGGATTCATTATCCTGCCTTGAGTATGGATTAGAAGATTTCATTGGTGATTTAAATGGAACATTCCCCGAGAATGGTTTCAGATTGATCCCGAGAGAGCTGTTTGGAGATTTTCTATATTTAGATGTTGTATTCCTTGTACGTATTGTGGATGGAGATGAAGGCTCTTCATCCTCTGTGTCCTCATCTTCATCTTCAACAATGGATGATAGTCTTTTATTTACGCTTCCATTTCCCCTGAGCTCCGTCTGAAATAAACAAAATAATTTTGAATGTAACACAAAAATATTTTTTTTCTCCACTGTTTGATAACTTCCTTTTCACCACAATTTAAAAAATTTGATATAATTTTAATTACATTTTTGTCAAATTAAAGAAAAAAAGTACTTTTTTTATTCTTATTTTAAACTATAAAATTATTAGAATTAAAGAGGTTTTCTGGTTTTATGCATTGTTGTATAATCAAAATTGTGATACTTTCTAAAATGCTGTGTTCAATAAAGATGACTCATCACCTCCTGGAAACATAATGAAATAATAGGAGATCAAAATATGAAATATGTATATTTAGGAAAAGTTAAAAAAAATCCTCTTTAAAACAGTAATGCAAGATTTGGTCAATTAAGAAAAGGTGACCGGAGTCTGGCTTTCCACTGTCCCTTATATGAATTTGTAAGACTTCCAGCTTCTGAGCAAGATTACAGTGTCATGGGATAGTATGGTAATTGTAGAGCATATAAACACAATCATAGATCATTGCTGCTGTAAGGGTATGTGCACATGCTAAGTATTTGGTGCAGAAATGTCTGCACCACTTCTTCATTCTTGGGAAAAATACAGCGTAAAAAGTATTTGCTGCTTTTTTGCTGTGTTTTTGATGCATTTTTACAAGCATCTTCATTGCAGAATCTTCCCACTCATTAGTATGGGTGAAATGTGCAGCAAAAACGTTGAAAGAATTGACAATTTTGTAAGTAAAAAATAAGCAACTTCAGGATTCTCATTCACGTTTCTGGTATCAGAAAACCCTTCAGGTTTTGTGACAAATCTGCTCAGAAAAAAATGCGACAAAAACTAGACAAATCTGCAAGGTGTGCACAGGCCCTATTACTTTATGCTGGATGTAGCTATATGAAATGCAATGTAACATGTATTTCTGTGTATTATGAAGCATCATGTAGCGGAGAAAGAAGCTAGAAAAAACAACAATACAAGTAAATCATGTGGCAGATCTCTCATCCGTTGGTGGAGTAAGGCCGGGGTCACACTGGCGACAAAAACGGACGAGTGCAATGCGATGAAATATCGCATTGCACTCGGACCAATGTTAATCTATTGAGCAGCTCCCAGCATCCGATTTTTTCTTGGCCGTTTTCCTCGGACCGAGACAATCGCAGCATGCCAATTAGACAACTCTCAATTATTATTCCTATTGTATGAAATGAAAAAAAAAACACACACACATTAAATAAAGATCATTTTAATGAAATAAATACACAGTTTTTGACCATATTTTATTGTACTGGTAATCCGTGCGAAGCCCTTGTTCTCCTGTAATAAAAAAAACCCATAATAAAACAACATTATTCTTACCTTTCCGGCGCTCAGTCACGTCCGACGATGCAATCCATCTGAAAGGGTTAACATGTTTACAGCGAGGACCGGAGCTAATGCTGCAGCCTCGATAGGGTCTATCACAATGATCAAAATGAACCAATAGGACAAATTTCCTATTGTTGTCGGGTGCTGGCTGGCAGATCTCGGCGGGCGCACTGCGCAAGCGCCCACCATTTTCTTCCTTGAAGAAGATGCTGGCAGCAGGGGACTTCATGGGGGGATACAGGGACAACGGAGGTACCAGGGGGGAATCGGTGAACCCCATTTCTCTCTCCTCTGATGTGCGATCACATCAGAAGAGAGAGAAATTAAATGGGAAATTGGATTTTTTTGCGGTCACCCTTATTCCGTGAATAACGGCGATTGTAACATCGGGGTCGGTAAAAACCGACCTGAATCATGTTCTCTGGGGTCTCGGCTACCCCAGAGAAATTCTCACTCTGGGGGGGTGCTACACTTATTTCTCAGCGCTGTTAAAAAGCGACACTGAGGCATAAGTACCCTTAACTGCTTCCGATAAAAGGCGTATCGATGGTCGTTAAGGGGTTAAATTTCAGGCCTTTACTTAGGGCAGGTAAACTCGTCTTTTTACTGCACTATTCTATGTCCTGTTGTGTATAAATATGGGACTCTTCAGATTTTGTGAAGAGACTGATGAAGAGACATGAGTAGTCTTGAAAGCTTGCTATTTGTTACCATCTTTTCAGTTAGCCATTAAAAGGTATCAGCTAATGGTGACTCTCAAATTTTGACCATGTTATGTAATTCTTAGGTATTTTATTAATTTTGGTACAAACAAACTCATTAGAAAAAGGAATCATAACCATAAACAGATACAGTAGATATTCCAAAATTACAGGTTTATGACAGTCCAATGTATCTATCTAGTTATAACTTGTATGAATGACCAATTCATAGCAAATACTAATGGGAAAACAAATATTTTTATATTTTTATTTTCTGCGACCAATGGTAGTTTCTAAATAAGGTAATGGTAATTAATTAAAATGTTTTTGCAAATTACATGCTTTGTTGTAAAATATTTACATTCATTTTTAATTTAGAACAAATGAACTTACACACTACTATAATGTTGTCAATATGTTAAATGCTGCCCAAGTTATAAATCTATCTCAGTGTATTTTATCTTTTGCTCTCTTAGTGGCAAGTTGCTTTTGGGAGACCTCCTTTACAAGATAATTACCTTTAACACAATTTGGAATTTGGCCAGACTCTATTTGCTGTTTACTATAGACCTACAATTGTATGACCTAATTTCTCATCCTTAAAATCATCCTTCTGACCTGTGTTGTTTCATATTGCAATCAAAAGAATAATATATTTTAACAGATTCATAAATGTGTTTCCTAAAGTTTCC
The DNA here is from genome assembly GCA_033576555.1 of Oophaga sylvatica. NCBI lineage: Eukaryota > Metazoa > Chordata > Amphibia > Anura > Dendrobatidae > Oophaga > Oophaga sylvatica. The sequence continues at coordinate 71,578,995 of JARQOD010000006.1, read as the reverse complement.
CCATCATGCTTGTTTGTTGCTGAAAGTTACCTTGCAATATTTGATTAACTTCACCATTGCTTTATGTGCAATAAAAGCCAGGGCACACTAAGGGTCTGTTTAGAAGGACATTCCAGGAGCTCGATATGACAACAAATTGGTACACCTTTACTGATCTGTTGCCATTTAATAGACTATTTACACATGCAGACCAAAGTATAAAAAGCACACTAAACGATCTGTAATGGATTGCTCAGTGCACATAGATTGACTTGGTTCTTGGAAGTTTGAATCCTGTTTACAAAGCTTGATGCTCCGACGAGAGAGATGATCTTATGTGCAGCAGACTGTTTACACTGTTAGATAATTGAGAAACGAGCAAATTTAAGAAACCTCCTTGATCATTATCTTTCATACTCAGTGGCGTAACTAGAGTTCAATGGACCCTGGTGCATGATTTTGACCTGCTCCTCCTGCATGTTGGTCAGATGTATGGACCCTGGTGCATGATTTTGACCTGCTCCTCCTGCATGTTGGTCAGATGTATGGGCCCTTGTAGTGTTCTAAATCCTATAAGTACATACAAATTGCACTTCCTCCATTATGTAGTAATGTCCCCCATCTTGGTCTCCTTCCTGGTACTGTATATATATATCTCTCATCCTGGGCCTATCCTAGGATATATGTTCCCATTCTTATGCCCAGAAATAGTAAATGTAGAATAGGTAGGAGTAATGAAAATTCAGAGCATCTATGATGATTTATATAATGAAAATCTTGACATACACAGTAAAATAAGGAACACATAATCTAGAGATGCTTTGAGAATCAATCAAGCAAGTTTTGTATTGTTTAATATCATAGTCACTTAGTGACAAAGGAGAATATATTTTTAATTTAATTTCAGCAGATAATGTTTGGCAGCTCATTAATCACTGCAAAAAATAAAGTTTTCTCCTTTGAATAACATATCGGTTTTAATAAACATTTATGAAATAAAAAACATACATTTTGGCATACATGACTGTTGTAATTCTACTGTTAACTTTGTATCATAATCTAAAAATAATTTTTATTTTATGGCCTGCTGACAACCAAAGGCACTTGGAGTCAATTGTTATATTATACAGTGGCATACTGCAATATAGCCCGTGAATCGAGGGGGCCTAGTCCTGATTCGGCACCTGGACCACCTGCCTGGCATCACACTTTCAACTTTATCATAGAATCATAGATTGTTAGAGTTGGAATGGACCTCAAGGGTTATCGTGTCCAACCCCCTGCTCAATGTAGGATTCACTAAACCATCTCAGACAGATGTCTGTCAAGCTTCTGTTTGAATACTTCCATTGATGCAGATACAGATGAAAAAATGATGGAACAAGAAACCAACAGCATTTTCCTCCATAATTCCCTCTGCATCTAAGCTCTGATGTTTCAAAGTAGCATGTGCTATTAAATACATGTGCGGGGATATACATGTGCGGGGATATACTGTGGGGCCTACATATGGTGTGTTTGGGGAGGTAGTGCCATTATACTGAGTGAGGAAATTTGGGGCCATCAACTGTATGTGAGGCAGACCCTACAAAGAGGTCTGGGGGGCAGTGAAAATGTTCAAAGGGATAGGAAAAGTGCTGAATGGAAGGAGAAAAGTATGAGAGAAGCATCTCTGACTCCCACACCGCTACTGAAAACAATGGTGTCACACTTAAATTCCACTTTAAGGAGTGACAATAAAATATTCCAAACTGACGATAAATTGCATTTTACAGGAAAAAAATATTGAGAAACATTTTTTCCTGTATAATGACATGTATATAAGGCAACATTTTAAAAGGATTTTATAAAAAAATATAATTTAAGTAAACCAAAATTGACTTTTTATTAAAAAATAGGAAATTTCTATTTAATTTCTTTATTTGAAATAAAACAAAGCACACTTTTACTTTTTTATTTAAAAATAACAAACACAGTCATACTCACCTAACGCGCATTCCATTGAATTCCTTTTCTCCTGTAATAAAACAAAAATAAAAAAAACAATATCCCTCACCTGTTCGTCATTCTGTCCCACGCTGTAACCAATGCCTGGGGGATAAGCAGTATTCAACCTGGATGGTGCCAAGATGCGACCATCCAGGTTGAGAACCACTGGGCAATGAACTGCGGTGACCTCAGTGAGATCACCACACGCACAGTGAGAAAAAGTCTCATGGTGCAGAGGTGAGTTCACAGCAGTTCAAATTCACTGCAGTGAAATACTCACTGTGAACTACGGTGAACTCATCTCTGTACCATGAGACTTTTTCTCACTGTGCTAGCGATGATCTCACCAAAGTCTAAGCAGTATATTGGCCCAGCTGGGAAAGCAATATCAGTGAGCTGCGGTAAACTTGTTAATGCCTCCACCACTAGTCACTGATGCTGAACTTGCAGTAACTCATTCATCAGTGGTTCTCAGCCTAGTTGGTCGCATCTTGGCACTGTTCAGGTTGAAAACTGTTTTTCCCCAAAAACATGGATTACGGTTGGAGAGAAAGACAGACATGTGAGGGATATTGTTGTTTTTTATTTTTGTTTTATTATAAGAGATGAGGAATTTAATGGAATGGGCGTTAATGTGAGTATGGTTTAATTTAGAATAATTAACGGAGTCTATTATTCTTTCAATTAAAAGACTATTCTGGCAGTGTGTTTATTTACGATATAACTATAGGATGCACCTTTTTTGGGTGGCTGTAGGCTGCTATTTTTATGCCGGGGGGCCAATATCCATAGCCCCTTTCCAGCCAGAGAAAACCATCCCCAGCTGACTGCTTTAGCTTGGCTGGTTGTAAAAAAAATGGGAGAACCCACATTGTTTTTTAATTATTTATTTATTTAAATAATTAAAAAAACGTTGTAGGGACCCCTCTGTTCTCCATAACCAGCCTTGTTAATGCTGACAGCTGAGGGTTGCAGCCCCAGCTGTGAGCTTTGCCTCCTGGTTATAAAAAAAGGAATATAATTTTTTAAGATTATTTATTTATTTAAAGTCTCACGGTAGAGCACTGAGCTCAGAGAGATCAACTCAGCTCTCTGTGAGAAATTTCTCACAGTGAACTGTGATGAACTCTCTGACTTTAGCGCTGCACCATGAGACTTTCTCAGAATTTGACCTTGATGATATCACTGCTAGTCACTGTCCAGGTTGAAAACTGTTTATCCCCCAGACATGGATTATGGCGTGGGACAGAACAATGGACAGGTGAGGGATATTGTTGTTTGTATTTTTGTTTTATTACAGGAGACAAGGGATTCAATGGAATGGGCGTTATGTGAGTATTACTGTGTTTGTAAAAAAAAGGAAAAGTGTGTTTTATTTCAAACAAAATATTTTATTCTGGTTGTGTGTTTATTAACAATACAGCATTAGGATTAGTAATTAATAGGTGTCTTATAGACGCCTGTTGTGAATGGGTTTGAGATGAGTTCTGAGCAGAGGCTCCCTCTGGTGGTTACAAGCGGTACTAGTGAGGATTGTGAGGACTGGGAATCAGGTGTTACTGATTGGTCTTATATAAGGGAGTCATTTTCCCATCAGGGTTGCCGGTGATCAATTGTTCTGGTCTGAATCCTTCTTTCCAGTTTCCCTTGTAGCCTGCTGTGTCGTGTCTGCATCTCCTGCTATCAGATAAGTCAATTTCTTATTTTGTGTTTTTGCTATATTTTTGCATTTTGTCCTGCACTTCTGTGGGGGCCTTCAGGGTCCCCTCCGGGGGCTTTTGCCCTCTCAGTTTAGTCCAGCCACTGTGTTTTGTACTTTTGCTTTTTCCAGTTTTTTTTCAGTGGCTGCTGTTTTGATTTTTTTACACCAGAGAACTAATTTAGGTGGTAGAGGTCATGTGATCTCAGGTGATTTTGAAATTAGTAGAGTTGGTGTTTTTTCAGGGTTTTCTGAGATTGCAGTAAGTACCCTTCCTGTCCTTTTCTATTTAGATAGTTTGGGCCCCAGCGTTTGCTCATACTATTTTCTTTCTGTGTCAGTATTTCCTCTTGTCTAACCGCCATTACATGTTTGGGGGCTTTCTATTATCTTTGGGGTTCTGCTCCGGGGCAGATAGCTTTCCTATTTCTATCTTTAGGTGTAGTTAGTTTCTCAGGCTGTGACGAGGCGTCTAGGACCAACGTAGGAACGCTCCACGGCTGCCTCTAGTTGCGGTGGTTAGTCAGGGTACTGCAATCTCATAGATTCCAACTGCTCTGGTGTATTTCCTTTTTTACCTGCACTCCTCAGCTACCGTAACATAACAGTATCACCGGCCATAAAAATTGTATGGTACTCACAGAAGGGAAAAAATATTTTGAAGGAAGAAAAGTTGTCAGAGATATTTTTCTGTTTGTTGCATTTTTTTTTTTTTTCCCTCTGTATCTCTGGGTGCTGGGGAGGATCTTTTCTCCAATGGAGTTTGCACAGTTGTCTGGCCGTGTGGATCAGCTTGCCACTGAGGTTCGGAGTATTGCTGCATATCTTTCTAGGTTGCCTGTTGTGGAACCTAGGATCCCCATGCCAGATTTGTTTTTAGGGGATCGAGCTAAGTTTCAGAATTTCAAAAATAATTGTAAATTGTTTCTTGCCTTAAAATCTAAGTCCTCAGGAAACGCAGCGCAGCAGGTTCAAATTATCATCTCTCTCCTGCGCGGCGATCCTCAGGATTCGGCTTTTTCCCTGATACCTGGGGATCCTGTTTTGAGTGATGTTGATGCGTTTTTTCAGGCTTTGGGGTTATTGTACGATGAGCCTAATGTCACTGATCAAGCTGAAAAAACCTTTTGGCATTAAATCAGGGGCTTGATGACGCTGAGTTATACTGTCAGAGATTCCGTAGGTGGGCAGTCCTGACCAAATGGAATGACGACGCTTTGGCGGCCCTTTTCCGGAATGGTCTGTCGGATAATGTAAAGGATGTTATGGTGGGATTCCCTGTCCCCTCTGGTCTCAATGATTCTATGTCATTAGCGATTCAAATTGACAGACGTTTGCGTGAGCGGAGAAGTATGCGTGGAGTGGTGTTGCCTTGTGAGCCAGCTGCTGAGCCCATGCAGTGTGATGGAGTGGTGTCTGCGGCACAGCGTCATGAGTTTCGAAAGCGCAATGGGTTATGTTTCTACTGTGGTGATGCCTCTCATGCTATTTCAGTCTGCCCTAAGCGGGGAAGACATTTTGCACGCTCAGTTGTCTTGAGTAGTGTTCAGACTAGTTTTTATTAACTGTCACTCTGATATGCTCTCTGTCCTCATTTTCTGCTCAGGCTTTCGTTGATTCTGGAGCAGCTATTAACCTGATGGATTATGATTTTGCTAAACGTTGTGGGTTTCCCTTGATACCCCTACAGAAGTCTATTCCCCTACTGGGGATCGATTCTACCCCTTTGGCTGAGAATAAACCCCAGTTTTCTACTCAGGTGATAATGAGGGTTGAACCTGATCACCAGGAGTGCTGCAAATTTTTGGTTCTAAATAATCTGCATGACATTATCGTGCTGGGTTTCCCTTGGTTACAGTCTCATAATCCTGTTTTGGATTGGAAATCTGTGTCTGTAACCAGTTGGGGCTGCCAATGTGTTAATACCAACACTCCTGTTTTTTCTGCCTCCCCCCAGGCTCAGGATGTTCCTGACTTTTTGTTTGATTTTTCTGATGTGTTTAGCGAAAGTAAATCTGCATCCTTACCTCCTCATAGGAGCTATGACTGCGCTATTGAATTAGTGCCAGGTAGTAAATTCCCTAAAGGTCGCCTTTTTAACTTGTCTGTACCTGAACATGACGCTATGCGGTCTTATATCAAGGAATCATTGGAGAAGGGTCATATCAGACCATCCTCTTCACCCTTAGGTGCCGGTTTTTTCTTTGTGGCCAAAAAAGATGGTTCATTAAGGCCGTGTATTGATTATCGTCTCTTGAACAATATTACTGTGAAATATCAATACCCGTTACCCTTGATTTCTGACCTGTTTTCCAGGGTGAAAAACGCTACTTGGTTTACCAAGCTTGACCTCAGGGGGGCGTATAACCTTATTCGCATTAAGCACGGGGATGAATGGAAGACGGCATTTAACACCCCTGAAGGGCATTTTGAGTACCTTGTGATGCCCTTTGGGCTCACTAATGCTCCTTCCGTCTTCCAGTCCTTCATGAATGACATTTTCAGGGATTTTGTGGACAAGTTTCTGATTGTTTATTTGGATGATATCTTGATTTTTTCTAATGACTGGGACTCTCATGTGAAACATGTTCGAACTGTATTCCAGATTTTGAGAGAGAATGCTCTGTATGTGAAGGGATCAAAGTGTCTTTTTGGCGTACAGAAGATCTCATTTCTGGGATTCATTTTGTCCCCATCTGTTATTGAAATGGACCCGGTCAAGGTTCAGGCCATCTGTGATTGGGTCCAACCTACTTCATTAAAGGCTCTTCAGAGATTTTTGGGTTTTGCCAATTTTTATCGTAAATTTATTGGTAATTTCTCGGTTATTGTTAAACCATTAACTGATTTGACCAGAAAGGGTTCTGATGTGGTGAATTGGCCTCCTGAGGCAGTCTCTGCGTTTCAGGAACTTAAGCAGAGATTCACTTCTGCTCCTGTTCTACGGCAGCCTGATGTTTCTCTGCCATTTCAGGTGGAGGTTGATGCCTCTGAAATTGGGGCAGGTGCCGTTTTGTCCCAAAAAGATCCAGAGACCTCTAAAAGTAACCCTTGTGCCTTTTTCTCTCGAAAATTTTCTCCTACTGAACGTAATTATGACGTGGGTAATTGGGAGTTATTGGCCATGAAGTGGGCTTTTGAAGAGTGGAGACATTGGCTGGAGGGAGCCAAACATCAGGTGGTGGTCCTTACGGACCATAAGAATCTGGTCTATCTGGAATCTGCCAAGCGACTCAATCCTAGACAGGCCAGGTGGGCCTTGTTTTTCACACGTTTTAATTTTGTGGTTTCCTTTCTTCCTGGCACTAAGAATGTTAAGGCGGATGCCCTCTCGAGGAGTTTCCTTGCGGACTCTCCTGAGCTATCTGATCCCTCTGTTATTTTGAAGGAGGGTGTAGTTCTTTCCGCCATCTCGCCCAATTTGAGACTTGCTCTGGAGGGGTGTCAGGAGGATAGGCCGAGCGCTGCCCTGTTGGAAAATTGTTTGTCCCGGACCAATGGAACAAGAGTGTGATGTCTGAGATTCATTGTTCCGCATTGGCTGGGCATCCCGGAATTTTTGGTACCAGAGACTTGGTTAGTCGGTCCTTTTGGTGGTCTACCTTGTCTCGCGATGTCAGGGAATTTGTGCAGTCCTGCGGGACTTGCTCTCGCTCCAAGCCTTGCTCTCGCTCTAGTGGTTTGTTGATGCCATTGCCTGTGCCCAAGAGACCATGGACCCATATCTCTATGGATTTCATTTCCGATCTTCCTGTTTCTCAGAGAATGACCACCATCTGGGTAATTTGTGATAGGTTTTCCAAAATGATACATCTTGTGCCATTACCTAAGTTGCCTTCCTCCTCTGAATTGGTGCCGTTGTTCCTTCAGCACGTGGTTCGTTTACACGGCATTCCTGAGAACATTGTGTCTGACAGAGGAGTCCAGTTTGTTTCCAGATTTTGGAGGACTTTTTGTTCTAAACTGGGTGTTCAATTGTCTTTCTCCTCGGCATTTCATCCTCAGACCAATGGTCAAACTGAGAGAACAAACCAGACATTGGAGACTTATCTAAGATGCTTTGTGTCTGCTGATCAGGATGACAGGGTCTCTTTTTTGTCTTTGGCTGAGTTTGCTCTTAATAATAGGGCTAGCTCTGCCACTTTGATGTCTCCGTTTTTCTGTAATTCTGGGTTTCACCCTCGATTTTCTTCAGGACAGACGGAGGCTTCTGTCTGTCCAGGTGTTGACTCTGTTGTTGAGCGTATGCAGCAGATTTGGGACCAGGTAGTGGAGAGGTTGTCCCTCTCTCAGGAGAAGGCCCAGCGGTTTGCTAACCGGCATAGGACTGATGGTCCTCGGTTTAAAGTGGGGGACTTGGTCTGGTTGTCCTCAAAGAATATTCCTATGAGAGTAGCATCTCCTAAATTTAAGCCTAGGTTCATTGGACCTTATAAGATCATGGAGATTATTAATCCTGTTTCTTTTCGTTTGCTTCTTCCAGGGACATTTAAGATCCATAACGTGTTCCACAAGTCCTTGTTGAAGAGGTTTGTTGAGCCAGTGGTTCCTGCTGCTGTGCCTCCTGACCCTGTTTTGGTTGAGGGCAATCTGGAGTATGTGGTTGAGAAAATATTGGATTCTCGTTTTTCTAGACGAAGACTCCAGTATTTGGTTAAATGGAGAGGTTATGGTCAGGAAGACAATTCTTGGGTGTTTGCTTCGGACATCCATGCTAGGAGACTTATCCGTGCGTATCATAGAACTCATCCTGACCGACCTGGTTGCTCAAATGAGGGTTCGGTGACCCCTCCTCAAGGGGGGGGTACTGTTGTGAATGGGTTTGAGATGGGTTCTGAGCAGAGGCTCCCTCTGGTGGTTACAAGCGGTACTAGTGAGGATTGTGAGGACTGGGAATCAGGTGTTACTGATTGGTCTTATATAAGGGAGTCATTTTCCCATCAGGGTTGCCAGTGATCAATTGTTCTGGTCTGAATCCTTCTTTCCAGTTTCCCTTGTAGCCTGCTGTGTCGTGTCTGCATCTCCTGCTATCAGATAAGACAATTTCTTATTTTGTGTTTTTGCTATATTTTTGCATTTTGTCCTGCACTTCTGTGGGGGCCTTCAGGGTCCCCTCCGGGGGCTTTTGCCCTCTCAGTTTAGTCCAGCCACTGTGTTTTGTACTTTTGCTTTTTCCAGTTTTTTTTCAGTGGCTGCTGTTTTGATTTTTTTACACCAGAGACCTAATTTAGGTGGTAGAGGTCGTGTGATCTCAGGTGATTTTGAAATTAGTAGAGTTGGTGTTTTTTCAGGGTTTTCTGAGATTGCAGTAAGTACCCTTCCTGTCCTTTTCTATTTAGATAGTTTGGGCCCCAGCGTTTGCTCATACTATTTTCTTTCTGTGTCAGTATTTCCTCTTGTCTAACCGCCATTACATGTTTGGGGGCTTTCTATTATCTTTGGGGTTCTGCTCCGGGGCAGATAGCTTTCCTATTTCTATCTTTAGGTGTAGTTAGTTTCTCAGGCTGTGACGAGGCGTCTAGGACCAACGTAGGAACGCTCCACGGCTGCCTCTAGTTGCGGTGGTTAGTCAGGGTACTGCAATCTCATAGATTCCAACTGCTCTGGTGTATTTCCTTTTTTACCTGCACTCCTCAGCTACCGTAACATAACAGACGCCTCTCCATTACTAATCCATGGGCTTGATGTCACCGGACATTACAAAGGTGACATCAACCCCCAAAATATGAATCCTACTTGCCATTGCTACAGGGCAAGTGTGTAGAGACAAAGAGCCAGAATTGGTGCATCCAATAAATGTGCCTTTTCTGGGCAACTGCAGGCTGCTATTTTTAGGCTGGTGGGCTAAAATCCATGGCCCCTTACCAGCCTGAGAATACCAGCCCCAGCTGTCTGCTTTAGCTTGGCTGATTGTGAAAAATGGGGGGACCCCATGTTGTTTTTTTTACATTATTTATTGAAATAATTAATAAATATAATATTTAATTATTTATTTATAGAGCAGGCGCCGGCTGATGAATACTTCCATCATCCAACACCAGTGATCGGAGGTAAACTTTTTACATCAGATCACAGCAGCAAGCTCACGCTGTCAATTGACAGTGTGGGAACTGTGGCTGTCTGACTGGCAGTGATGATTTTACCGCTGATCAGAAGCGGTGTTTGCCACGCTGTCATGCACATAACAGTGTGACAAACATTGGATGTTCTTGCCCCCCATTCAAGTGGCTGGGGTCTGTTTTCGGGTTTGGATCCGGGTTATGTTCTGGTCCTTGAACCCAAACTTTTTGTAACTGGTCGGTTGAACCCGCCAGACCCGAACATCCATGTGTCCGCTCATCGCTAGTTATATACCAACAAAATGTACACAAGAAAACCTAATACCATAGGGATTAGCAATATAATACCTATATAAGTTTTAGAGGCTTATATAGGAACAAAATGTACCCAAGAAAACGTTATACTGTGTGGATGAGCAATGTAATACCGACAAATTTTTGACTGAGATTTTGGAGGGATTTATACCAGCGAAATGTACCAAAGAACATATAATACAAAATGGGTGAGCAATATAATACTGAAAAACTTTTTCAAATTTTTTTTGAGGGTTAGATACCACCGAAATGCACCCAAGACGACGTGATATCATATGGAAAAGTAATATAATACAGATAAATTTTGAAATAAGTATTTAATAGTTTTTATACCAACAAAATGTACTCCAGACCATGGAATAGTGTATAGGTTTGCAATATAATACCAGTAAATTATTTAACATGCTTTTTGAGGGTTACATAACAACAAAATATATTCCAGACCACTGAATAGTCTATGGTTGTGCAATATACTAAAGATAACACCTTGAACAAGTTTTTTGAGGCTTATACACGACTGAAACCTACCCAAGAATATGTGAAATTCTAAAGATGTGCAATATAATACCGAATCCGATACATTATTTAACAAGTTTTTTGAGGCTTATATACCAATGAAACATACTTCAGGCCATGGAATAGTCTATGGTTGTGCAATATAATAACAATACAATTTTAAACAAGTTTTAGAGGGTTATATACCAACGAAATGTACTCCAGATCACAGAATAGTCTATGGGTTAGCAATATCATACCGATGAAATCTTGAACTTGTTTTTTGAGGCTTTTATAGCAACTAAATCTGCCCAAAAATATGTAAAAGTCTATGGATGAGCAATATATTGTTCCGATCAATTATTTTAACAAGTTTTTTTGAGGGTTATATACCAAGGAAATGTACCCAAGAACACGTAATACTGTATGGCTGAAAAATGTAACCCAGCAACATTTTGAAACACTATTTTTGAGTGTCATACTTCACAAAAAAGTACCGCAGAACGCAGAATAGTGTATGGGTGAGAAGTGTAAACAAACAAGCAAAATTTTTAAACGCTTTTTTGTAGTGTTATATACCACCAAAAATGTGACTGAAACCATGTAATACTCTATGGATGCGTAATCTAATGCATAAATGTTTCTACATTTATTGCAACATACCACTGTGTTGCAACAATAACCGTGTTAAACTTTATAGATGTGTCACTGAATCCATAAAAAAAAAATATTTTGAAATTGTACTTTATGTACTTATAAACTCATAAAGGCTTTGCAGAAAGTGCAACGCCAGACAAAAATTGTGAGGAAGCTCATCCATAGACCCCTAAAAGGCAACAACTGGCAGGCCTAATTTAAATATTTTAAAAGCATACTTGCTGTACTCTTACACTCTTATTATAAGCACGGTAATACAGTAACCCTCTTCAGCACCTTCTTCTCCTTCCTCTTGAAGCTTGGGGGACTGCATCCACTTGCCTCCTGGAGCCCAATTCCCAGATGCTGGGCTGTAAGTGACCCGGTTTAAGGTAGTGCCAGAGCCCCCGACATATAGAAATAGGCAAAATCCCCCTGTGTCACCTGCACCATCAGCTGCTCAAGCATAGGACGTGGGACAAGGACAGTATCATCTCTCGGGGTGGTAGTAGTAGTCCTGTCTTTGTCCACCTCAAGGAGCCTCTCCCAAGCCCATCCATTACTCAAGGAGAGTTCATCATGCTCCCTTCCTTCTGGGATTGCACCCACTTCATACCAGCCATTATGCCCCTCAATTTTGAGGAATGTGACCCTAGTTTCAGCTCTTGCAGCCTTTGAGGCAAGTATTCCATCTCTAATTCCCAATGGTTGAATGAGATGCAATGACGGTCACAAACTCTTCAATAGACCCACTTCTTTGATGACAATCTTAAGTAACAACCACCCCCCCGGGATGCCAACTCTCATTACCTTATGGCTAGCAGGCCCGATAACATTTGTCCAAACCTGGTTGTGGCTTGCTTCCTTGTTTCTTCTGAGCAGCCTAGGCCCTGCAGTCCACTCACTAGTTCCTGAATTTTCTGCAGTCCGCATGAACCCGATTGGTAAAAGATGTGGCCTGGTTTAGGGTCTTTCGTGGGTCCGGGATATCGGCTGGATCAGGAACACAGGCTCCTATTACCTCTGCTGTTGTGCCAGCTTCCTCTGGCTCCGATATTCCTCCTGTAAGTCTCAAGTACTTCTGCCACCTTTGTCACCCACTATTAGTGAAGATGCAGGAGATGAAGAACAAATGGAGGAGGACAAGGTAAAGGATGAGCAACAGTCAGGAGATGAAGAGGATAATGATCTCCTCGCTGTAGTCCATGGTTGGCGGAAGGGGATGGAGGAAGCAACTTTGAGTGCTATCCTGTCACCAACACACCATGGACTTGGACCTCATGGAATCGCCTGACACATGAGCGCCTTCTTGCTGTACTATCTTCAACACGATGCCCGCATTCTTAGGGTTAGAAATGGTGCTGACTACTGGGTTACCACTCTGTTTGATCCACTGTACAAACATAAATTTAGCCAGATTTATGCATACTGGAGTATCAAAATATGCTTGTAGACAATCTGAAGAGTGTTTTTTCCACAAGACAGCAGTGAGGCACACAGTGTGCATTCAAGTTCTAGACGTCCAACCCTGGGAACATCAAGGCGTCATCACAAAAACATTAGCAGCAGCAGTGTAAGTGGCATAAGCAATTTCTGTGAGTCATTTAACACATTTTTTAGACCAGCCCGTGCACAAGCAGATCAAAGTACATGTCTGACACGTTGTGAATGACGAGAGGATGGTGCAGGAGTATCTGGAGCTCAATATCAATGCGATTAGGGGAGTTTGAACTCTTTTGCATTTTGGTCTACAAAAATGAAAGAGTGGCCTGAGTTCGCCTGTCACACCTTGGAGTTTTTGTCATGATCATAAGCCAGCGTTCTCTCAAACATGTCTTCAGCGCTGCTGATGGTGTCCTGACATATAAACACATCTGGCTGTTCCCTGAATGTGTAGACCGCCTAACTTTCATCAAAATGAACAAGTCATGGATCTAAATTGACTTTTGAACCCCAATCGCAGATTGGGCAGGCTAGGTGATGGTGTCGTTTTTAGTGTCATGTATTAATCTCGCGTTATTGCAGTCTGTGCCAGCTTTGTGGTGTCTTCTGTGCCTGCTGTTGCTAGTGCTGATGATGTTACAATTTTTTGAAGCGTGGAGACTCCAAGTTGAGTCTCCATCTGGTGGGTTGACTGTAGTAGAAGGTGTGTCAGAGGCCTATAATACTGTTTCTGCTCTGTGAAAATTGATAACACTTTAGTGGTGTGTGACAATTATTTTTTTGAAATGTGGAGACTCCAAGTTGGGTCTCCATCTGGTGGTTTGCGTGTAGAAGAAGGTGTGTCAAAGGCCTATTATACCATTTCTACTCTGTGGAAATTGATGCCACTTTAGTGATGTGTGACAATTTTTTTTTTAAATGTGGAGACTCAAAGTTGGGTCTCCTTCTGGTGGTTGCCTGTGTAAGTAGGGCTCCAAGACAGGTAGGCCTGCACTTACTTTCAGTGAACTACCTGTGTTACTTTCCTTACATTTTTGTGCCAAAATTACTGTATGAAACTGATGCTTATGCCATCTGAGTGTGGCTGAAAAAAAAATTGGTGGTGTTGCATGAGGCATCAGGTCTCCCTTAACCATCAGATCCTCATTGAATCTTCAATTCCAAGCTGTAAATGCATGGGTCATGGCTGACTGCTTCTGTGCCATTATAAAAGGTTCTACTGTGGGTCAATTGATCAGTCAACTACCTGTGTTACTATTCTTACATTTTTCTACCAATAGTAGTCTATGAAACTGATGTTTGTGCCGTCTGAGTGTGGCTGGAATAAAAAAAAAATTGGAGGTGTTGCATGAGTTATCAGATCTCCCAGCTAAGAAGGCTTACCCCGCTCACTTAACCACCAGGTGCTCATTGAAATTCCAAGCTATAAATGCTGTTCCAGACTCTGAAACCTCATGCATGGCCTACTGCTGAATGCTGTACGATTTGCAATTACAGTTTTCATGATGTCTACCTCTAATTTGAGCTGTCTGGGAAGTTTTTTGTTACCCCTTAAGGTATTGTGTATACAGTTGGTTTGGCCTCCCAATGAATCTAATGGCGTTTGGTTACGTTCGTCAAACTGTTCATCAAACATGTTCAGCGAACGTCTAATCATTCGGCAAATTGAAACTTGAAAGGTTCGCTCATCTTTATTCAGGTCTACAACCTTTAACTCTACTTGCCTGAATGATCTTTTAAGCTGAATTATAACCACATTAAAGCTTAACTTTTATTTGATAGTTTTGTTATTTTTAAAGCTGTAAGTAGACAAAAGTCCATTGAGTTCATAAATCAGCTTAGAAGATTGTTCAGAAGAAGAGAGATATGAGATACAAACCCTGGAGACAGAATGAGGCCCCTGACCGATTTTAACCGCAATAGAACTGAAAAACATAGTTCACAAAATTCATACAATCCATCATTTTTAATAAGACACTATAGTAAAAACGCTTCACAGTGAAAAATGCATGGATTAACCCCTTCACCCCCAAGGGTGATTTGCACGTTAATGACCGGGCCAATTTTTACAATTCTGACCACTGTCTTTTTATGAGGTTATAACTCTGGAACGCTTCAACGGATCTTCGCGATTCTGAGATTGTTTTCTCGTGACATATTGTACTTCATGATAGTGGTAAAATTTCTTCCATATAACTTGCATTTATTTATGAAAAAAAACGCAAATATGGCAAAAATTTTGAAAATTTTGCAATTTTCAAACTTTGAATTTTTATTCCCTTAAAACAGAGAAATATGTCACACAAAATAGTTAAGAAATAACATTTCCCACATGTCTACTTTACATCAGCACAATTTTGGAAACAAAATTTTTTTTTGTTAGGAAATTATAAGGGTTAAAAGTTGACCAGCGATTTCTCATTTTTACAACAAAATTTACAAAGCCATTTTTTTTCGGGACCACCTCATATTTGAAGTCACTTTGAGGGGTCTATATAGCAGAAAATACCCAAAAGTGACACCATTCTAAAAACTACACCCCTCAAGGTGCTCAAAACCACATTCAAGAAGTTTATTAACCCTTCAGGTGCTTCACAGGAGCTGAAGCAACATGGAAGGAAAAAATTAACATTTTACTTTTTAGTCACAAAAATGATCTTTTACAAACATTTTTTTTATTTTCACAAGGGAAAAAGGAGAAAAAGGACTGATAAAGTTGTTGTGCAATTTCTCCTGAGTACGCCGATACCCCATATGTGAGGGAAAACCACTGTTTGGGCACACGGCAGAGCTTGGAATGGAAGGAGCGCAGTTTGACTTTTCCAAACCAAAATTGGCTGGAATTGAGAACGGACGCCATGTCGCGTTTGGAGAGGCCCCGATGTGCCTAAACAGTGGAAACCCCCCACATGTGACCCCATTTTGGAAACTAGACCCCCTAAGGAACTTATCTAGATGTGTGGTGAGTAGTTTGAACCCTCAAGTGCTTCACGCAAGTTTGTAATGTAGAGCCGTGAAGAAAAAAAATCATATTTTTTCCACAAGCATGATGTTTTAGTCCCCAAATTTTTATTTTCCCAAGGGTAAGAGGAGAAATTGAACCACAAAAGTTGTTGTCCAACTTATCCTGAGTACGCTGATACCCCATATGTGGGGGGGAACCACTGTTTGGGCGCACGGCAGGGCTTGAAAGGGAAGGAGCGCCGTTTGACTTTTCCAAACCAAAATTGGCTGGAATTGCGAACGGACGCCATGTCGCGTTTGGAGGGCCCCTGATGTGCCTAAACAGTGGAAACCCCCACATGTGACCCCATTTTGGAAACTAGACCCCCTAAGGAACTTATCTAGATGTGTGGTGAGCACTTTGAACCCTCAAGTGCTTCACGCAAGTTTGTAATGTAGAGCCGTGAAGAAAAAAAATCATATTTTTTCCACAAACATGATGTTTTAGTCCCCAAATTTTTATTTTCCCAAGGGTAAGAGAAGAAATTGGACCACAAAAGTTGTTGTCCAACATGTCCTGAGTACGCTGATACCCCATATGTGGGGGGAACCACTGTTTGGGCGCACGGCAGGGCTTGAAAGGGAAGGAGCGACGTTTGACTTTTCCAAACCAAAATTGGCTGGAATTGCGAACGGACGACATGTCGCGTTTGGAGGGCCCCTGATGTGCCTAAACAGTGGAAACCCCCCACATGTGACCCCATTTTGGAAACTAGACCCCCTAAGGAACTTATCTAGATGTGTGGTGAGCACTTTGAACCCTCAAGTGCTTCACGCAAGTTTGTAATGTAGAGCCGTGAAGAAAAAAAATCATATTTTTTCCACAAACATGATGTTTTAGTCCCCAAATTTTTATTTTCCCAAGGGTAAGAGGAGAAATTGGACCACAAAAGTTGTTGTCCAACATGTCCTGAGTACGCTGATACCCCATATGTGGGGGGGAACCACTGTTTGGGCGCACGGCAGGGCTCGAAAGGGAAGGAGCGCCGTTTGACTTTTCCAAACCAAAATTGGCTGGAATTGCGAACGGACGCCATGTCGCGTTTGGAGGGCCCCTGATGTGCCTAAACAGTGGAAACCCCCCACATGTGACCCCATTTTGGAAACTAGACCCCCTAAGGAACTTATCTAGATGTGTGTTAGGGTTCGAGTTCCCGCTCCTGCACAAGGGGAGTCTCGAACCAGTGCCGCTGCGGTCTCCCATTCATCTCCGGCCGCAGTGGAGCCTGCTCAGCAGAGACGTCGTTCCAGGCGTCTTGCCCACTCCACTACTGGGCAGTGACTTGCTGCTGCCTTTCCTGGATCTGCTATTGTGGCCAGTTCTGGAGCAGACGTCTTTGGGATAAAGTCCTGCATTTTCCCTTCTGAGCGTGCCCAGAGTGAGATCTCTCATTGGAGATCAGGGGTCACATGCTCAGGTATTGCAGCAGCTCCTATTGGCCCGCCAGGAAGGCCCTGTTACTACTAGTCTTCTGAACAGGTTCTCATTGGTCCTTGTTCCTGGAAGGTCCTGTAGCTGTTGCTATAAAAGGGTAGCATGGCTGGGCCGCCATGCGCTAATATCAACCATTGTATGCTATGCGCCAGTGTGGTCATGCGTGTGTGTGGTTAGGGACCCGGCTGAAATAAGCCACTAGAATACCGACTTAATCGGTGAGGAGTTTAGTGTGCTAGCTGGTCAGGGTCGGTGTCCTAGATGCCCTAGATTACCGGCATAACCGGTGAGGAGTTTGATTGCCGTATTCAGGGTCTGGCGTTCAGACGCCATAGATTGCGGGTGACTCCCGCGAGGACATTAGCGCATGACCACGTATTATGCTCGCTTAGCAATTAACCGTGTGCCTGAGAGCCTGACAGGACACGGTGTTTGTTCTCAGCGGCTCTGTGACGTAACAGGGTTCGCTCTCGACGCTAGACAGCGCCCTAGCGTTTTACTTTGCGGCTCACTGAAGCTAAGTGAGTTCGCACATATCGCCATATAGCACTGTGGCATCCCGTTAGCGGCTCTGTGAATTAACAGAGTCTGCACTTACTGCCACAACGCGCTACGGCGTTTATTTTAGCGACTCTGCGGGATAACAGAGTTCGCTACTTTCGTCATCTTACTAGCAGCAGGCTTTGCTTGCACGGTGGACCCCGGGCTGCGAACGCACCTCTCCACTTTATATATTTGGTGCGTTCCGCAGACCCTAACATAATATTAGCGCCAGGGTCTGGCTAGTAAAATGGCGGACGAACAGCGTCTATTGCAGTACATCCAGCAGCTGAAGGGTAGGTTGGAGGCTCTTGAGAGCACAACCTCAGCTGTGGATGTTACCGCAGTCGCTGTTCAGGCTGCTAGCGTGGCTGCAGCCAGTTTGTCCTCTGCCACCTCTGCCCCTACATTATCCCACCTCCCGCTTCCTGACAAGTTTGCCGGTGATAGCAAGCAATGTCGGGGATTCGTGAGTCAGTGCTCTATACATCTCGAGCTTCTGGCTGCACGTTTTCCCACGGATCGGGCACAAGTGGGTTTTGTACTTTCTCTACTCTCGGGCAGAGCGTTGGAGTGGGCAACGCCGCTGTGGGAGCGCGATGATCGTGTGGTGCAGAGTGCTCCTCGTTTCTTGGAGGCTCTTAAAAAGGTCTTTTTAGGACCCCAGGTCACCCACGATACGGCGCTACAACTGCTGGCATTGACACAGGGTTCGTCTTTGGTCAGTCAGTTTTCCGTCCAGTTTCGGACTCTGGCTGCTGAGCTAGATTGGTCTGATAAAGTTCTTATTCCTATCTACTGGCGGGGACTGGCTGACCATGTTAAAGACGCTTTGGCTACCAGGGAGATTCCCGCCACACTGGAGAAGCTTATCTCCATATCTACCCGCATTGACCTCCGTTTTCACGAGCGGAGGTTGGAGCGGGCCCAGTGTAGGCAGAGGTTTCGGTTGGCTCCTACCTTTGCCAAACCTCTCGAATTCCCCGATCTGGCGTCCGAACCTCAAAAGGCCACAGAAGTTCCTCATGCAGGACCTAAGTCTCGGTCCGTCCGAGTATCCGTGGTTTGTAACCATTGTCAGCAGACAGGACACTATGCCAACAGATGTCCACAGCGATCGGGGAAGCGATCGCGTCTAGTGGCCCTGGGAGGAGGTTCACTAGAGACAGCGGCATTTTCCTCCAAGATAACATTTAAAGGGACAATCACTGTTGGTACTTCCATTCTCACCGCCGACCTTTGCGTGGACTCAGGAGCAGAGGGGAATTTCATGTCCTCTAGCTTTGCTCGCCGTCATGCAATACCTCTGGTGGCGCTTGACAAATCAGTGACTGTTCGGGTAGTGAATGGGTCGTCATTGCCCTCACAAATTACACACCAGACTGTCCCACTTGCATTGTCTGTATCTCCTTCCCATCAGGAATTTATTTCCCTACTCGTCCTTCCCGAGGGAATAGACGAGATCCTACTAGGTATACCTTGGCTCCGTTTCCACTCCCCACATATAGAGTGGACTTCGGGTAGGATACTGGGTTGGAGTGATGCATGTACAGGCAGATGTGTCAGAAGTTGCGTTCAGGTTACCACTACTGAGTTACCCGCAGATCTTACTCCACTTCCCAAGCACTACTGGTCATATGCAGACGTGTTCTCCAAGAAGGCTGCGGAGACTCTTCCGCCTCATCGCCCCTATGACTGTCCTATCGACCTCTTGCCTGGCGCAGAACCTCCTCGGGGAAGGGTCTATCCCCTCTCTCTTCCTGAGACAGAGGCCATGTCGCAATATATTCAGGAGAACCTGGCAAGAGGGTTTATTAGGAAGTCGGTGTCACCGGCAGGGGCGGGATTTTTCTTCGTGCAGAAGAAAAACGGAGAATTGCGTCCGTGTATTGATTACAGGGGTCTTAACGCCATCACCGTTAAAAACAAGTACCCGTTGCCCCTGATCTCTGAGCTATTTGATAGGCTTCGGGGAGCAAGGGTATTCACTAAACTAGATCTGCGCGGTGCTTATAACCTGATTCGCATCCGTGAGGGGGACGAATGGAAGACGGCTTTTAATACCAGGGATGGGCATTACGAATATCTGGTGATGCCCTTTGGGCTCTGTAATGCTCCAGCCGTTTTCCAAGACTTTGTCAATGACATCTTCCGGGATATGCTCTCCACCTCGGTCGTAGTCTATCTGGATGATATACTCATCTTCTCTCCAGATATTGACTCCCACCGGAGGGATGTTGGCAGGGTCTTCGACCTCCTACGGGCAAATTCCCTTTACGCAAAGTTGGAGAAATGTGTGTTTGAGCAGGAGTCCTTACCTTTCCTGGGCTATATCATCTCCGCCCAGGGATTGGCTATGGATCCTGCCAAACTACAGGCGGTGATGGACTGGCAAGAACCCCACTCTCTAAAGGCGGTGCAGCGCTTTATGGGGTTCATTAATTACTACCGTCAGTTCATTCCCCACTTCTCAACTTTGGTAGCTCCCGTGGTTGCCCTTACCAAAAAGGGAGCTAATCCCAAATTGTGGTCTGAAGAGGTCTCCAAGGCCTTCACGTCTATTAAGTCTCATTTCGCTAGAGCTCCCATCCTACATCGCCCCGATGTTGATAAGCCATTTATATTGGAGGTGGATGCCTCGTCCGTTGGTGCTGGAGCAGTCCTCTTCCAAAAGGATGCTCAAGGTCGGAAGCATCCATGCTTCTTTTTCTCCAAGACCTTCACACCAGCAGAGAGGAATTATTCCATCGGGGACAGGGAGTTGCTAGCAATGAAGTTGGCCTTCTCGGAGTGGAGACATCTGTTGGAGGGAGCTCGCTTTCCCTTCCAAGTCTTCACGGATCACAAAAACCTGGTATATCTTCAGACAGCCCAGCGGCTTAATTCTCGCCAAGCCAGATGGTCCTTGTTCTTCTCCCGGTTTCATTTCACACTGCATTTCCTCTCGGGAGAGAAGAACATTCGTGCCGACGCTCTCTCTCGCTCTGTGGTGTCCTCGGAGGAGGAGGTGGAGGAGCCTCGGCTTATCGTCCCCACAGAGAGCCTGAGAACAGTGGCCCCGGTTTCGCTAGAGTCTGTGCCCCCGGGCAAGACTTTTGTGCCTACTAATTTGCGACCGGAGGTACTCTCTTGGGCACATTCGTCCAGGGTGGGTGGACACTTTGGGGCAAAGAGGACATCTGAATTGCTGGCGAGGACATATTGGTGGCCGCATATGGTCCGTGATGTTGGGGACTATGTTCGGGCGTGTGTCTCCTGCGCCAAAAATAAGTCTCCACGACAACGGCCAGCTGGGTTACTTTACCCTTTGCCGGTGGCAGACAGGCCCTGGGAGATGGTTGGGATGGACTTTGTGGTGGGCTTGCCCAAGTCTCGGGTTGCACCATCATTTGGGTAATCACCGACCATTTCTCTAAAATGGTGCATCTGGTGCCACTACCACGGTTACCTTCTGCACGGGCTCTGGCAGCGTTGTTTGTTAGGCACATCTTCCGTTTACACGGCATGCCGGACAAGATTGTCAGTGACCGAGGTCCCCAGTTTGCGTCTCGGTTCTGGAGAGAGCTTTGTCGTCTACTCAGTATTGAGTTAAATCTCTCTTCAGCGTACCATCCTGAGACTAATGGGTTGGTAGAGAGGGCCAACCAGACCTTGGTCACCTATCTACGACATTTTGTCTCAGCCAGGCAGGATGACTGGGCATCCTTGCTACCATGGGCTGAGTTTGCATTAAACAATGCTGTGGCTGATTCCACCGGACAGACCCCATTCCTCCTGAACTACGGTCAGCATCCGCGGGTACCAGTGCCTATGCCCGTGTCTTCCGCCGATTCCAGGGTGGCAGACTGGGCTGTGGAGGCACGGGACATTTGGGACCGCATGCAGGATGCCATTCAGGCCTCCAAAGAGAGGATGAGGTCTTCGGCCGATGCCCATCGGCGCCCCGCTCCTACATTTGCTCCTGGGGATTTGGTGGACTGGAGGGGCTATGGGCCTGAGGATAGGTCTTGGGAGCCTGCCGAGCATGTTCACGCTCCGCAGCTCATCGCTGCATTTGAACGCAGCGAGGTCCAGAGAAGGGGGGGCCCTAGGAGGGGGGGTAATGTTAGGGTTCGAGTTCCCGCTCCTGCACAAGGGGAGTCTCGAACCAGTGCCGCTGCAGTCTCCCATTCATCTCCGGCCGCAGTGGAGCCTGCTCAGCAGAGACGTCGTTCCAGGCGTCTTGCCCACTCCACTACTGGGCAGTGACTTGCTGCTGCCTTTCCTGGATCTGCTATTGTGGCCAGTTCTGGAGCAGACGTCTTTGGGATAAAGTCCTGCATTTTCCCTTCTGAGCGTGCCCAGAGTGAGATCTCTCATTGGAGATCAGGGGTCACATGCTCAGGTATTGCAGCAGCTCCTATTGGCCCGCCAGGAAGGCCCTGTTACTACTAGTCTTCTGAACAGGTTCTCATTGGTCCTTGTTCCTGGAAGGTCCTGTAGCTGTTGCTA
This sequence comes from Oophaga sylvatica, assembly GCA_033576555.1. Classification (NCBI taxonomy): domain Eukaryota; kingdom Metazoa; phylum Chordata; class Amphibia; order Anura; family Dendrobatidae; genus Oophaga; species Oophaga sylvatica. The sequence continues at coordinate 71,556,911 of JARQOD010000006.1, read as the reverse complement.
TAAAAGGGTAGCATGGCTGGGCCGCCATGCGCTAATATCAACCATTGTATGCTATGCGCCAGTGTGGTCATGCGTGTGTGTGGTTAGGGACCCGGCTGAAATAAGCCACTAGAATACCGACTTAATCGGTGAGGAGTTTAGTGTGCTAGCTGGTCAGGGTCGGTGTCCTAGATGCCCTAGATTACCGGCATAACCGGTGAGGAGTTTGATTGCCGTATTCAGGGTCTGGCGTTCAGACGCCATAGATTGCGGGTGACTCCCGCGAGGACATTAGCGCATGACCACGTATTATGCTCGCTTAGCAATTAACCGTGTGCCTGAGAGCCTGACAGGACACGGTGTTTGTTCTCAGCGGCTCTGTGACGTAACAGGGTTCGCTCTCGACGCTAGACAGCGCCCTAGCGTTTTACTTTGCGGCTCACTGAAGCTAAGTGAGTTCGCACATATCGCCATATAGCACTGTGGCATCCCATTAGCGGCTCTGTGAATTAACAGAGTCTGCACTTACTGCCACAACGCGCTACGGCGTTTATTTTAGCGACTCTGCGGGATAACAGAGTTCGCTACTTTCGTCATCTTACTAGCAGCAGGCTTTGCTTGCACGGTGGACCCCGGGCTGCGAACGCACCTCTCCACTTTATATATTTGGTGCGTTCCGCAGACCCTAACAATGTGTGGTGAGCACTTTGAACCCTCAAGTGCTTCACGCAAGTTTGTAATGTAGAGCCGTGAAGAAAAAAAATCATATTTTTTCCACAAACATGATGTTTTAGTCCCCAAATTTTTATTTTCCCAAGGGTAAGAGGAGAAATTGGACCACAAAAGTTGTTGTCCAACATGTCCTGAGTACGCTGATACCCCATATGTGGGGGGGAACCACTGTTTGGGCGCACGGCAGGGCTCGAAAGGGAAGGAGCACCGTTTGACTTTTCCAAACCAAAATTGGCTGGAATTGCGAACGGACGCCATGTCGCGTTTGGAGGGCCCCTGATGTGCCTAAACAGTGGAAACCCCCCACATGTGACCTCATTTTGGAAACTAGACCCCCTAAGGAACTTATCTAGATGTGTGGTGAGCACTTTGAACCCTCAAGTGCTTCACGCAAGTTTGTAATGTAGAGCCGTGAAGAAAAAAAATCATATTTTTTCCACAAACATGATGTTTTAGTCCCCAAATTTTTATTTTCCCAAGGGTAAGAGGAGAAATTGGACCACAAAAGTTGTTGTCCAACATGTCCTGAGTACGCTGATACCCCATATGTGGGGAGGAACCACTGTTTGGGCGCACGGCAGGGCTTGAAAGGGAAGGAGCGCCGTTTGACTTTTCCAAACCAAAATTGGCTGGAATTGCGAACGGACGCCATGTTGCGTTTGGAGGGCCCCTGATGTGCCTAAACAGTGGAAACCCCCCACATGTGACCCCATTTTGGAAACTAGACCCCCTAAGGAACTTATCTAGATGTGTGGTGAGCACTTTGAACCCTCAAGTGCTTCACGCAAGTTTGTAATGTAGAGCCGTGAAGAAAAAAAATCATATTTTTTCCACAAACATGATGTTTTAGTCCCCAAATTTTTATTTTCTCAAGGGTAAGAGGAGAAATTGGACCACAAAAGTTGTTGTCCAACATGTCCTGAGTACGCTGATTACCCCATATGTGGGGGGGAACCACTGTTTGGGCGCACGGCAGGGCTTGAAAGGGAAGGAGCGCCGTTTGACTTTTCCAAACCAAAATTGGCTGGAATTGCGAACGGACGCCATGTCGCGTTTGGAGGGCCCCTGATGTGCCTAAACAGTGGAAACCCCCCACATGTGACCCCATTTTGGAAACTAGACCCCCTAAGGAACTTATCTAGATGTGTGGTGAGCACTTTGAACCCTCAAGTGCTTCACGCAAGTTTGTAATGTAGAGCCGTGAAGAAAAAAAATCATATTTTTTCCACAAGTATGATGTTTTAGTCCCCAATTTTTTATTTTCCAAGGGTAAGAGGAGAAATTGGACACCAAAAGTTGTTGTCCAACATGTCCTGAGTACGCTGATACCCCATATGTGGGGGGGAACCACTGTTTGGGCGCACGGCAGGGCTTGAAAGGGAAGGAGCGCCGTTTGACTTTTCCAAACCAAAATTGGCTGGAATTGCGAACGGACGCCATGTCGCGTTTGGAGGGCCCCTGATGTGCCTAAACAGTGGAAACCCCCCAATGTGACCCCATTTTGGAAACTAGACCCCTAAGGAACTTATCTAGATGTGTGGTGAGCACTTTGAACCCTCAAGTGCTTCACGCAAGTTTGTAATGTAGAGCCGTGAAGAAAAAAAATCATATTTTTTCCACAAGCATGATGTTTTAGTCCCCAATTTTTTATTTTCCCCAGGGTAAGAGGAGAAATTGGACCACAAAAGTTGTTGTCCAACATGTCCTGAGTACGCTGATACCCCATATGTGGGGGGGAACCACTGTTTGGCGCACGGCAGGGCTTGAAAGGGAAGGAGCGCCGTTTGACTTTTCCAAACCAAAATTGGCTGGAATTGCGAACGGACGCCATGTCGCGTTTGGAGGGCCCCTGATGTGCCTAAACAGTGGAAACCCCCACATGTGACCCCATTTTGGAAACTAGACCCCCTAAGGAACTTATCTAGGTGTGTGGTGAGCACTTTGAACCCCAAGTGTTTCACTAACGTTTATAATGCCCTGGCGTGAAAAAAAAAATATTTTTTTTTCCACAAAAGTGATGTTTTAGTCCCCAATTTTTTATTTTCCCAGGGTAAGAGGAGAAATTGGACCCCAAAAGTGTTGTCCAATTTGTCCTGAGTACGCTGATACCCCATATGTTGGGGGGATACACTGTTTGGGCACACGGCAGGGCTCGAAGGGAAGCAGTGACGTTTTGGAATGCAGACTTTGATGGAATGGTCTGCGGGCGTCATGTTCCGTTAGCAGAGCCCCTCATGTGCCTAAACAGGGAAACCCCCCACATGTGACCCCATTTTGGAAACTAGACCCCTAAGGAACTTATCTAGGTGTGTGGTGAGCACTTTGAACCCCAAGTGTTTCACTAAAGTTTTATAATGCCCTGGCGTGAATAAAAAAAAAAAAAATTTCCACAAATATGATGTTTTAGTCCCCAATTTTTTATTTTCCCAAGGGTAACAGGAGAACTTGGACCACAAAAAGTTGTTGTCCAATTTGTCCTAAGTACGCTGATACCCCATATGTTGGGGGAACCACTGTTTGGGCGCATGGCAGGGCGCAGAAGGGAAGCAGTGACGTTTTGGAATGCAGACTTTGATGGAATGGTCTGCGGGCGTCATGTTCCGTTAGCAGAGCCCCTCATGTGCCTAAACAGTGGAAACCCCCACAAGTGACCCCATTTTGGAAACTAGACCCCCTAATGAACTTATCTAGGTGTGTGGTGAGCATTTTGAACCCCCAAGTGTTTCACTAAAGTTTATAATGCCCTGGCGTGAATAAAAAAAAAAAAAAATTTCCACAAATATGATGTTTTAGTCCCCAATTTTTTATTTTCCCAAGGGTAACAGGAGAAATTGGACCACAAAAGTTGTTGTCCAATTTGTCCTGAGTACGCTGATACCCCATATGTTGGGGGGAACCACTGTTTGGGCGCATGGCAGGGCGCAGAAGGGAAGCAGTGACGTTTTGGAATGCAGACTTTGATGGAATGGTCTGCGGGCGTCATGTTCCGTTAGCAGAGCCCCTCATGTGCCTAAACAGTGGAAACCCCCACAAGTGACCCCATTTTGGAAACTAGACCCCCTAAGGAACTTACCTAGGTGTGTGGTGAGCATTTTGAACCCCCAAGTGTTTCACTAAAGTTTATAATGCCCAGGTGTAAAAATAAAAAATCCTACTTTTATCCTCACAAAAATGATGTTTTAGTCCCCAATTTTTTATTTTCCCAAGGGTAAGAGGAGAAATTGGACACCAAAAATTGTTTTCCAATTTGTCCTGAGTACACTGGTGCCCCATATGTGGGAAAAAACTGTTTGGGCACAAGTCGGGGCTCAGAAGGGAAGTCGTGACGTTTTGGAATGCAGACTGATGGAATGGTCTGCGGGCGTCATGTTCCGTTTGCAGAGCTCCTGATGTGCCTAAACAGTAAAAAAAAACCACAAGTGACATAATTTTGGAAAGTAGACTCCCAAGGAACTTTTCTAAATGTGCCCCCCTTCTGGAACTAATCTTTCCTGTAAAGTAAATTAGTAGTGCATTGAGGTGTGGTACAATTTGAAACAATCCTTCATACACAGGCCAGGTTTTTCGGGGCAGGTGTCGCATTGGTAAGTGGTGTCCTTGCGTATTCCCTTTTGTAACACACTCGGCACCTTTTTTGCGGCTTACCTTTGCTTCCAGTTGGCGGGACCACCCCGGGAAATGCTGACCTGGTATGATACGAGCACCTTCAGTTCCAGAAGTACTGGGGCCCGCTGTTTCCTGAGCGCCAAACATCAGGGCCTTAACCACTACCTCCTGGAACTGAAGGTACGTCGTATCGCTGTTGCGTGCACATCGTGACAGCAGGAAAGCGTTGAGCATTGCCATTTGGACGATGTGCACGGACAGCTTCTTGTACCACACCTTGGCCTTTCTCAAAGCACTGTACGGTTGGAGGAGTTGATCAGAGAGATCAACACCCCCCCATGTATTTATTGTACCCCAGTACACAGTCCGGTTTGCGGACCTGTGTAGAGGTACCCCGTACAGTGCTGAGGGGCTGCCATCACCATGTATGGTGGTCAAGAGAAGGACATCCCTCTTGTCCTTGTACTTGACCACCAACAGGTGGTCGCTACATTGGGCTCTGCTCTCACCCTTTCTGAGCATCTGCCCAAGTAGCGTCTTCGGGAGGCCTCTCTGATTTTTGCGGACGGTACCGCAAGCTGCGGTACCTCGCGCAGAGAGGGATTTGTAGAGTGGGACGCTGGAATAAAAGTTATCGGTGTAAAGGTGATAACCTTTATCCAGCAGTGGGTGCACCAAATCCCACACAATTTTCCCACTCACTCCCAGGACGGGGGGACACTCAGGGGGTTCAATCCTGGTGTCCTTTCCTTCGTAAACTCTAAAGCTGTGCGTGTACCCTGAGGTACTCTCGCACAGCTTGTAGAGTTTAATTCCGTACCTTGCCCTCTTGCTGGGCAGGTACTGGCGGAATCTGAGCCGTCCCTTAAAATGAACCAAGGACTCATCCACGCAGATGTCCCTTTGGGGCACGTACACTTCAGCAAACTTTTTGCTGAAGTGTTCGATGACCGGCCGAACTTTGAACAGACGGTCAAAGTTGGGGTCATTTTGTGGGGGACACTGTGCATTATCATTATAATGCAGGAATTTGTGGATGGCCTCAAAACGCGTCCGAGCCATGACCATTCGGAACAGTGGAGTGTTGTATAAAATATCAACACTCCAATATTGCCGAAGTTCTGGCTTCTTCAGGATCCCCATATGGAGGACCAGGCCCCAAAACTGCATCATTTCACCTGCGTCTACAGGAGACCAGTTGGAAAATGATGACACTGGGTTTTGCGCCAAAAATTGCCGAGCGTACAAATTAGTTTGCTCCACCACGAGGTTAATAAAATCCTCAGAGAAAAAGACTTTGAAAAAGTCTATTTCTCTGAGGCCCGTGGTGTCAAACTTGATTCCTGATTCTGCCACAAAATCAGGAATCAGTGGCTCGTAATTTTCGGGGGGCGGGGTCCATATGGGGTCCGAAGAGGGGTGCGCTGGTTCATTTTCAGGGGTGGGCGCTGCCTCATCTTCTGTCCTGGGGCGTCTGCGTGGCGGTTCCGCAGGACCCGAGGAGGAAGATGAGGAAGAGGAGGAAGAAGAAGAAGAGGATGAAGAATCTGAAAAGTAAAGAAATGTGGGATCCTCTCCCTCGCTATCAGTGTCGGAGGCAAGGAAAGCGTATGCCTCTTCCACTGAATAGCGCTGTTGGGAAGAACGTGACGAGCGGGACATTTTTTTTGTGAATGTGGTGCTTTGTGTGAACTTTATTTATAACTGTGTGTGTGTGTGTGTGGGGGGGATAGTGGTTGGTGCAAACTATGCTGAAAGGAAAAAGCTAAAAGAAAAGAAAGAGAATAGGGAAAAAAATGCCTGTGAAAAAAAGTCTAAACCAGCAGGCACGAGCTCTGATAAGTGACCGGTGTCACTTATCAAAGTTCCGCGGCTGCCGGATGTGCGCACAGGAGTGGCGGAAAGGGAAGTGAAAAAAAAAAAACGGCAGGAACGAGCTCTGATAAGTGACCGGTGTCACTTATCAAAGTTCCGCGGCTGCCGATGTGCGCACAGGAGTGGCGGAAAGGGAAGTGAAAAAAAAAAACTCAGGAACGACTCTGATAAGTGACGGTGTCACTTATCAAAGTTCCGCGGCTGCTAGATGTGCGCACGGAGTGGCGGAAAGGGAGTGAAAAAAAAAAACGGCAGGAACGAGCTCTGATAAGTGACTGGTGTCACTTATCAAAGTTCCGCGGCTGCTGGATGTGCGCACAGGAGTGGCGGAAAGGGGAGTGAAAAAAAAAAAGACGGCAGGAGCGAGCTCTGATAAGTGACCGGTGTCACTTATCAAAGTTCGCGGCTGCTAGATGTGCGCACAGGAGTGGCGGAAAGGGGAGTGAAAAAAAAAAAAAAAACCCGGCAGGAACGAGCTCTGATAAGTGACCGGTGTCACTTATCAAAGTTCCGCGGCTGCTAGATGTGCGCACGGGAGTGGCGGAAAGTGGGGTGAAAAAAAAAAACTGCAGGAACGAGCTCTGATAAGTGACTGGTGTCACTTATCAAAGTTCCGCGGCTGCTGGATGTGCGCACAGGAGTGGCAGAAAGGGGAGTGAAAAAAAAAAAAAACTGCAGGAACGAGCTCTGATAAGTGACTGGTGTCACTTATCAAAGTTCCGCGGCTGCTGGAAGTGCGCACAGGAGTGGCGGAAAGGGGAGTGAAAAAAAAAAACAAAAACGGCAGGAACGAGCTCTGATAAGTGACCGGTGTCACTTATCAAAGTTCCGCGGCTGCTAGATGTGCGCACGGGAGTGGCGGAAAGTGGTGTGAAAAAAAAAAAACTGCAGGAACGAGCTCTGATAAGTGACTGGTGTCACTTATCAAAGTTCCGCGGCTGCTAGATGTGCGCACGGGAGTGGCGGAAAGTGGGGTGAAAAGAAAAAAAAAACCTGCAGGAACGAGCTCTGATAAGTGACTGGTGTCACTTATCAAAGTTCCGCGGCTGCTGGAAGTGCGCACAGGAGTGGCGGAAAGGGGAGTGAAAAAAAAAAAAAAAACTGCAGGAACGAGCTCTGATAAGTGACTGGTGTCACTCATCAAAGTTCCGCGGCTGCTGGAAGTGCGCACGGAGGGGGGTGCAAAAGAAAAACGAGCACGAGTGTTGATCGGTGAACTGCGTCACCAATCAACGCTTGGCGGCTGCTAAATGTGTGCAAAGGGGGGGTAAAAAGAGGGGGAAAGGGAAGGGGGGAGGGGGAATGGGGGGATTGGGGTGGATCGGGCAGGGATCGGGGCTCAAAAACTCACGTTTGTAGTCTCTCTTCTTCTTCTCTTCTCTCTTCTTCTCTCTTCTTTTTCTCTCTTCTTTCTTTCTCTCTCTTCTTTCTTCAGCAGGAGTTGTGGTGTCACAGGCTACTGTGGCACCACAAGGCCCAGCACAGGAGGAGATCTGGCGTGTGACCGCACTGCAGGAATCCTCAGCAAGTGTGAGGACCCCTGCAGTGCGGTCAGACAGGTCAGATCCAGTTTGCAGACAGGTCACAGAGCGGTCACATCGCTGCTGTGACCTGTCATTGGTGGGATCGATGATCACATCGATCCCACCAATCAGAGGAGACCCTTGATTTGCCGGTTGCTAGGCACCGGCCTAGTAATCGGAGCTCACTGCTCCGATTCCTAGGCAGGTCACCGGCAGGTCAGGAAGCAGGGCACAGAGCGGTCACACCGCTGCTGTGCCCTGTGATTGGCGTGATCGTCGATGACATCGATCGCGCCAATCAGCAGCTGCAGGCCCTACTGGGCCTGTCCTAGGCTCCGGCCTAGGATCGGTGCTATTACTGCACCGATCCAGGCAGGTACAGGCAGGGCACAGCGCGGATACACCGCGGCTGTGCCCTGCGATTGGCGCGATCGATGTGATCGGCGATCGCGCCAATCCAGGGGGGGTCTGCTCCTTTCTATGCCCAGGCCTAGGATCGAGTACATCGGTACTCGATTCTAGCCTGGGATCTCACTGTTTCAGCCCATCGGATTGGCTGAAACAGTGAGAAAGGCTGCGATTGGCTGTTCAGAATTGAACAGCCAATCACAGCGATCGGGAGTGAGGGTGGGCGGTGACAGACCCCGGGATGCCGGCGCCATCTCTCCTGAGGTAAGATGGCGTCGGAATTTTAATGCGATCATTGCGACTTAAGTTGCAATGTCGCATTAAAGGGCTGGACGTACTATCCCGTCCCCGGTCATACGGGCCCAGGTACCATGGACAGGATAGTACGTCCGATGGCAGTAAGGGGTTAAAGAAAAATAAAAGCCCTCAAATGTTTTCATAGCCTTTAAAAATGATTCATCACTTGATAAAATAAAATTGAATTAAATAATTTGTAAAGATCACCTGATTCTGTTGCCCTATTCCATTTTGAGCTGTATCACTCCATTACAGAGATAATCACATTTATTGCTTTTGGAGCACACTATGTAACATTTTTACTTACAGACCAATTGCTCTTTCCTTCATAATCTTTTCTGAGGACCCAGGCTTTTTACCCTACTCCTCCCATTGCCAATCACAGCTCAACAATATCTGAGACCACTAGAAAAAACAGATCAGCTGCCAAGCTGTGACTGGTAGCATCTGGGAGGCAGGGGAAGGATGCAATGCAAAAAGAAAAAGAGTTTCACAATAAGGAGAGATCACGAATTTTTGCAAGGTAACTTAACTTTTTTGAGAAAATGACAGGGCCTCTTTAAGTGCTTTCGCTCATCAATATCATCTCATTACTGGCCATAAAAAGATGTATTCCCAGAAAACTTCTTCAAAGAAATTCTAATAGATACATTATTTTTCATTTTATTCAGAAATCTAATTTGGTATATTAGCCACAGAGAGTTCTTAACCAAAGCAGATAGCTATTTTGGACATCTAAGGAAATTATTTTGAGTTTTATCCATCAAAGTTTTCTCAGAGAAGGACCCAATTATGTCTCAAATGAAACTGAAACAAACTATATCTAGTAAAGACTGTGTTTTGATACAGATCATAACACTTTAAATGGTTTCATGTATCAATATCACCTTCACGGTAATGGCACTTACATCACTTTCATGACCTTCTCGAAGGTTATATGTAAGATCTTGCTGTATGTCTTCTACAAATCTATGTGCATATTCAGGGTAAAAGTCCAATACTTCATAAAGGCCTTTGAGGATGATACACTGAAGATCGCAGTAGGTTAGTGCTTTGACATCTGCATTGGTTTTAATGACTTGATCTTTAATTGGTAGGTTTGCGCCAATTAAATCACCTTTACCTATGAAAAGCAAAGGCAATGTTAGATAATTTTTTCATCTGAATAGGTAATTTAGTAATTCGGATGTTTCTAAAGCTTCATTTCTACTACTTTAGATCACTTTGTAAATATCATAAATGAGCTAGATATTATTATTGTGTAATCAGAAATTATATTTACATTTTTTATCTAATAACTTTAGTTTCTCTACTCTATACCCAAATTTATCTTCCAACTTCATATGCCAAAAAATTACAATATAGGGAGAAGATGTGCATCATTTTTATATCTTATCAAGTACATCGTTTTCTATGGATCTGAGGCATTTATAAAAGCAGATAGTAATCGCTATCTAAGGGTAATAAAAAGTATTTCTCTTTTTCTATGAATCTTTTTTATTAAGTGAGAGTCAAGCAGACTACTCAATAAATTGACCTGTCCATGGCAGAACAATCGAAAAAGCTGCTTTATGGAAGTTATATGATTTCACGTCACTACAATATGCCAGAAATTTCAATTCTATGGGTCTGAGTATACATTTCTACGATTCTAGAATGTAGTTGAAAGTCTTTTCTTAATTCATCCCCTATCATTGTTTAGAATTTCTTTGGGCTGTTGTAATAGTTTTGATCATCACTGAATCTTTATTCAACCCAACTCCCATGGATTAGAAAAATGTGACATCCTAGAGGTAAGTCACCCAATGTCTCTCATTAGACAACTCCTCTTAATAAAGCAATCCACATATATTGATAGATTTATTTTAAAAATAGAAAAATGTAACAGCACATATAATAATTTAGAGATGGGTTCAAATGTCCACCAAACAAAATATCCAAATTTTGTGATATATAAAAGTCAAAAAAGGCAGGCAGTACTCCAATAGTAACCAAAAAAAGGACTTTATACAGAACATGTGGTGTGGTGACGTTTCGGTTCAAATGAATCTTTCTCAAGCTTGAGAAATGTTCATTTAAACAAAAATGTTGCCACGCCACATGGGCTGAATAAAGTCCCTTTCGTTTGGTAACTATTGGAGTACGGCCTGCCTTTTTTGACCTATAGCTAGATAGAGAAAAAAGAGAGCAAAGAGCAGCACCTTTATATTAATTACTGGGTGCAAAGCCTCCTAGGTACATACCAGTCCTTGCTATGTAAAGAAAAGATGGAAGCAGCACACCATCATAATGCAAAATTATGTTGCTTTAATAGCTCATCATTCATGATGTGCTATTAAAACAACACCTTTTTGCACTATGATGGTGTGCTGCTTCCATTTTTTCTTTAGATAGATAGACAGATGATAGATATTTTTTAATAGGTATTGTCTTAAAGGTTTTCATTGGAATATCCCTTAAGCCCCCGTCACACACAGCGATCTCGTTTTGTGACGCAACAGCGATCTCCCCAGCGATATCGCTGTGTGTGACATTCAGCGACAATCAGCCCCCCTGCTGGGTATCGCTGATCGTCGCTGAATGTCCTGGACATTTTTTTGATCATTGGTCTCCTGCTGGCCAGCACGCATCGCTGTGTGTGGCAGGCAGGAGACCAGCGATCAGTTGGTAACCAAGATGCGCATCGGGTTTCCAGGTGCCGTGCAGCGGCTGGAAACCTGATGTGTACCTTGGTTACCAGCTCCCTGCACAAGCGGGCTGGTATCCAACGTACACTGCGGGTAACTAAGCGACGTTACCGCAGTGTCGCTGTCCTGATCGCTGCCTGAGCTGCCTGTTTGGCAGCTCAGCAGCGATCATGTAGCAACACGCCAGCGATCCTGACAAGTGCATATCGTTGTCGGGATTGCTGGTGTGTTGCTATGTGTGACGGGGCCCTTAGTGACTAGCCTTGATTTGTCCTTATTTACTGATTTTATTTTTTTGTTTGTTTGTTTTCTTGTGTCTCGGCACTCCACCTTTTATATTTTTTCATTGGCATGACTGTATGAGGCTTTGTTTAGTGCAGGAAAAATTGTATTTATCTGTGCTATTTGGGGGGAATATATGAATTGCTTTTGACTTATATGGTTCAATTTTCATCATGTATATAGTAAAAAAGCAATTTACATAATTGTTATTTTTGTTTATTTTTACTATTCTTGTAAAAGTTATAGTAATGGGTAAAGCATGTTGATCATGGGAATATAATATGTATACACTTTCTGTTTTAATGTTTTCAGAAGAAAATGTATTTTATTTCATAAAAAATCTAATTTTTTGTCTTTTTGATAGATTTTATTTTTTTTTTTTGTTACATTTTTATTACCATTTTATCCTAGTAAGTACTGTTTTACATGCATGTATTTCATATATAACATATTAGCCTGCTTGCAGACTATTGTTAAGGCTGTGGTTATTATATTGACAACCATGGTGTTTTAGGGGTATTATAGACAGGATTGGAAGTTGATACCTGCTAGAACAGGAGATAGGATGTCAATAAACTATAGGGTGGCAAAGGAAAAATATGCAACACTTATTATACAACACTGTAGAATAAGGTCCTTAATAACTGCTCTAGTAAGGCATATTTGGGTTCAGAAATTAGTGGTTAAACATTAGTTAAAGAGTTTGTAGCAGTTATGGAAGTTATCCCTTACTGGATTTACTTCCCGATTGCTGGTGGTCCAACCGTTGCAATCCTGTGAAAGGGTTCTGCAGAGCCTTGTCTGAGTGCAGTGGAGGTTGAGCATGAGCATTTCCACTACTCTCACCCTCTATGAGACCGCCAGAGATAACTGAGAACTGTGCTGTGCTGTCTATTGCAGTCACAAAGAATTAACCCATAAGGACACTGCAAAAATAAAACTATGCATACATACAGTATATGCATAATAAAATACACATCAGTCATTTGAAAAAAGTATATTAATTTGCAACATTCTTTACGTTTTTTTGCTTTTTTTAGTATTTACATGTAAAACCATAATTGACAACTTAAAAATATAAAATGATGTATAAGAAATTTGCAGTTTTCTAACTCATGCTAATTCTAGATTTTACTGGTGAAATATCCCATATTGTAGTGATTACAAATCATTTAAAAATAACCGCAGTTCCTTAGCTGAAGAGCTAATGAGCAGCTGTCAAGTGAAGAACACAAAATCATCGTAATATTATGCAGCTTTTTCTATTGTACCTTGTCTCTAGCTGGAGAACTGGTCATATGGGATAGTGCAGAGACTGCTGCGCTTATAATTTGATTCCTCATTAATTGGAGAAGCAGCTCTTAAGTCACAAAATCCTTTATTTTTGAGACCATAATAGCATATTTTTGCTATATCATCGTGTTGAGATGACTGGCATTTTTAGGATTACTTTTTAAACACATAAACCAAATCTTAATATTTTTAAGTTTTAAACAAGATCATAACCACATTTACTTCTTACAAACCTAAAATGAGAGAGACAAAAAAACAGATATATGCACAAAAACTGTGCCCACAGAACTTCATGTCATGGGTTTTTATGGCCAAGCAGATGTATGTAAGCCTTACATCACCAAGGACAATGCCAGGCATTGGACAAAGTGCTTTAAAGCACTTTAGAGCAGTGTAAATTTGTTTTGTGGAATTTGGAATCACTCTTCTGTATCTGACAGTCTTATGAAAAAGTCTAAGTTTCGCAAATGCCAGCAGAATTTTACAATACCTGCTTGAATGCATTTTTCTAACTGTAAAGTAGAATAGTATGGGGTGGCCTTAACCCCATAGTTCCATTGAAGTAAAATCTTAATGTTTCAGCATATCAAGACATGCTTGACTACTTTGTGGGAACAATTTGGCAAGGCCCTTTTCTGTTTCAGCATGACTGTGACCCACTGCACAAAGCATGGTTGGGTAATTCTGTGGAATAATTTGATCGGCCTGCAAAACCACTGATCATAACACCATTGGAGACCTTTGAGATGAACTAGAAGAGACTTTGTGAGTGAGATCGTCATCCAACATCAGCGAATGACCTCACAAATGCTCTTCTCGATGAATCTGCAAACATCATTATTTCAATGCAAACTTTGTAGAAGGGATTTCTGGGATTATAAACTATTATTCTGTCTATCCAGAATCAGCACCACACCGGTTTCTGGTTTATGTCTGGTAATTCAGCTGAGCTCAATTGTATGGTGCTGGTATTTCATCCTGTCTTAATTGTGTTGAAACCTATCTGAATGGCTGACACAGGAATCTCATCTCTATGCAGCAGCCACATGTAGACAGGACTAAGCTGCACTACACTGTTTCTGTAACTCCTTTAGATGTGAAATGGAGTTAAAGGGGTTGTTTGGTCTTAGGCTGGGGTCACACTGGTGACAAAATCGGACGACTGCAAAGCGATGAAATAACGCATTGCAGTCGGACCAATGTTAATCTATGGAGCAGCTCCCAGTATCAATTTTTTTGTGGTCCGTTTTATACGTGCGAGTGCAATCGCAGCATGCTGCGATTGTCACTGATTGTTGGTCGACAATCGCCAATGCAAGTCTATGGGTGCGATGAAAACTCGGATTACAAACGGACCGTAACGTATGACTTGCAATTAAATCGCACCGGTGTCCTTTAGAAAAGCCGGCAATTCATCCCCGGCTATACTGTAAAATCACACTGACAGCTTTAATAAAGAATGTAAAGAATACATATACACACATAGAATAAATATATATATATACATGTCATTGTGACATAATATATATATATATATATACATATATTTATAGTTCATGCACTTCTACATAGTATAATAGCCGCTGATTCAATTGCCGGCTTTTGTGAAATTACAGACCCGACATGAAATGACACATGGTTTACATACAGTTAACCATGTCATTTCATATAGTTTCATATATGGTTTTCACTAACAATTACATAAGTGTATGTGTGCAAAATTTCACACATGTAGGGGTTAATTAAAGGTGTAAATTCGTTGAAAAATAATGCGTGGGCTCCCGCGCTATTTTCTCTACCAGATAGACAAAGCCAGCGAGTGGGGGCAAATATTAGCCTAGGGAGGGTGCATTTATTTTGTGCCCCCCTGGCTACTAATATCTGCCCCCAGCCACCCCAGAAAAGGCAAATCTATAATTAGATTCACCCTTTCTGGCACTTTGCCGGTCTATTCCCATTGCCCTATAGCGGAGGCGAATGGGTTAATAATGGGTTAAAGCCACCTTGCTATTGAAAGGTGACTTTAAGCCAGGTTAATAATTGAGAGTTGTCAATTTGACAACTATCAATTATTAATCCTATTGAAGGAAATAAAAAAACACACACACATTAATAATAAATAATTTTAATGAAATAAACACACATTTTTTGACCATCTTTTATTTAACTGGTAATCCTTGCGAAGCCCTTGCTCTCCTGTAATAAAGAAAAAATAATTAAACAACCATATTCTTACCTATCCGGTGCTCTGTCAGGTCCCACGCTGTAATCCTTCACAAAGGGTTGACAGGATTACAGCCAAGCAGCTCAGCTAATGCTTGCTGCTAAACTGTAATCCCCTGAATGAATGAGCTTATCTCCGGGCTGACAGGAGAGGAAGTGATTACTGTGTGAAGCTTAATTGATTGCTTCCCACAGTAATCAGTTCACTTCAGGTCAGCCGGGGACACCGCACAGCATCAGTGACATCAGTGGGAGTCCCGGCTGACCTGAAGTGAACTGATTACAGTGGGAAGCAATCAATGAAGCTTCCCCCAGTAATCAGTTCCTCTCCTTTTTCCGGGAGAGGAACTCATTCATTCGGGGGCTTTCAGCTCAGCGGCAAGCATTAGCTGCGCTGCTTGGCTGAAAGCTAGTTAACCCTTTGTGAAGGATTACAGCATGGGATCTGACAGAGCACCGGATAGTTAATAATAATGTTGTTTTATTATTTTTTCTTTATTACAGGAGACTAAGGGCTTCACAAGGATTACCAGTTAAATAAAAGATGGTCAAAAAATGTGTGTTTATTTCATTAAAATTATTTATTCTTCATGTGTGTGTTTTTTTTTTTCCTTCAATAGGATTAATAATTGAGAGTTGTCAAATTGACAACTCTCAATTATTAACCTGGCTTAAAGTCACCTTTCAATAGCAAGGTGGCTTTAACCCATTATTAACCAATTCGCCACCGCTACAGGGCAATGGGAATAGACCGGCAAAGTGCCAGAAAGGACAAATTTAATTATAGATTTGCCTTTTCTGGGTGGCTGGGGGCAGATATTAGTAGCCAAGGGGGGCACAAAATAAATGCACCCTCTCTAGGCTAATATTATCTGCCCCCACTTGCTGGCTTTGTCTGTCTGGTTGAGAAAATAGCGCGGGAGCCCACGCATTTTTTTCAAACGAATTTACACCTTTAATTAACCCCTACATGTGTGAAATTTTGCACACAGACACTCATGTAATTGTTAGTGAAAACCATATATTAAACTACATGAAATTACATGGTTAACTGTATGTAAACCATGTGTCATTTCATGTCGAGTCTGTAACTTCACAAAAGCCGGAAATGAATTAGCGGCTTTTACACTTTGTAGAAGTGCATGAACTATAAATATATGTATATATATATATGTCTCAATGACATGTATATATATATATATCTATATATATATGTATTCTATGTGTATATATCTATTCTTTTGTGCTTTAAAAACTGTCATTGGGATCCATTATATGTCGGTTTTGCTAGCCACCGACAAAATCTTGCAAGTCGGATGTGAAACGTACGCTCACATGCGACAAAATCACATCAGCGACGGAAAATCGGATGCAAGAAGCATCAATGTTCATGAAACTTTTGTGCGATAATCGTCCCACTAAAATGGACAGATTTTTTAGACGTGGTGTGTGACCCCAGCCTTAGACTACAAGTCTGCAGTCACTCAAGCACTGCTCACTCTGAAGATTCTCCAGTGCCAGGATGGGTGGGTGGTTCTGTGACCTCAAAGTAGGCAATTTGCATTCCTCCAGTCACATTCTGACTGGACTGTGTCTGGCCTCACTCAATACACTTGTATCGAGTGAGGTAGCCCATCTAGTTGGCTCATGACCCCATGTTTGCAAATCACATACTTGCAGTCAAGCTACCCGTACCGGCACCATAGAATCCTTACAGTGCTCAGTGCTTGTGATGTGAGAATTCACAAGTCGTCAGTCAAATAGAGTGAATGAAGATTTGTGGCCTAAATCCAGACAACCCACTTTAAGGAAACAGAGTGACACAGCAAGATTCATAATTTTTAGAACTGAGAGTTTTGGCTGGCATGAATGTTTGTGACTGGCACAAAAATAAGATACAGATACTTCCATCTTCATGAATGACTGGAATGAGAATATTCCTTATATAAAAATATTTTTTTTTCACTGGCTGCTAGAAAGAAAACTGATCTTCAGTAGAACTGTCTGCTCTACTTTCTAAATAAACATATTGTCTATTAAATTACAGCAAATTACAAAGAACAGAAAAGAAAACTGCAGAAGGAGTTTTGGTGTTTCTTGTTTATTTTATTCCTTTTGAAATATTTTTTTTCCTTTGATGGTTATAGTTATTGTATTCTATTAATAAAATACTAATGTTTGGCTTATGCTAAAAAAATGTAACTCATTATTATAATTATCATCATCACTATGATTGAAGAGACTTGGAGTTTGATATCAGAAAGTAAAAAGTACATACCTAAAATAGCCAAAACCATTCCATCTTTTAAAACTTCCATGGAACCTGAGCACACCAAATAAATTGCCTGCAATGCATCTCCCTGCCGGAGTAGGTACTCTCCAGGAGCACAGAAGGAGGTTTTGATATGCAGAGACAAGGACCTGAGGCAACCGCGGCTAGCGCTCTCAAAAAGGGATAGTTGGAGAATCTCCTTGTTTAAGTGCATGGTTATATCTGAACGTAGCTCATCTGGAAATTCTTTCAGGAGCTGTCAAATACAGGCAAGGTATTAATGCAGCTAGAAATATATTTTTACAGTTCAGAATCATAAAATCTTTAAACCATTTAGCTTTGTAACAAATCTCTCCTTAGCAGCTTTAGACACAGGAAAATGTGTCATTACTTATAAATAAATTGCTGCACAGGCATTGTATAAAAAACCTCTAAATCCTGTGACATTCATACATACAATAGACTTATTTTATATAATATAATATGCTATTTAACACTCTATAGTTATAAAATATCAAATGTGTTAAAATAATCCCAAAATTTTATATAAAAATATATTAGGGTGATTTCTAAAAACTGGAAATGTATTAGCCAATAGAAAAACTTCCAGAAATTATATTATAAAGCTATTGTGGTGGCATTGAGTTTATTCTTAATTATGCCAGATGTATTATCAGTAGGCACAGGGACCAGCTATTTTTCATATGAGTCTGAACTTTGACTCCTCTTGTTGATTGAATTGATTTTTGTCAATTGTTGAATGGCTGCTGTTTACCTATTGCATCAGTCCTTGCAGCTTATTGTCCTACTATCCATGGGAAACAAAGATACAGGATAATTGAACAATCAATGTTTGTTAATATGTTGATTACTTATTGTATCAGTCCATGTAACTTGTTGTACTGCAAACATTGAAGGATAAACTATGCAGGTTATTTGAACACTCGAACAATGAGATATGAACTCCACCTACCTTTCCCCAATGCTGTGGAAAAATGCCTGAATAAGAGCTGTGAACTATAAAAGGAGAATTTGTCTCTGTCTTCCAGAACTCTACATGACAGTAAACACAGCAGCATGGCTCCAATCGGAGGAATACATATTTGACTCTGTGCAGAATGTCAGCTTAAGGATCCACGGCCCCAGCTGGAAGAATACAGACCTGCTCCACTGACCATCAATGAACTCTCAGAGATGTTTAGAGAATCCAGGTTGGGACAATCAGGTCACCTGGCCATATATCTCAATGGAGTCTGTCAGCTTCCAAAGCTTGCCACTACATCCTTTCTGTGGGTGCCCACCAAAAGCGGGGTGCCACTAGAGGTAGTTAGCCCTGGAAACCCTGAAGTCGCAGATGTATTAATTCCTGTGGGGCAGCTGAAGGGTGAGACTCTGTCATTTGCATCATTTTATGTACTTGCTGTGTCTATGCTATATGTTATTGTCTATTGGTGGTTCAATGGTTTAATAAGTATTGCCACACTGTGTTACCCTCACTCTTTGTTGTCTGATTAATAATCTGCCCATGGAAAAGGAGTATGGGCGTTCAGTAGGATGAGCCTTAGTCCATGCGCTCTTTCTAAAGTCAGCCAGGCCAGTGGATGAGAGCACCCACTGACCCTTGTGTCTCCACAGCTACTATTGAGCATTAAATAAAGTGTAATTGCACTTTTAAAAAGCTGTCAATATGTTATAGAGACTTGTCAGAAGTTAGGATCAATAGGGATTTGTAGAGGTAGATGCACTCAGATTATTAATATTAAACATTTTTATAGCGCCATTTATCCATTGTGCTCAGATGAGCAAAGCTCTCCTTTGAGACTGAAGATAAACTTAAAGGAGTTATCTGAGACTAGATTTTTTTTTATATGGTTCTAAGAAGTTACAGGCAGACAGTTGCTAACTACCTGCCTGTTCTGCCTGCCGCCGATCTCTGTTGGCTCAGAGTGGTGACTGCTCCAGCAGGTGATCCGGCCGCTTCAGCTCTGTTCACGAGACATGCTGATTGACAGTTTTCTAACTTCAAAATCGTAAGGAAAAATATTTAAATATCTTAAGTGCACAAAATAATTTAAAGTACCTCATGAGAATCTATCCCATTATTGACAGACCAATTGGTCTGGAAATATTCAAGCATTCTCTGCTTCAGTTGTTGTGGAAGGTGATGTACCCGTATGAAATCCTTCAGATCCTTAGTTCTTGTATGATATAGGGACCATCTGGAGTACAGTCGTTGGATTATAGCTGTTACATTACCAAATACCAAGGCATGCATCAAAGCTGTACAAGAGAAATAAAAGAAAGTAAGCAACAAGGTACATTAGAAAATTATGTATGCAAAAATGGATCTGAAAGTTACTTTATCTAAAATCTATAACATTCTATTAAACGGGATGATATACTAATCCTTTTAATGTACTGTAGCCTTGTTGCAAAGTAAAAATTTATGGATCTCTAAAATCAACTGCATATAAAATACAGTATTTTGTAATTCAGTGTAAAGGTCTTGTGCTTGCTGTTTATAATGAAAATTTTCTTTGAAATTCTTCACTATGTCATGGTAATATAACAATGTTCATTATTAATGTAGATCTAAAAACTTAAATATAAATATCAGCGGCGCTCTAGTGACTAGAGTTTAAGAGCGTTGCAAACAAGGGCACTACCACTAGAGAGTGCCAATAAAGATAAATGGATATATGAAACAATTAGTTTGCGCACATAAAAAACTCTCAAAAGACACAGCAAAATAAATATTAAAATAATAGGTGTATTAGATTAACAAAGTAAAAAACACTCCAAGAATAATGATAAACATTCAAAAAATAAAATAAAATAAGAATTGCACTGGCCCAGTGGGAAAAGGTGATAAGGAAAGCCTAAAAGGGTAAGAGTTAGTTAGCCCCAACAAATAAACATACAATGGCCAAAATAGCTTAGGGATATACAATATAATCACACTGCATGAAAGTCATAGATTGCGTGTTCCCAACATAAAGGCAGGGAATAGGGTATTGGTAGAAATCATCCAGGTTCCTCCAGTGAAGAAAAAATGCTGAAAAGGTATATTTTGAGAAAAATATAGTAATGAAACTATCCCGGCCGGTGATAGTTCAATAATAGTAATATCCAGTAAATAATGGAAGCGGACCTGCACAAGCAGGTGTTACCTTACGACCCCGATGGGTCTCCTTTGAGAAAAAGTCCTCCTTCAGCATACGCCCCAGGAAGAAGCACTTTGCGAAACGGCGCTCATCGGGCTGTGTGGGGAGCGCTCCAGTTTTCCTCCTAGCTCTGCCTCTGACAACCTGCCCCCCTGCTAATTCAGACGGTCCTGATCAGACCAAGGAGACCTTTGAAGATCGTTTCCCAGCTATCGACACCAGGATTTTTATCAGGCCACGGGAGGCTGAAGTAGTTCTTGCCCGGATTTTTGCTCCAGGACGAGGGGAGCTGAAGGAGGACTTTTTCTCATAGGAGACCCATCGGGGTCGTAAGGTAACACCTGTTTGTGCAGGTTCCGCTGATAGGGAACATTCAATTCATGGACAATAATTTTTCTACAAATCAAATTTCTTGGAAAAATCTTTGTGATTTTGCAAATTCAAATTTAATCACATACAATCATCTTTAGAAAGAATCTTAACATACCCACTCTTACCAGCCACCTCCATGCAGGTATATCCAAGGCCCTAACCATGTCTACTGGAGGCTGTGTTGTAGTTCATTGTATAGCAAATGGCTAGAAACGTTACCATGCAGTCAAAATCAGTGAAGAGTCAGAAGCAACTAACTAGCTATATGCTATTGCTTTATATATTAGAAAATCAACTTCAACTTTCTTAGGCAATGTTTAGATTTATGTTGGAAGCACTTGTTGGAGTCTTTGTTGTAGATGAACTCTGAGAGTTTTAGTTTACATCTTTCACAATCAGTAAATATTCTATTAAAATATAGGTCAGTCTTAAAACATTCAGGTTACAATGTGTTAACCTGTCAGTCAGTCTTGGTTTTTGTCTCTGTCATGGTATGAATCCTTTACATAATTTATCAAGATTAAGGTAAACAGCTTGCTGTGACATGCTAAATAGCAATATAAAATTATCAAAACATGTTGTGTATTGCTATTCTGCTAATTAACCTTTAATGTGTGTATGTGCGAATGCATGAATAATCATATTGCATAATTTAGATCTGTTGACTCAAATAAGAAAATTGATAATTGGATGAATAAATAAATGGATACTAATTAACATACTTTTTACCATGGAACATTAATAAAACTCCATACTAAGCTGGTCTCCTTAAAGGGAATCTGTCACTCCCTGGACGATTTTGATCTATTTCTATGGGAATACAGGTAATAGAATGGTTAAAGCAGTCTTACCTGTATGCCTCATAGCTGCGGTGAAGATCTTGAGAAAGTAATTTATAATGTTATATGCTAATGATTTCTTCCAGGCTCCGGGCATGTGGTGCCTGGAAGAAATCACTGCCTCCTGACTTCTTATTGTACAGAAAAAAGTTTTCAATGAGAATATTTCATTCATTTAGATCTAGGATGTGTTATTTGAGTGTTCCCTTTATTTTTTGAGCAGTGTATAATTGTCCCACAAAAATCGAACCCTAATATGGCAATGTCAATGCAAAAAGATCGACTGGTCTCAAAGGGGTTTTAATATCATTATATGAAAAATGTTTTGTGCACACAATTCATGGTATACTCATTTATTTATGGCTTCGTCTTCTTAGATTACATAGTACATACACATTGTGTTTGGAATCCACATTTACACTATAAAAATAAGACATTGTACAGACAAAATTTTCATGTAAATTGCTCAGTGTCTGTATTCATACAATTGTGATTAACTATTTTTCCATGATACTGATATTACCTCCAATTAACATGATACAAATAGAAAAGATCTTCTCAGCATCAGTATTAGCGGAAACATTTCCAAACCCAACGCTAGTTAGACTGCTGAGTGTGAAATATAATGATGCGATATATGTACTTCTGATGGTAGGACCACCTTGCGTATTATTGCTATAAAAAGGGGATTCCAGTCTTTTTCCCAGTTCATGAAGCCAACCTGACAAAATAAATAAAAAACATATTAAAAACATATATTTACATTTACATGACATTTACATGACATTTCTTTAAAAAAAAATTCACACCATTCAAACCATACACATTCTTACCCTCACAACAACACCTGCACCCAAAATATTGTTTTCACCCATTCAAACATAAAGAAAATAGTTTATAATTTAACTCTAATATATGCAACAACAAATATGGAAGGAAAAAATGCTGGCATTGCTACACCACCCAAGATCCAGGGAAGACAGGATCAAATTAAAAATGATATGCCATTGATGAGTGCCTCTTTTCCAGTTTATTTTCGATTATCCATACTCTCACATAAGTTGTTATCTCCTACTCATGGAACTGGTTAAAGCACTAATCATTAGGGATCTGACTGCTGGCAATCCCAGTGATCCCAAGAACTGGGTTAGGTAACTTGCAGTAGAGTCCCATCTCTGCTCCATTTATTGTCTATGTGAAGCCAGAAAAAGTCATGCATAGGGAGAATCTACTATCCAGGGCATCACCCCCAGGTAAAAATCTGGAATGTTGAACCATTACCCAGATTTAACTTTATTAATGCAGGAAGTGAAGGTCTAAGTGATTCAAACTCTCCAGAGTACAGTACAGATGATACTTGAACAATTGATTATACAATTTTTGAAGCCTAATTTTTTTCTGTTTGAAAGTTATAAGGGTTAAAAGTTGACCAGCAAATTTCTAATTTTAACAAAATATTTAGACTTGAGAGTCCTCAGTGGTTGATACCTTTTAATGGCTAACTGAAAAGATGGTAACAAATTGCAAGCTTTCGAGACTACTCAGGTCTCTTCATCAGGCTAAACTAATACAAAATCTGAAGAATCACATATTTATACACCACACAGCACAAAAAAATGCAATAGGTAAGACAAGTGACGTAAAGCAGAACTGTCATTATGGGAGATAGAGATGAACATAAATATTGGAACAGTTCATAGATAAGGAGTGTGAAAGTTTTATTGCCCTCTGATTGGGGTCTGGTAATGTTTTGTGATGTTTTCACAGGGTCTTTGGAGTGAATTCCTCAATTGATGTAAAACGCCATAAAACCGTGTGACAGGTTCATTCCAGCATTAAAAGTGTCAAAGGTCACCATCAGTTTGTATTCGCAAACTCTTCTATGTCTCTGAGATGTGAAGCTACCTTTCAATACAAGTAATTTCATATCCCACATGCTATGACCAGGGGAAGAAAAATGTTTTGCCACAGGAAGATCCATTCTTTTTTCTCTTATTGTGTGGCGATGAGAATTCATCCTTGTTCTCAGTTTTTGCCCGGTCTCTCCCACATACAGACCCCCAGTTGGACATTTAGTACATATAATTAGGTACACCACATTAGATGTGATGCAGCTGAAAGTACCTGGTATCTTGTAGTCCCGATGGGAGTTGGGGATCTTTATCTTGTCCATGATCATTATAAATGGACAGGTTTTGCATTTCTTCTTGTTGCAAGGAAAGGTTCCTGTAGCTGTTGGGGAGGACAGGGAACTTCTGACAATGATGCTTCTTAGATTTGGGGGCTGCCTAAAACACAGTAGTGGAGGGTCTGGAAATATGGATTGTAATCGGGCATCTTTTTGTAGTAGAGGTTGTAGTTTCTGTGCAGCTCCTCTTAGCACCTCCAGATTTGGATTGTAGGTGACCACTAGAGGCACCCGGTTATTTTCTTCTTCCGTCTTGTAATTTAGCAGGTGATTCCTTGATATTCTGGTGGCTCTTGTAATTTGGTTTTCAATTGTTCTTGGATGGTAGCCCTGATTTAAAAAGGTCTTTCTAAGGTGACCAAGTTGTTCATCTCTATCCATGGGTTGGAACATATACGGTTGTATCTGATGGCTTGACTGTAGACAATAGAGTTTTTTATGTGTTTTGGATGGAAACTGTCCCATTTAAGGTATGTTGGACGGTCGATTGGCTTCTGATACAGGGATGTCTCTATTTCATTGTCCTTCAGTTTAATGATGTTGTCCAAAAAGTTAATTTCAGTGCTGGAGTAGTTGAGTGTTAAATTGATGGTGGGATGAAATTGATTGAACTGTTCATGGAACGTCTTTAGCTGTTGCTCAGACTTCGTCCAGATGATTAAAATGTCATCAATGTAGCGGTAGTAGGCCAGAGGCCTGATGGGACATGAGGACAGAAAGTCGCTTTCAAGCTTGGGGATGAAAACATTTGCATACTGTGGAGCCATTTTACTTCCCATCGCTGTGCCAGTCTCCTGTAGATAGATCTTGTTGTCAAATTCAAAGTAATTGTGGGTGAGGATGAATTTTGTGAGTTTCACCACAGAATCAGCATCATTCTCGGTGTTTTCCATGAAGTCTTTGCAGGCATTTAATCCATCCTGGTGTCGGATATTAGAGTACAAAGATTCCACATCCATGATGGCCAGGATGGTTCGTTTTGGTAGGGGACCCATTGCCACTAGTTTATTCAGTAGGTCAGTTGTGTCCTGAATGTAGCTGGGTGTATCCTTTACCAGGGGTTTAAGAATGCCCTCTACCCATCCATTAGTTTAGCCTGATGAAGAGACCTGAGTAGTCTCGAAAGCTTGCAATTTGTTACCATCTTTTCAGTTAGCCATTAAAAGGTATCAACCACTGAGGACTCTCAACTCTAAATATTTTTCTATCTACTGGCTAACACGGTACAAAGATATACATCTTTACTGTAATTTTAACAACAAAATTTACAAAACCAATTTTTTAGGGACCACATCACATTTTAAGTGACTTTGAGGGGTCCATATGACAGACAATACCCAAAAGTGATACCATTCTAAAAACTGCACCCCTCAAGGTGCTCAAAAGCACATTCAAAAAGTTTATTAACCCTTAAGGTTAGTGTTGAGCGATACGATACTGCAAATATCGGGTATCGGCCGATATTAGCTGTATCGGGCTTTCGATTCCGAGTACCGATATTTTCGTCATATCGGATACCGGAATCGGATTTGTCACTGTCACTGTGAGTGTCCGTCGGTTGGGTCTGTCAGGAGTCAGCGGCACTTACCTGGCAGAAGATCTCCGGCGGTCACGTCCTGGACTGCTTGATGGCCGCCATTATCTTCTCCCTGGCGGTCACATGTAGTTTCTCGCGATAACTGCAGTGACTGCAGGGTAATCCCGGCCGTAAACCAGTCCGATGACGTCACCGCCGGGGAAGCAGGTAATCAGCTGTGCTGCGCCGGGATGACAGGCTCTGCCTGTCATTCTGATGTAGCAGAGCTGGATCGTCGTGGGACACTCGTTACTATGGACTGCGTCGACAGGTGGTATACTGCTGTTTTTTTTTTTCATTTTTTTACAGGAGAATCGATGGCGTCGCAGGATGAGACTGTAATAAAAGTAATGAAAACTGTGTTGTGTATTTTATTAAATTAAAAAAAATTTTTTATGAACATTCACCCGTCCGGGTACATCAACAATTTAACTATTTACATACAGGGACCCTGTCCGGGTTATTTATAATTCTTTGGCAGGGGTGTTCCAGGTACCACCTGGTACTCTTCTGATGCTTGCCAAACATCCGAGACACCAAGGACCACCAGGACCTGATGACGTCGTGTGGCCTGTACAGTCAAGTCGTGACCCGCTATCTGTGTCTGTGTGGCCACCTCTTTCATCTCCCTCCGGGTCTGGAGCCCTATGTCCCGGACTGAACGAACCCCAGGGGGCCTAACAGGCGCCGGGTACGGGCCAGCTATAGTTATCATGTCCATAGCTGGGGCTGCTGAGGAGACCACTGAGGGAGGCTGGGGAGATTTACGGCGTGGGGTGGGCACTTGTGCAGAGGCCTGGATGTGGGAGGCTGAAGGCTCCGAGGGTCTCACAGGTTCCTGACACTCTGGGGAGTAGGGGTCGCACCTGGTAACATTTAGGGCGTACCATCCATTGTAACCCCAGTGTCGGGTGTAAGTCACCAAGTCTCCTGGCAACAGGTCCCTCCCCGGGTGTCCTTCTGGGAGGTGAGTCTCCACGTCCCGCCGGGTCACAAACACTTCTAAATAAAGTCCAGGCTCCTGGATGAAGCCCCAACCACCTTTCAATTTAAAGCTCCGTACTGCACCCTTACGCCGCGGCTCCCACAGGGTTCCTTTATCTTTTCTCATCCGGTCCTTATCTGCCCGGTCCTTCTCCAGGTGACGTTGCCGAAGCTTTTGGGATTCTCGCTGCTCCCTTTGTCGCTCTGCTTCCCGCTCCCAACGTCTCCACTCTTCCTCCTGACGCCGGTTGTAATTCTCCTCCACCAGCATCTCCATGTCTCCACCATCAAACTGCAGCTTACGATGTCCGGTTTGCGGCAGCTCTCCTGGCGCCCGACAGTCCTGGCGGCGCTCACCTGCGGAGGAAGCAGCCGGCTCTGGAACAGATGACAGTTGGGGCTCCGGTACAGACAGGTAGACCTCTGGTGCCTGCGCGGCCTCCTCCATGAGGACGGGTGTCGCTTCTTCTGTCTCAGCGACGGGGGCAGACAGCGGGATCTGGGGTGCTGCCGGTGCAGAGTTTTTTGCAGGAACGGGTGCCTCCACTGCAACAACGTCAACCGGATCACATTGCAAGGGCTGGGATGCCCGCACGGACTCCTCTACTAGAACGGGTGCCTCATCTTCCGGTACAGACACTTCAGGTAAGAGGGATTGGCGCCGCTCCAAGTTTATTTTTAGGGCACGCCAGCTGGCTTCCATCCTGGCGACCTCCTCCCGATGCCGGGCCAGGCCTCTTAGGGTATCCTCCGCTTCTTGCAGCGTAGGAGGGTTTCCAGGCCGGGTGCCCAACGGTGGTTCCGTGGCGATCGGGTCGCTTCCGTGGGGGAGAGCTCTGACTGCTCCATCCCTTCACACTTCTGCTCGTGTCCATTAGCCATCTCTGCCAAGTCACATGTGTCATTAGCATCTGGAGAGGGCCCCTCTTTTGTAGGGAGGCGGGACCTTTGTGTTAGTTTCCGCACACTGAGGAGGATGAGGAGGCGGAACTCAAGAGCTGTGGGGCACGATGTTACATTGCAGTACCATTTAGAGTGGTCGGCCATCGTTTTCGCGCCACTGAGTGAGTGTACACCCACGAAGAGCACGTCCTTCTTCTTCACCAGTGCCTCGTCGTGACGCAGATATGGCGGAAAAATGGCAAATACATTCTCTGATGATTTTAGCAATTCTCAAGCACAAAACCAGTTGAATTCAGGCACACAGGACTCGCTTATAGCGAGCTACAGAATCCTGTTCGTGACGCCCAAGTTGAGTCGCACAGAGCCAGAGGTTTTGGGGGTACTCGGCACCGAGCCCGTCGACTTCTATGGGGTATGTCACGGCTTTACCCGGCAATTGAATCAGAGTCTATTTTACTATGTAGAAGTGTATAAACTATAAATATATGTATATATATATGTCACAATGACATGTATATAATATATTGTATTCTATGTGTGTATATTTTGTGTTTACAACGAAAGAAAGGGTTTTTTTTGTTGCGATATTTTGTTCCCATAGACTTACATGGGACTTCCGGTATCCTAATCGGATATCGACGATATTTAGTGATATCGGCGATACCATTCCGATACGATATTTTTAGATATCGAGCAGTATCGCTCAACACTACTTAAGGTGCTTCACAGAAATGTTTAGAGTATGGAAGGAAAAACTGAACATTTAACTTTTATTCACAAAAATTTTAGTAATCCCAATTTTTTATTTTCTTAGGGTAACAGGAAAAACTGGACCCAAAAGTTTGCTTTGCAAGTTCTCCTGAGCATGACAGTACCCCATATGTAGGGGAAAACTACTGTTTGGGCGCATGACAGGGCTTGAAAAAAAAGGAGCGTAATTTGACTTTTTCATTGCAAAATTTGCTGGAATAATTAGTGAACGCCATATTACATTAGGGGTGCCCCTATTGTGCCTAAACAGTGTAAACACCTCACAAGTGACACATTTTAAAAACTACTGTTTGGGTGCACAGCAGGATTTGGAAGGGAAGACGTGCCATTTGACTTTCTGAAAGGAAAATTTGCTGGAATAATTAGTGGACGCTAAGTCGCGTTTGGAGAGGCCTTGATTTACCTAAACAGTGGAAACCCAGAGAAAGTGACCTCATTTTGAAAGCTAGACCCCTTAAGGAATGTATATAGATGTGTAGTGGGCACCTTGAACCCCCAGATGCTTCACAGAAGTTTATAACGTAGAACTGTGAAAATAAAGAAATCACATTTTTCCCACAAAAATTTCCTTCTAGCCAAAATTTTTTATTTTCACAAGGGTAACATGAGAAAATGGAATGAAAAATTTGTTGTGCCATTTCTCCTGAGTATGCCGATTAGTAATGAGTGAATTTGTTTGGAAAGTGATCACCAAACATAAATTCAGCATAAATATAGCAAACTCGGATTCGTGATCATAAACATGAGCAGAATGTTATAAAATCAGGAAAAATTGGAAACATTCGGTAACAAGTGCTGGAAAATATTTGCGTTGCCATAAAAGTATTTTCAGAACTTTTGCTACAATAATGGTGGTGTATCATGAGTGTGGGGCACGTGTTTGATGAGGGGAGGGGGTTTGCAGAGCTCAGAGGCATGGCATGCTTGTAAACAGAAATTTTTTTTCCCTATCTTTTTGTGTGCACATTGCGGCTAGCCAATCATGATGCAGGAAACATCCACAATGTCCTGACACAACGGCTTATGTCATTGGCTGCTGAAATAACATGTCCCTCTCCATATAAAGAGCAGACATCATGTTTTAGTGCCTTTTTGACACTATAACAGAGCAGAGAGATTGCTCCTGATGTTAGCAGTTAGGCCTCTTTCACACTTCAGCCGTTTGACGTCAGCTAAAATCCGCCAAAGTGTGAAAATGGCGGATCCGCCCGAAAAGGTGAAAAACGGATGCAAACGGATCCGTTTTGTGACGGATCCGCCATGAACTTTTCAACCTGGAATATAACCCGGAAAATGCAAGTACGCATGTCCGGAGAGAGAGAGAGACCCCGGACAGTGTTCTGGGCATTTTTAATGGATTTTCTATGGGAGCAACGGATCCGCTAGTGGATTGTCGTCCGTTAGATCCATTTTTTGACGGATCAGCCATAGTCCGCCATTTTGACGCACACAAAAAATGTTGCATTGGACTTTTTCAAAAATGGCGGACACCAAATTTTTGGCGGATCTGTCAAAAAACGGACCTAACGGACGACCATCCGTCAAAATCTGCCACTAATGCAAGTCAATGGGAAAAAAGCGGATCTGCCAAAAAAAATGGCGGATCCACTTTTTTCACACTTTGGTGGATTTTGACTGACGTCGCTCGACTGAAGTGTGAAAGAGGCCTTAGAGTTTAGGTAATTACCTAGGCGGTTGTTTCTTACTCAGAACTCAAATAGTTTAGCTAGTTAGTGTCCTGTGTACCTGTGAAATGGACCTTCCAGCAATTTTTTCCATCATTACTGAGATACACAGACAAAGACATCAGGGCACATGTCATACAAGTGTGTTGTGCACTGCTTCTATTGTGCTCCATGCACGAGTATAACATTCTAAATCTTATTTTTTCACTAGCTAAGTGTGAAACAGCATGCCATATCCCACTTTGTCATTTAGTAGTGTGGTGACATTGTTCTGTGATTTGAGCTGTTGTGCATGAAGAAATATTTTTTGGTTCAGTTGCTAGTGTGATTCACCATGCCATATCTCACCTTGCTATTTAATGGTGGTGAAATTCCACAGTGTGCATAGCTCATGGACATTAAAAAAAATATTTTTTTTCTGTTGGTAAACGTGATACAGCCCGCCATATTAACCCCTTAACGACCGCCGATACGCCTTTTAACGGCGGTCATTAAGGGTACTTAAACCACAGCGCCGTTAATTAACGGCGCTGTGGAAAAAGTGAATAGCGCCCCCCAGAGGCGCATTTTCTCCGGGGTCTCGGCTACCGGGGGTAGCCGAGACCCCAGAGAACATGAATCGGGTCGGTTTTTTACCGACACCGATGTTGCGATCGCCGTTATTAACCCTATAACGGCGACCGCAAAAAAAAAAAAAAAGTTGTGCCATTTAATTTCTCTGTCCTCTGATGTCATCGGACATCAGAGGACAGAGAAAAAGGGTCCCCGGGACCCCCATGTGGCCCCCGATGTCCTGTATGTGGCCCCAGGGCCCACCGGTGTCCCCCGGGGCCGGCGCGATGAAGAAAATGGCGGGCGCATGCTCAGTGGAAAAAATGATTTTTTATTTTCACGGTTCTATGTTATAAACTTCTGTGAAGCACTTGGAGGTTCAAAGTGCTCACCACACATCTAGATAAGTTCCTTAGGGGGTCTAATTTCCAAAATGGGGTCACTTGTGGGGGGTTTCCACTGTTTAGACACATCAGGACCTCTACAAACACGACATGACGTCCAGACAATTCTGCGCTGAAAAAGTCAAACGGCGCTCCTTCCCTTCCAAGCTCTGCCTTGCACCCAAACAATGGTTTACCCCCACATATGGGGTATCAGAATGCTCAGGACAAATTGCACAAAAACTTTTGGGGTCTTGTTACCCTTGGGAAAATAAAAATTGGGGTGAAAAGATTGTTTTTGTGGAAAAAATATGATTTTTTATTTTCACTGTTCTATGTTATAAACTTCTGTGAAGCACTTGGAGGTTCAAAGTGCTCACCACACATCTAGATAAGTTCCTTAGGGGGTCTAGTTTCCAAAATGGGGTCACTTGTGATGGGTTTCCACTGTTTAGACACATCAGGGCCTCTACAAACGCGACATGGCGTCCAGCCAATTCTGCATTGAAAAAGTCAAATGTCGCTCCTTCCCTTGCAACCTCTGCCGTGCGCCCAAAAAGTGGTCTACCCCCACATATGGGGTATCGGCTTAATCAGGAGAAATTGCACAACAAATTTTGTGGTTCATTTTTTCTTTTAACAGTTGTGAAAATAAAAAAAATAGGTTCCGAAGTAAAGTTTTTGCAAAAAAAGTTAAATGTTAATTTTTTCCTTCCACATTGCTTCAGTTCCTGTGAAGCACGTAAAGGGTTAATAAACTTCTTCAATGTGGTTTTGAGCACCTTGAGGGGTGCAGTTTTTAGAATGGTGTCACTTTTGGCTATTTTCTATCATATAGACCCCTCAAAGTGACTTCAAATGTGAGGTGGTCCCTAAAATAAAAATGGTGTTGTAAAAATGAGAAATCGCTGGTCAACTTTTAACCCTTATAACTTCGTAACAAAAAAAAATTTTGGTCCCAAAATTGTGCTGATGTAAAGTAGACATGTGGGAAATGTT
This sequence comes from Oophaga sylvatica, assembly GCA_033576555.1. Classification (NCBI taxonomy): domain Eukaryota; kingdom Metazoa; phylum Chordata; class Amphibia; order Anura; family Dendrobatidae; genus Oophaga; species Oophaga sylvatica. The sequence continues at coordinate 71,525,318 of JARQOD010000006.1, read as the reverse complement.
ATTTATTAAGAAATTTGTGTGACATATCTCTCTGATTTAAGGGCATAAAAATTTAAAGTTTGAAAATTGTTAAATTTTCAAAATTTTCGCCATATTTCCATTTTTTTCATAAACAAACACAAGTCATATCAAAGAAATTTTACCACTAACGTGAAGTACAATATGTCACGAAAAAACAATCTCAGAATCAGCTGGATTCGTTAAAGCGTTCCAGAGTTATAACCTCATAAAGTGACAGTGGTCAGAATTGTAAAAATTGGCCCGGTCATTAAGCTGCAAAATGGCTCTGTCACTAAGGGGTTAAATGTTGTAATTTTGTGGCTGTGATATGAAGCTGTCTGCAGACCTAACGCATAGTGTTGAGCGATACGATACTGCAAATATCGGGTATCGGCCGATATTAGCTGTATCGGCCTTTCGATTCCGAATACCGATATTTTCGTCATATCGAATACCGGAATCGGATTTGTCACTGTCACTGTGAGTGTCCGTCGGTCGGGTCTGTCAGGAGTCAGCGGCACTTACCTGGCAGAAGATCTCCGGCGGTCACGTCCTGGACTGCTTGATGGCCGCCATTATCTTCATGCAGTTTTTCGAGATAACTGCAGTGACTGCAGGGTAATCCGGCCGTACACCAGTCCGATGACGTCACCGCCGGGGAAGCAGGTAATCAGCTGTGCTGCGCCGGGATGACAGGCTCTGCCTGTCATTCTGATGTAGCAGAGCTGGATAGTCGTGGGACACTCGTTACTATGGACTGCGTCGGTCAGCTGGTATACTTTTTTTTTTTTTCATTTTTTTACAGGAGATCGATGGCGTCGCAGGATGAGACTGTAATAAAAGTAATGAAAACTGTGTTTTTTTTTTTTTATTAAATTAAAAATTTTTTTTATGAACATTCACCCATCCGGGTACATCAACAATTTAACTATTTACATACAGGGACCCTGTCCGGGTTATTTATAATTCTTTGGCAGGGGTGTTCCAGGTACCACCTGGTACTCTTCTGATGCTTGCCAAACATCCGAGGCACCAAGGACCACCAGGACCTGATGACGTCGTGTGGCCTATACAGTCAAGTCGTGACCCGCTATCTGGGTCTGTGTGGCCACCTCTTTCATCTCCCTCCGGGTCTGGAACCCTATGTCCCGGACTGAACGAACCCCAGGGGGCCTAACAGGCGCCGGGTACGGGCCAGCTATACTTATCATGTCCATAGCTGGGGCTGCTGAGGAGACCACTGAGGGAGGCTGGGAAGATTTACGGCGTGGGGTGGGCACTTTTGCAGAGGCCTGGATGTGGGAGGCTGAAGGCTCCGAGGGTCTCACAGGTTCCTGACACTCTGGGGAGTAGGGGTCGCACCTGGTAACATTTAGGGCGTACCATCCATTGTAACCCCAGTGTCGGGTGTAAGTCACCAAGTCTCCTGGCAACAGGTCCCTCCCCGGGTGTCCTTCTGGGAGGTGAGCCTCCACGTCCTGCCGGTTCACAAAAACTTCTAAATAAAGTCCAGGCTCCTGGATGAAGCCCCAACCACCTTTCAATTTAAAGCTCCGTACTGCACCCTTACGCCGCGGCTCCCACAGGGTTCCTTTATCTTTTCTCATCCGGTCCTTATCTGCCCGGTCCTTCTCCAGCTGACGTTGGCGAAGCTTTTGGGTTTCTCGCTGCTCCCTTTGTCGCTCTGCTTCCCGCTCCCAACGTCTCCACTCTTCCTCCTGACGCCGGTTGAAATTCTCCTCCACCAGCAGCTCCGTGTCTCCACCATCAAACTGCAGTTTACAGTGTCCGGTTTGCGGCAGCTCTCCTGGCGCCCCCCAGTCCTGGCGGCACTCACCTACGGAGGAAGCAGCCGGCTCTGGAACAGATGACAGTCGGGGCTCCGGTACAGGCAGGTAGACCTCTGGTGCCTGCGCGGCCTCCTCCATGAGGACGGGTGTCGCTTCTTCTGTCTCAGCGACGGGGGCAGACAGCGGGATCTGGGGTGCTGCCGGTGCAGAGTTTTTTGCAGGAACGGGTGCCTCCACTGCGACAACGTCAACTGGATCACATTGCAAGGGCTCCTCTACTAGAACGGGTGCCTCATCTTCCGGTACAGACACTTCAGGTAAGAGGGATTGGCGCCGCTCCAAGTTTAGTTTTAGGGCACGCCAGCTGGCTTCCATCCTGGCGACCTCCTCCTGGCGCCGGGCCAGGCCTCTTAGGGTATCCTCCGCTTCTTGCAGCGTAGGAGGGTTTCCAGGCCGGGTGCCCAACGGTGGTTCCGTGGCGATCGGGTCGCTTCCGTGGGGGGAGAGCTCTGACTGCTCCATCCCTTCACACTTCTGCTCGTGTCCATTAGCCATCTCTGCCAAGTCACATGTGTCATTAGCATCTGGAGAGGGCCCCTCTTTTGTAGGGAGGCGGGACCTTCGTGTTAGTTTCCGCACACTGAGGAGGATGAGGAGGCGGAACTGAAGAGCTGTGGGGCACGATGTTACATTGCAGTACCATTTACAGTGGTCGGCCATCGTTTTCGCGCCACTGAGTGAGTGTACACCCACGAAGAGCACGCCCTTCTTCTTCACCAGTGCCTCGTCGTGACGCAGATATGGCTGAAAAATGGCAAATACATTCTCTGATGATTTTAGCAATTCTCAAGCACAAAACCAGTTCAATTCAGGCACACAGGACTCGCTTATAGCGAGCTACAGAATCCTGTTCGTGACGCCCAAGTTGAGTCGCACAGAGCCAGAGGTTTTGGGGGTACTCGGCACCGAGCCCGTCGACTTCTATGGGGTATGTCACGGCTTTACCCGGCAATTGAATCAGAGTCTATTTTACTATGTAGAAGTGTATAAACTATAAATATATGTATATATATATATGTCACAATGACATTATATATATATATATATGTATTCTATGTGTGTATATTTTGTGTTTACAATGAAAGAAAGGGTTTTTTTTGTTGCGATATTTTGTTCCCATAGACTTACATGGGACTTCCGGTATCAGAATCGGATATCGACGATATTTAGTGATATCGGCGATACCATTTCGATACGATATTTTTAGATATCAAGCAGTATCGCTCAACACTACTAACGCACATTAAAAAAAATAATATTTTTTCTATTGAAAAACATGATACAGCCCACCTTATACCACGTTGTCAATTTGTGGCAGTGATTATGCTGTCTGCATACCTCATGCACATTAAAAAAAAAAATTCTGTTGATAAAAGTGATACAGCCAGCCGTATTCCATATTGTAATTTTATGGCACTGACATGAAGCTGTCTGCAGACCTAACGCACATTAAAAAAAATTAATAATTTTTTTTGTTGCAAAACATGATACAGCTCGCTGTGTCATACAGTAAGGGACATCTCACTTTGAAATTGTTTAGAGTATGTAGTTAATGTTATACAGACCTCATCGACAGGCCCCGATAAAAAAAAATTCTGTTACTAACGTAATACACAAGGGGATATCTAATTAAAAAATTGTTTGAAGCATATCTTCTTTGTCATTCAGTCCTCATACACGCTTAAACAATTCTTTCTTCTGTTACTAATGTAATACAGTAGGGGACATCTCTCTTAAAAATTGTTTGTAGCATCTAGTCAATGTTATACAGGCCTCATCGACAGCCCAAAAAAAAATTCTGCTACTACATCATACAGTAAGGGACATCTCACTTTGAAATTGTTTGGAGCATGTAGTCAATGTTATGCAGGCCTCATCGACAGGCCTCCCAAAAATTATTCTGTTACTAACCCAATACAATAGGGGACATCTAATTAAAAAATAGTTTGGAGCATATCTTCTTTTTTCATACAGCCCTCATCCACACTTAAACAATTCTTTCTTCTGTTACTAACGTAATACAGTAGGGGACGTCTCACTTTGAAAATGTTTGGAGCATGTAGTCAATGTTATACAGGCCTCATCGACAGGCCCCAAATAATTTTGTCGGTTACTAACGTCATACAGTAGGGGACATCTAATGAAGCAATTGTATGGGGCATATCTTCTTTGTCATCCAGCCCTCATCCATACTGAAACAATTATTTCTTCTGTGAGCAAGATGATTCATCATGCCATATTTCACCTCATTTTGTACCACTGAAATTCAGCTGTGTACATAGGTTGTGCAGAGTAAAAAATCAAATTTTTCGTTGCTAATAGTGTGCTCCTAGCACACTATCTGAGCAACATGATTGGGAAAAAGAGAGGTCATGGTGGAAGGGTAGGTGTTCGAGGTGTATGAGGTGCAGGTGAGGGGCAGGTGTTCACTGAAAGCACTAGTGAACCAACAATGTTACGTACTATGTAAAGACAACTGACAACTTCTGTTACTGGATGCTGTAGTTTTAGCTATGCTGTATTGTTCTCACGTAATTGCAGTCTCTAATATCTTCCACTAATTTGTGGAAATGTGAACAGTCCTGCTTGGGTATCTATCGGCTGAGTTGGGTGTAGTGGAAGACTTGTCAGTCCCTATTATACTATTTCTACTGTGATAAAATTAATGCCACTTTGTTAGTGTCTGCCACTAATTTTTGGAAATGTGAACACTACTGGTTGGGTGTCCATCTGCTGGGTTGAATGTAGTGGAATGCCTGTCAGTCCGTATTATAATATTTCTACTGTAGTAAAATTGATGCCACTTTGTTAGTGCCTGCCACTAATTTTTGGAAATGTGAACACTCCTGGTTGGGTGTCCATCTGCTGGGTTGCATGTAGTGGAAGACCTGTCAGTCCCTATTATAATATTTCTACTGTGGTAAAATTGATGCCACTTTGTTGGTGTCTGCCATTAATTTTTGGAAATGTGAATACTCCTGGTTGGGTGTCGTAGAAGACTTGTCGGTCCCTATTAGACTATTTCTACTGTAGACTCCTGGTTAGGTCTCCTTAATGTGTGTTGGCTGTAGCAGCAGGCCTCTAATTCAGCAGTCCTCCAACTGCCCGTGTTACTATTCTTACATTTTTCTGACAATAGTAATCTACGAAACTGATACGTGTGCTACCTGAGTGTGGCTGAGCATCAATGTCAAGTTTTTTTTGTTTATCACTTATATAGCACCAATAATTCAACATTCGCTTTACAGACATTATTGGCACTGTCATCAGTGGGACTCACAATCTAAATTTACTATCTGTATGTCTTTGTAGTGTGGGTAAACAAAAAATTGAGCTTGGATTAAGTTGTTATACAAACAATATTACTAAGAACCCTAAGTTATTTAAATGCACTTGCTTTTTTTAGTTACAGCAGGGTTTTTGCTCATTTTTATTCTTCTAGGTTTTGTGCACTTTATGACCAATGTGAACATGCGTTTATGTGCTGCATGTATACCAACTTAATCCATGCTCAATTTTTGTGTTTTTCTTTGTATTTTTGCATTTTGTGCAAGTCGGGGCATGGCCTCCCTTTTCTGAGCTGGTAATCACATATAAAAGCTTCCCCAAACTTGTGTTCATGATTGGGACCTGGTCCTTTTGTCTGCCCTTATTCACACACTGAGGTCAACTCTGACACATGGTAAGGTTTTTAACATTTGACAGCGTAGGACCGTCCCGAACAGGGCTCCTTGACGTTGGTGGGATGGCTTTTATGCTATTTTTGATCAAAAACAGTATTACTAAGAACCCTGAGTTATTTAAATGCACTTGCTTTTTTTAGTTACAGCAGGGTTTTTGCTCATTTTTATTCTTCTAGGTTTTGTGCACTTTATGACCAATGTGAACATGCGTTTATGTGCTGCATGTATACCAACTTAATCCATGCTCAATTTTTGTGTTTTTCTTTGTATTTTTGCATTTTGTGCAAGTCGGGGCATGGCCTCCCTTTTCTGAGCTGGTAATCACATATAAAAGCTTCCCCAGACTGGTGTTCATGATTGGGACTGGTCCTTTTGTCTGCCCTTATTCACACACTGAGGTCAACTCTGACACATGGTAAGGTTTTTAATATTGACAGCGTAGGACCGTCCCGAACAGGGCACCTTGACGTTGGTGGGATGGCTTTTATGCTTTTTTTGATCAAAAACAGTATTACTAAGAACCCTGAGTTATTTAAAAGCACTTGCTTTTTTCTTATTTAGTTACAGCAGGGTTTTTTGCTCGTTTAATTTCTTGTAGGTTTTGTGCGCTTTATGGGAAATGTGAACATGCGTTTATGTGCTGCATGTATACCTACTTAACCAAGCTAAATTTTTGTATTTTTCTTTGTATTTTTGCATTTTGTGCAAGTCGGGGCATGGCCTCCCTTTTCTGAGCTGGTAATCACATATAATAGCTTCCCCAGACTGGTGTTCATGATTAGGCCCTGTCCTTTTGTCTGCCCTTATTCACACACTGAGGTCAACTCTGACACATAGTAAGGTTTTTAATATTAGACAGCGTAGGACCATCCTGATCAGGGCACCTTGACGTTGGTGGGATGGCTTTTATGCTATTTTTGATCAAAAACAGTATTACTAAGAACCCTGAGTTATATAAATGCACTTGCTTTTTACTTATGTAGTTACTTCAGGGGTTTTTTGCTCATTTTGTTTCTTGTAGGTTTTGTGTTGTTTCCAGTGTGGGTAGAAAAATAATTACTGGGAGTAAACCCTTGCAAACAGTTGTAGAACATACAAACTCTTTGCAGATTCTGTCCTTGGTGGGGTTGGAACACACAGGACTCCAGTGCTGCAAGGCTGCTAATGTTTTTGCATTGATGACTGAAGGTTTCTGTGGTTGGAATGCTATCTCTGCAATGCAAACTGTGTGCCTCACTGCTGTCTTGGGGAAACCACTGTCAAGATTGTCTTCCAGCATGTTTTGATACTGCAGCATGGGCACATTCCTTTTCAGAGGGGGATGCAATTGGCAAAATTTACTTTTGTATTGTGAGTAGAGCACACTGCTAACCCAGTAGTCAGCACTATTTCAAATCACAACTATACGGGTAACAATCATTTTGCAGATAGTCCTGCAAGAAAGAACTCATGGGTCGGTCTCTTTCATGAAGTCCAACTTCACATTGTGTTGGTGGTGGCATAACACTCAAGCTTTCTTCCTCCATCCCCTTATGACAACCACGGACAACATAGAGGGAATCATTATCATCTTCATCTCCTAACTGTTGCGCTTCCATCACCTCTTCCTTCTCATCCTTTTCATGGTCCTTCTCCATTTGTTCCTCTCATGGCAACCACCTGTGAGACAACAGACCTGAGCTTATAGATATTGTTAACCCTAAAGGAATCCTTCTCTGCTTCCTCCTATTCCCCCAGGACCACCACCACCTCCTCACCCAGACTATTTAAAGTGTGCTCCAGCAGGTAGATGACAGTAATAGTGATGCTGATGACGGCATCATCACAGCTAACCATCTTAGTAGCCATTAAGAAAACATGCAGAAGAGTGGAGAGGTCATTCATCTGTGTCCATTACACAAGTGTGAATTGCACCACGTCCGTATTGCGTTGTACCAGGCTCTGAAAATGCCATACTGCACCAGGTCTCGGCACTGCTGCCAGTCACTGCAACATGTGCAGAGTTTAATTCCACGGTGTGGTCATATCCTATATCAATCCGAAAGATCTCTATACCAACTGAAGTGGAATAGTGGAAGTGAGCACACGACAGTCTTTCTGCAGCAGTGCACCCAGGCTGGGACAGTGCCAGGAGAGGGCAGAGCAGAGTACTGCAGTGCGCAGGCACCAGACCTCTCTGACATTTCCCGGCGCCTGCGCACTGCAGTACTCTGCTCTGCCCTCATCAGTGCTGATCAGTGCACCTGTGCAGGAGCCGCGATGGGACGGAAAGAAGAGGCCAGCTTCGCTAGAAGATGGGAGGCGCCGTACTGACAGACAAACTTGCTACACCATGATCTGAGCATGGTATAAGCAAGTTTGCTAGCTTTTGGTGACGACATTGGGTCACCATGGCAACGATCGGCCATTCGTATTGACGTTGCGGGGACACTGATTGGAGAGCAGAGGGGGCTCCCTCCCTCTGCTTGCCTGCTAAATACTGTAATCAATATCGATTGCAGTGTATAGGTTATTAAAGTGCCAAGAGAGGTACAGGTACTGCTACTGTAGTGAGTGCCATGTGATAGCTGTCAGATTCAGCTGACAAATGCGCGCACAGCCATGATGTGTCCATACGTCCAAAGTCATTAAGTACCAGATGACGTGGACCTCAAAGGTCGTAAAGGAGTATGGTCTTAGTATTGCATGAGGCTTTAAAAGTGCTGCTATTTTCCTGCATCAGCCTCCTATTGCTTTAGACATCTGATGATTTTTTTTTACAAATTTGATAGAAAACAAATTCTGTCATGCATCATTGTACTCCAAATCTCTTATGGTATTCTAACCATCTATACAATCTCCATGAACTGGACCTTGTTCTCAGCCTTGACATTATGCTTCAATACTATAATCTGTATTTTTATTTTTTTGCTGCACTTTAAAGTGACTTTTGAACTTTACCTGATACTTTCATATAAAAAACAAATTAGTGATAGCTAAGCAAGGCATTCAAATTTCTGATTTTTTTCAATCTAAACTCCACTAAGAAAACAAAGTTCATATTGTAATTGCAACAGTTTCATGAAGTCACAAGTTCCAACCTAATTGTATGTCATGAGAAAAACAAGTCATTAAGATACTTTATAATTATGGATCAATCTGTCTGATAAGAGTATAAAAGAATAGTCGTTGTCTAAATTAATAGTTTCATCATCAATTAAAAAAATGTAATGATCAAAGTTTTACACAAACATGAAAGTTTTCTAAATTAAGTAAATTACTGTAATATTAAAGATTCTGGAAAGCATGTAATTGAAGTAAATGAATATATATATATGTATAGACACTGACGCTCATCACTTAGGACAAAGTATCTGTGCCCAAACCTGATGTAAAACCCCTAAAGAAGCTGCTGGTGATGTTAGACATGTACTGTGCACACCTGTCACGTCTAAAATTGAAAAAAAGGGGGATAAATCACCGCGCTAATTTAGTGCGGTGATTTATCCCCCTTATGTAATTGAAGTAGTCCCAGTGTAAAGCAGTGAAATAATATAAAAAACTAATTAAAGTGCATTTTTGTTTTAGATTAAAATTAGTCTTGACAGTATTGTACCAATTTGAGTAATTTTGTAAGACCACAATCCCATTTTGTTTATTTCATTTCAATTATAGCTAAACACTTATCTTATTAATTTTCTGTCTATTGTGTTTACTAGAGATGAACAAATATAATGGAATAGGATTGAAATATACTTAAATATTACAAATTTGCTAAAATGCTGATTTTTTGATAATCACTTCTACATGGATTCAGAAAAATGGAGGTCGCTGGTCATCCATTTTTTGAACCGTAAAATGAGTCCAAAAGCTCATGGTTCACATTGTGATGTAATGACATTGTAATCTTTCACGTACTTCCATAGAACTCAAGTCTCATCAGAGCTGGAAATCCTAGCGTGAGGATGCCTAGGGATACAGCTCTCACGGCAGTGATAACGCGATACAGCAAGGACCAGACGAGTGATGGCGAGAAGCGAGAGGGAACGGAAAAGTGTTTTTTCATTTTTTTTTTACATATTACGTTTATTATTCTCTGGAACCTGTAGAGATCCCAGTGCATAATAAGGGGCATTTCATTTGCAAATAATAACTTCTCTGCAAATTCAACTTCCCAAGAAAATGCGCATATAAAGGCAAATTAAAATTTTTCAAAATTCACTCATCCCTAATGTTTTCCCCTAATTTTACAAATCTGTTTATTGTCTCCCGGTTTCATCTTTTTTTAGAAGAGGTAGACACTGTTTCTCTCCAAAAAGGAAATCTCACATATATTGGCATGCAAGTTATAGAATGTTGACCAAAATAATACCTTAATATCTGCATTCTTCTATACTTGAAAAATCCATGTTTTTCTAAATGAGCTGATTTATGGGCTGTACACAGATCTGCATGAAAATCTGCCTTCAGAGGTTGTTTTAAATGAATGGGGCATTACCAATATGAAACCATAAATGACTGACACTTTGTTCCCATTTATTGCTCTCATACTTGCACACAAACCTACAGTGAGGTCAGAACTAACAGTCCAGCAAAGCTAACACTGTAATGAGACAGAGTTCAAGTCTGTTGTACTAATACATTTGATCTGCTGTTGTCGTCGCATATTGGTTCAGTTTCCATTTCACAGGCAGCCAGTGTGGGGGAGAGGGGCAGTACAGTAAAGCTGATATCAATGCAAGTGTGTTTGTTGTGTTTGCAATCAGACAAGGTATAACTCTGCTGTACTGTGATGGTTATCTTCACAGCTCGGCAGAAGAGCTACCAGAACTATGAGAGGGCACTTGTAATTAGATGGACATATTGCCCTGTTCCCCCTTGAAGACTTCACCGCTGTATATAATATGATGTGTAATTTCAGTAATGTCCTGTGTCTTGTGTATATCTTATGTCATGTGAAGTGTAAGATGTTGGTCTATGTGATGTGATAATGTAAGGTATTATAATGCATAGTGATGTGATGCATGAAAAACATAGGTTAGGACTTAGGACATAAGGTAGAGGTGTCTGCATAGACTGTATGGGAAGGGGTTTCCTCAGCAACAGACACAGGGGGAGGGCTTAGTGCCAGGATAAGTGACCTGCTTCCTAAAGTTAGTCAGAGCAGAGTTAGAGTCTGGAGTGACAGTGTGCAGAGCTGCCATGTGGGTGAACTACTGCAAATGAGATGAGTGACGTGATGATGATTCAGCGTGACTAGGAAGTGACAGAAGAGGCAGAGTGGCCTTCTATCTTAAATGGGTCCTTGGATAGGATGACGTGTCACCAGAAACCCTGAGCTTGAGAAACGCCAAAGATATGGACCTAAAGAGGACTTAGACTATGGGACTAGTGAGGGTCCAGAGCGGTAGATCTAGGGCATCCACAGCAATAGGTTGCGGAGCCGCTGAGCAGTTGAGAACCTCGCTAACCTGTACTGTGGTGACAAGCTAGGCTGTGATGAAGCAGGGCAAAACAGTGTGCTACAGTGGCCCTGGAGTAGACTACAGTGGAAGGATGATGTCAGTGAGAAGGCTTCCTGCTGTGAATGAAAAGTGCTTAAGATTGTGTACCTGCTATCCCTTGTATATAAATCCTCATCAAGTTCAGTAAAGTTCCCATGCTTGAACAGATGTCTCCTGTTAGAACCCTCTTGTTAGGTTTTGTTTCAGTTTGCTGGTCACATGACCTTTTTTCCCTATTTAGTCTGGCTCCGCCCTTCTGGCTTTGCTGGACTTCATTGTATTATCTACTCTTAAGCTAGCCGGGTGCTTAGGTGCCTTACTCAGTCAGTTTTGCTTGATCTTAGGATCTCTAAGTAATTTGTTTTCTGTTTTATTTTCCCTGCTACAATTTCTGTTAGGAGGTGTCCACCTTTTCTCCCAGTCCCTAGATCTTGTAGGGATTCCTCCCTCGCAACTATAGGTCTTCGTTCAGACTAGCTGAGGACTTTAGGGGGTCTGGTCGCAGGATCAGGTTCCCCGTTACATCGTAGGGATCCAGCTTAGTTCTATTGTAGGGACAGAATTCCCATCTTTCCTTAGTGCTTGTAGCAGATCATAACAGTAAGTCCAGCCCAAAAAATAAAAATAAAAAATCTCTAAGGAAAGATTTTCTGTTTCCATCATGGTGTCGGTTCAGGATTTGGCTCAACGCCTGCAGGGACTTTCTCTGGAGGTGGCTGAAATCCAGCAACACGTGAGTAGTTGTTCTGGAGCACATTTCGTGGAGCCAAAGGTACGTTTGCCTGATTTATTTTTTGGTGAACAACAAGATTTTTTTTCTTTTAAAAATGCTTGCTTGTTGTATTTCCGTTTGAGACCCAGATCCTCTGGTGATGAATCACAGCGCATAGGGTTCATAATGTCACTTTTGCGCAAAGAACCTCAGGACTGGGCCTTTTCTATGCAGCCTAGTGATCCATGCTTTAGATCAGTGGATAGTTTTTTTTCTGCTTTGGGGTTATTGTATGACGATCCTGATCGTGTTTCATCAGCTGAGACAGAATTGAGACGTTTGAGACAGGGATCAGGTAATGTGGAAAAATATTGTACTCACTTCCAAAGGTGGTCCACTCAGGTGGGGTGGAACGATTCAGCTTTGAAAAGTTTATTTCTTGCAGGGTTAAGTGAAAGGGTTAAAGATTTGCTGATTGCTTATCCTATACCTGGTAACTTGCAAGAGGCTATGCAATTAGCCATACGGGTGGATAGGAGACTGCGTGCAAGGGTTAATGAGAGTAAATCTGCCTTGTCAGCTCCAAGTCTGGAGAGGGACTGTACTGACATTGGAGAGCCGATGGAAATTGGAGCAATGGCACCTCACTCTCGGGAAAAAGAACGCAGATTTGCTGAAGGTTTGTGTTTCTATTGTGGCAAATCTAAGCATTTTATTAAGAACTGTGCGCTTCGAATGAATAAAGAGAAAAAAAAAATGAGGTCAGTTTCGCCCGTATAGCTTGTTTAAACAATAAAGGTGTCTTTCTTTCTGCTACCACTGCTGTGGAGGAGGAATTAATGGAGTTTCGGGTATTTGTGGATTGTGGTTCTACTCTCAATGTGATTGATGGGAAATTTTTGGAAAAACTAAAATTAAAACCCAAACTTCTGTCTTCCCTATTAATGTGGTTTGTGTGGATGGTTCTCCCTTGAAAAATGTTACTCACCATATCTGTGAATTTCCTCTTACTATTAATGGTGTTCATCAAGAGAACTTGGATTTAGTAGTTTTGAATAATTTGCCCTCACAGGTGATTTTGGGGTTACCTTGGTTAAAATTGCACAATCCGGTACTGGATTGGTCTACCAATGAAATTAAGTCTTGGAGTCCTAATTGTTATGACAAGTGTTGTAACGGGCGTATTGCTGCTGTAGTTAAGGGGGAGTTACCTGTACCTATTCAGGATTTTTGGAAAGTTTTTTCTGATAAGGAATCGCAGGTATTGCCTCCTCATAGAGATTATGATTGTGCAATTGAATTTGTCCCTGGAGCAACTCTTCCAAAAGCCGTTTATTTAATCTCACCATTCCTGAGAGAAAGGCTTTGGAGGAATACATACAGACAAGCTTGGCTGCCGGTCACATTAGGCCTTCTAAGTCTCCTGTGGCGGTTGGATTTTTTTTTGTTAAAAAAAAGGACGGCGGTTTACGGCCTTATCCAGACTTTCTTGAGATTAATAAGATTACTGTACGCAATCCTTACCCACTGCCATTGATTCCTGATTTGTTTAACCAGTTAGTGGGGGCCAAGTGGTTCTCGAAAATTGATCTTCGAGGGGCATACAATTTGTTGCGCATGAAGGAGGGGGATGAATGGAAGACTGCGTTTAACACTCCTCTGGGTCATTTTGAGAATCTGGTCATGCCTTTTGGGCTTTCCAGTGCTCCAGCATTTTTTCAGAATCTTATTAATGACATCCTTAGAACTTTGATTGGCAGAAGTGTGGTTGTGTATTTGGATGACATTTTGATTTATTCACCGGATTTGGAGTCTCATTGGAGGAGTGTGCGTGAAGTATTACAGTTACTGAGTGATAATTCACTTTTTGCCAAGCTGGAAAAATGTGAGTTCGCTGTACAGAGACTTAGTTTTTTGGGCTACATTGTCTCCAGTGAAGGTTTTGAGATGGACCCGGTGAAAGTGCAAGCTGTGCAGGATTGGCCTAGACCTATTGGTGTGAAGTCAATACAGAGGTTTTTGGGGTTCGCCAATTATTATAGAAAATTCATTAAAAATTTTTCTGTGATTGCCAAACCTCTGACCGATCTCACCAGGAAAGGTGCTGATGCGGTTCAGTGGACTACTGAGGCAATTGAGGCTTTTGTGTTGCTAAAGGAGAGGTTCAGCTCTGCTCCCATCCTTACGCAGCCTGATGTGACTAAACCATTTTTGGTTGAGGTTGATGCTTCTTCTGTGGGGGTCGGCACGGTGTTGTCTCAGGAAAAGACGGATGGAGTACATCCCTGTGCTTTTTTTTCAAAGAAATTTTCTGAGTCTGAACTAAATTATGATATTGGTAATCGGGAATTGTTGGCAATTAAACTCGCATTTGAACACTGGCGTCATTTTTTGGAGGGAGCGGAATTTCCCGTTCAAGTCTTCACCGATCATAAAAATCGGGTCTACCTTGATGCTGGCAAACGCTTGAATGCCCGTCAGGCTAGGTGGGCACTGTTTTTCTCGCGGTTTAATTTTACCGTTACTTACATCCCAGGTACTAAAAATGTTAAAGCTGATGCTTTGTCTCGCAGCTTTTCTCCTATGGTGGGTACTGAGGAGGAGGAAAACATTTTGCAAGAGGGGGTTGTTATTGCTGTTTTGGACTCTGTGTTGGAAGATGAGATTCTTAAAGCACAGGAGAATGCCCCATCTAACACGCCGCATGGGAGGTTGTTTGTGCCTGGTACCCTGAGGAGAGATTTGTTTGTTGAATGTCATGACTCTCGGTTGGCAGGTCATCCTCGAATCTCTGAGACCAAGAGACTTGTGGGTCACAGTTTTTGGTGGCTAGGATGGCAGAAGGAAGTCATTAAGTGGGTGCGTCAATGCACGGTGTGTGCTAGATCTAAGTCTTCTCATACTCCTGCTGCGGGGTTGCTTTGCCCTCTGGAGGTCCCTAGTGCACCTTGGACACATTTGGCTATGGACTTTATTACTGACCTTCCCCCCTCTGAGGGTTTCACTGTCATCTGGGTGGTCGTGGACCGTTTTAGCAAGATGTGTCACTTGGTTCCTTTCATCAAATTGCCCTGCGCTAAGACTCTCGCTAAGGCCTTTGTCAAGGAAATAGTCAGACTACATGGTGTTCCTACTGACATTGTTTCTGATAGGGGACCTCAGTTTGTGGCTCGTTTTTGGCGCGCTTTTTGTGACAGGTTGGGAGTTCATTTGTCGTTTTCATCCGGATATCATCCTGAGTCTAATGGCCAGACAGAAAGGAAAAACCAGGATGTTGAGCAGTTCTTGCGTTGTTTTGTGACTGATAATCAAGAGGGGTGGTCTGAGTTTCTGCCACTTGCTGAGTTTGCTCTTAACAACCATACATCCGCTTCTGCTGGTTGTTCGCCTTTTTTTTGTTGTACTGGGAGACATCCATCGTTTAGGTCATTTTCCAAGTTGGGATCGGCTGTACCTGAAGAGGAGAATTTTTCTGGTGTTTTGGAGAGAGTTTGGACTGATGTGCGTTGTAATCTTCAGGAGGCTAACAAAAGATCCAAAGTGTATTTTGATAGAAAACGACAAGAGGTTTTGTTTGCTATTGGTGACATGGTTTGGTTGTCCTCTAAGAATCTGCGCTTGAGGATTCCGTCTAAGAAATTGGGTCCCAAGTTTGTAGGGCCCTTTAAGGTGCTTCAGGTTATTAACCAATCTGCTGTTAAGTTGGAGCTTCCTACCTCCTGGAAGATTAATCCGGTGTTTCGTGTTTCTCTCTTGAAAAAAGCTGAGGTCTCAGATGGAGACATCTTGGCCACTGTTCCCCTGGTGGTGGAGGACGGGCAATATGAGATTTCCCGCATCCTATATTCTAAACGATATAGAGGGGGTTTGCAGTACCTCGTCGCTTGGAAGGGTTATGGACCCGAGGATAACTCATGGGTGAGGGCGGATGATGTTTCTGCATCTAGACTTGTCAGAGCGTTTCACAAGAGGTTTCCGGATAAGCCTAAGTCCTAGGGGATCCGGAGGATCCTCTTAGAAGGGAGGGTACTGTTAGAACCCTCTTGTTAGGTTTTGTTTCAGTTTGCTGGTCACATGACCTTTTTTCCCTATTTAGTCTGGCTCCGCCCTTCTGGCTTTGCTGGACTTCATTGTATTATCTACTCGCTAGCCGGGTGCTTAGGTGCCTTACTCAGTCAGTTTTGCTTGATCTTAGGATCTCTAAGTAATTTGTTTTCTGTTTTATTTTCCCTGCTACAATTTCTGTTAAGAGGTGTCCACCTTTTCTCCCAGTCCCTAGATCTTGTAGGGATTCCTCCCTCGCAACTATAGGTCTTCGTTCAGACTAGCTGAGGACTTTAGCGGGTCTGGTCGCAGGATCAGGTTCCCCGTTACAT